>CABFVX010000942.1:113581-196411 GCA_902151425.1 Timema shepardi
GATTTGTATTTAGAAAAATTTGATACAAAGAAAGTTTTTCTATGTAATGTCACGGGTATTCAACAAAATTTCTATGCATGGAAAATTTTGATATACCAAGTTTGATATATTGAGCTCCCACTGTATCTAGAACTTGACTTGTTTAAAAATGAGGGGGCCTAGTGGCTAAATAATTTTATAATACCGGAAATTAATAAAACTAAAGAAAAAGGAAAATAAACTACTAAGAGTAAAATTTTATGAAAAAAGCCCACCTAGGGAAAGAGGAAAAATGTAGGAATAATCCAATGCACAAGGGTGACATCATCTTCCTTTCTTTTAGTAGAAGTAGTCACACATACATTTTAACACAAATAGAATAATATTTTGGCATTGTTGCCTTTATCAAACACAAAGAAGAGAGTACAGATAACACAAACACTGGATTACTCCATTTTGAATTTAAAGAAAAACTGTTGAAAATTTATTGGCTATGGTTAGTATTTATATAGACCTATTTAAATATAATAATGATGATAATTAAAATAATATTTTAAAATAAAATAATAATAATAATAATTTGAAAAATGCTTATCTTATAGAAAGAAACTATCTTCTGTTCAGGCCTGGTGGTAATCTTGATTTGGTAATCAATTGGTGGGCCAGTTCCCACTGTCTAAGTTGAGAACTGTTGCACTGTTTGGGAAATGCTCATAATATTTTGGTGGTATAGCAGGTTTGAAAGTCCTGGCTGTTGGTACCAGCATGTATGGGTACAGATTTGTGTGGATATTTGTGTTTTGTGTCAAAATGATCATTGTCCATTCGCTGTCTGATAGAACGTGTAGGCCTATCTATTCTGGATTCTTTACACACTTTTCCTTTTTCTTTAGTTTTATCAATTTCCTTTACCATAAAATAAAACTTGACTTGGGTATATATTTCCTCATTTTTCACAATTTGTATATAAAATGATAGGCATAAAAAATTACGATTTATGATATCCTGGTTTTATTCATTGCCCTTCCCAACATAATTTAGTAAAATTTGTTATTCTGTGTTGTGTTTGTAAGATGGCACCTCATTGTCAAAATCTCATGGTCAACTGTGATTAAGCAACACACAATTAATAAATTGGATAATCAGACAAGCTCTAGGTCCATTTTTCCATTTTGAACATTTAAAAAATTGAAGTTGAAATGACGTTGGAACGAGAAGTTATACTTCATTAATACTTGAAAAAGCTATAAACAAACTCATCAAAATGATATTTTATCAATTCATGCAAAATAATTTTAGTGAAAGATGTATTTTAATTTTAATGAAATTTGCATACATCTTTTTTCTTTCAGTCTAATTAAACACACAGAAAAGTTGTTGGAAGAAAAAGAGGAAAAACTATGTGTGAAAGTTTTGAGAACACTTAGAGAGATGATGGCAATTGATCCAGATCATGGTGAAAAGGTATGTCAATGAGGTTTAACGGGTTGACTTTGAAAGGGAAATTCGACCAAAAAAACTAGTATTAACCAAATTTTATTTTAACTTAAATGTAAAGCATGAAGCACTTGTTTTTAAGTTGTTCTTTCAAATGAGACTAGACATAGTAGAAAGATTGACACTACCACAAATCATGTCAAGGAAATCATTTTAAATAACATTGTTATGCAATTAATAAAACAATATTTCACAGCCCATATCTTTTAGCATATTTAATGCACACATTCTCCAAATTGTAGGGTTTTTTTACCCCCAAAATATGACTACCCATAGTAATTGGATTTGTGTATACAAATTCATATCACTTTATTAAAAGGCTCAGTGCCATAAAATATATACATATACCTGATACAAGTAATATAATTATGTTTATATGTCATTTTAACTATTCACATTCATAATGCATCATTATAAGTTAAAAATACATGTAACTAACTACCTTTGCAATATTTTATTATTGTCTTACCGACCTAGTTGCATTGTGTTTAAGAAATATTGGAGAAACAAACGCATGTTTGTTGGAAACCCAAATATTGAATTTCAAAGCAATCACGGTGGGTGTCAAATTAGCTCACAGTTAGCTAATTGCCAAGCAAGTTATTTTTATATCATGTGTAGATATATCAACTATTCCTACTTGGAGAACCTGTCTGTCATTGGTTGGTCTAGCGTACATGACAATTAAGGGGTGGAAGATCTCCTTCCATTAGATAAATATGATTTGACTTGTAGAGATGAAAAGGAAATTTGTATATTGGGTTGCAGGCTCAACTTTTGTCTCTTTGAGTCATGACAGATTCTTACCGATAGCTAAAGTCACAGAGAATAGTGTTCGAGGACCGCCATGCACTGGCATGGACAGAGGTGACTGATGTGACAAGATTTTCCCCATCTTAACTTCATTCAACATAAATGACTACCTTTCCATTTATAAACTTATTTTTGTACATGCTATACTCATACTATCAAATAACATACTTTTAAATACCCTACTCCACCCTGTCTTCTTAGTCGCACCCCTACTCCCCCACATTCAGCCTGACAAATCGCCCACAGAGGTAGCTTAGGGGGTAGCAACATATGATTTAGTTTTAAGTTATTTCAAGTCATCTTATCTGCAATAGAGTGGCAAATCATGCTACTGTTGCTTTAAGTAGACTTGTATTTCCTTATTTTATTTGTAGGGTTTGTCATATTCAAAGTATATATTAAAAATGGAAAGGTGAAGTAAGACTAGGAAGAAAAATAAATACAAGCACACAGTTTTTTATTTTTTATTTAGCACCGCGTCTTACTACCCGTTTGGGTTTTACGCTTAAGTGCTAATTATGCTAATGGATTAGGAATTTGGAGGGTGGATTCTACAGGAAGTGAACCCGCATTTGCGTGGAGGGAGAGTGGAAAACCATTTAGGAAAAACCCGCCCCAGTTTACCCGACCGAGATTCGAACCTTGATCTCCCTGTGCTTGGCAGTTGAGTTCAACACGACTAGCGTGTTAGCTAACTACGCCACCGAGGTGGGTAAGCACACAATTAAATGGATGGGTATACATCATTTAAACTTAATCATTCGGGGTGGGGATGCAGGAACACAATAAAAGGTTAGTGTTTTTAAAGTTTGTATAGTAAAAAAAAAGTTTAGCAAAATAAATCAAATGTTGCTTCCATACGAACACAGAGTTTAATTTTCTTCACATGATAACTTCAACAGCTGTTGAATATCTGTCAAGAGTGTCGTGGAATTTCATGAAAAATTTTTCTCTTCATTTAAAAAGGTTGTTGGTTAATCCCATTATGCTCATGATAGATATGAAACAAATGTTGATATCCCGATATGAAGAAAATTAAACTCATTGTTTGTATAGAAACAATATTTGATTTATTTTGACCAAAAAAAGTTATGCAATAAAAATTGTGAACACCATGACCTTTTCTTGCGTTTCCTACATCCCCACCATAGGCAATCATGAACAATGTGACTACCTGCTTCATTGGCAGAATGGTTGAAGGCGTTATTCTCAGGTTAGTCTGGCCTGCTGATGACAGGGAGACAGGGTTCAAATCCTGGTTTGGCTTACTAAGGGTGGTTTTCCCTAAATAGTTTCCCTTCCTCTTTCATGCAAATGCAGGTAAATTACAACTAAATTTCTCCCTCATCTCTATGCTAATAGAGTAAATTTCAAATATACAGATAACTTAAACAGAACCGGCATTAAGATATAGTGATCAATAATTATATTAATAATAAATATTGAATTAACAATTTATTCACACAAAAAATATATAAATGGTTCACAATAACTAATATTTGGTGTCCAAGATTAAAAAAAACATAGCTCCTGTCACTAAGTCATGTGTATTGATCACAAAATCTTAAGCCCCAACTTGGTGTCAATGACTGTATTAGAAAACTAAAAATTATAATTCGGATAATATATTAGTAACCAAAATGTTAGTCCACTCACCACAATGTGATTAGCATTGGTCTCAAGTAATATATATATATTTCTTGTCATTTCCATAATTTCTAGATTTCTAGATACATTTAGAAAATAGCCACTTGGGAAAACAAAATACATAGTCAGTGAAAGTATTAACTTAAGATTTGGAATTTTGATACATAAGAAGACTGGTATTTAGGTCAGTGTGAAATTGGTTTAGGTATCTTTAGTTTTTTTGAGTAGCCCAATGTTGTACATAAGGAAAAGGTTTGTGGGCTGCAATGTGTATGGTAATGTCGGATCACTTTACATGCAGTACCATTCTAGAATTACATCCCGAGAGTAAAATGACCATATCAATATATACAGGTGTACCCTAACATGTGGGGCCCACTTCATTGGTGTATAGTAGACAAACAAACAGAATACCAAATAAGTTATTTTTATTGACTTCGGTTGGATCATGACTTGTTATAGGTGTTGTTTGGTTGTTAATCTAGAGTATATATGTAAGTCATTGCTTAGTTGTATTTTTTACTGTAGGTGTTTCCCATTTAAACTTTTATGAATATAATTATTATGTGTGTGGACCATTTATATCACTCTCGCCTTTTATAACAAGGAAATTTACATTTTGGTATTGAACTTTTTATTGACTATTTGTGATACTATTTTTGTGGTCTTAAATATAATTCTTATTTTGCCTGACAATTTATTAGTAGTCTTGATTCTTTAATAACTTTTTTTAAACTTTATTATAAATGTACCTAACACAAATGATCAGTCGATCTAGGTAATAGGAGTATATCTTATAATATTAGGATGTTAAAATAGCACGTTGAAAACTGCCCACAGAGTACCCAAGAACTCAAACCCTTATCATTATGTGAATAGTGACCAGGTACAATGTAAGTCTTAAACCTTGGGTTGCTCATCCAAAACTGGGGTTTGTATAAGCTATTTGTATTAAAATTGTGATTTATCTACACCTATAAAAAATATTTTTTTCTTCTATATTAGTGCAATTCTAACTTCTCGATTATATTACAACATTGATTATGTTTCTCTTTCACTACACATGCTCTCAGGTTGATGCCTTAGTAACTGGCATTGAAACAGAGGTTGAAGAATTGATGAGGGTATGAGGCTGTCTTTTTTTTTCTTGTCGGGCATGTTTTTTTAATGTTCCTTGCTTTTTAATCACCCTGTAAAATGAATGAATGCAGTACTCTATTGTCATACAAACCAAACAAATCTGTTGTGCATCATCTTAGAATAATATTTCCCTTGTTTTCCAATATCATCTTTTTAATATATATAATTTTTATGTTTTGATTGATATATTTTAATAAATGGCATTTATATTGTGTATGTACGGCTGTCTCACTGTATTTTCAGGATATCTACAGTGTGTATGTCATAATCTAAGGAATAATTATGATGAATTTTAATTTTAAATAAATATAGCAGAATTCACCAACCAATAGAATGAAAAATCACTTTTAGAATCAAACATCACACTCCTTGTTTGGAGTCAAAATTCAATTAGCAAAACATAAACCAACAATGTTTCAGTTAGAATTGTAAGATTTAAGTGTATTATGTAACTTAAATATTTTGGAGTACAGTAAAGAAAAGCAATTTAAAATAATAGAAAATACCAATTTGACCACTTTTGAGCATGAACCTTTTATCCAATTATCAACAAAAAAAACTGTTCCCCCCCCCCCTCCCCCCACCCCTCTTTTAACTATCTCTCAAGGTCTAGCAGTCATTCTCTCCTCATGTGTTACTAGTTTATTCATTTAAATGCTCTTGAGCAGTAATGGTGATAATTTGATTTTCTAGTGTCTATTCACCAGGTTGGAATATTCCAATTCTCATAGGAATGGTCTTATCTTGTGTGCTAAAACTTTTAATAGCTCTACTTTCATGTATTAATATCTCAGGTCATGTGATCTGCAGATGTCGGCTATGAATCACTCCTTTCAGAATCACTGATAAATTTATCACTTTCACTCGAGATATCACTAAGTTTTAATAGATATAAATACCTATAAAAAAGTAATATGTTATCAATTTTTGCCCACAAAACACATTTTTGTATTTTCTAAAAGACCTGTTGGTGACCTGGCGGTCTAGGGGTAAGGTGTCAGACTTCGATGCTGGCGGCCGGGGTTCAATCCTCGGTCCCGGCAAAGATTTATTCGATTACCAACCCCTTCCTTCACCTCTGACAAGACATCTTGTGAATGTGAGGAATGCCAGGCCTCCACTGTGGTTCGGATTCCCCGTTAAACTGTAGGTCCTCCATATCATCTCAAAATCACCCTACCATTACACATTAGCGTAAGTGCGTATAACCCGAACCGGTAGTAAGACGTGGTGCTAATAATAATAATAATCCAAAAGACCTTTCCTACGAAATTTGGACCTTACTATTTGCATGTTGTAAATATTGAGGTAAAAAATTATTTATTTATTTTCCTCTTTTATCATAGGTTTCTTTCACGCATAGATTTCTTCTTTAGATTACCTTCTTATTTAATTTTATCAGATACACAAAAATCTTCCAAATTGTAGATTACTAATAATTATTTAAATATTATTTATTTTCATATAGATGTTACACTTACGAAGTTAGTATAAAAATGTAAATATACCTCATATTAATATTGTAGTAATCAAAGCTTAGTAGAAAATAATGGGCACATACCTTTTAAATAAAGCTAAATAATTTATGAACTATATAAGAAAATAAAATATAAGTTTACTTAATTAACATTCAACTTGTTGATTTTCTTATCACAGAAATGTTTTAGTAAATAGGATAATACTAGTTAGATCTGCTAGTTTCGGACTCAAGCATCTCAGCCAGATCCATCTCTGGTCAGATATAATGTTTACAATGCACTTTATCTTCTAGAGCAAGTTGTTACTTTCATTGATCTGGCTCAGTCTTCTCTATTGCCATGACAATGTATTAACGATACTAATAATAACATTCAATATACAGCTAGTCTTGTGATGAATGGAGGGAAGGTGTCACTTGTATGTTCATTTGGTGTATGCATTCAGTGGGATTGGTAGACTGATGGGAAATATTACCTTCTGGCTCAGTGAGTAAAGCAACAGGAAACTACCTCACTCCTCATTTCCCTAGTACACCTCTTCACTGCTGCCTAGACTTTACAGCTGATGGTGGAACTGTTGAAGATCCAACCAACCATCGGGTTGAGTACTATTCATACAAAATCTCAACAAATGTTTATGCAAGGCATCGTTGGATACTTTATGAATAACATTTCCTATAGTGCCAGCACATGTCTCACTTTTTTATCATCATTTCAAAAATGGCATATCTTGTAAATACATGTACTGACACAAACCTTTGTAATGTAATTACATTTTATTATGAAAAGGAAGCTATCAAGGGGAAATAAAATATTGATGTTAAAGATTAATATAAACTCAGTCAGCCAGCAATGTATGTGGGAATGAATAACAATATTTTAGGGATAGGCTCTTGAATCCTCCAATGTCTTTAAGGATTCGAGAAAATTTCAGAAAATCGAGACTTCTAAAAAAAATCAAGTGAAATCTCTTTTAGGGCTCTAGCACGGCTTATTGGTGGTTCAAAACCAATCATAGTTATAGAATAAACTTAACTAGGCCCTAGACCGGTAACTTAACACTTAACTGAATATATAAATGTTATAATGAATCAATTATAGAAAAGAATTTTAACATTTAATTACTCTTTGTATTTTCTCTACCCCAAATCTCCCACAGAAAGTGTACTCAAAACATTTCAATTTACAAAAAAAACTTTAAATAACAGGGAAGAATCATAAATGGGAAACTTGTTGAATTTCCAACTTGAAGTAACTGTGGTTGTGGTTAGCACAATTGTACAGTATTTAACACTTGATTGCTTTGTAATAAAACAAGTCTGTTACATCACAATGTAATCATATCCCTCACCCCAAATGGCACTAAAGCTTTTGCTTAAGATATGAATCACAAAACCATTTGAAATAGATTAATTAAAACAAATTGTTCAATTTTTTTCAAAATTTAAACCAGCCAATGAATGATATCTAGTGGGCCTTTTTTACTTAATAATTTTGTTTGAATTTCATTGAAGCTGAAACCTTTTTAGACAAATTAATCATCAATATAATGTCAGGTAAAGATTATTCAATTATATAGGTACCAAATATAATCTAAATTCTTTGAAACGTATTTTCCAACAGTAAATTTAGCCTATCCTCTATACTTTTAATAATTCTAGCCCAATTTCAATCATTTGTTTTATAGTATATTTCCTTTATATCTAACACGCCATTTGTATTAAGTTTTGATTATCTTTTGTCACATTTTTTATGGACAGTCAATGTCAATAGCTAATTTGTATGATCAAGCCAGTGCAGTATTGATTCCACAAATAAAATTTGTGCATATGCTCTAAAAAACTATGTGTAAAACAAATTTTGTCAAAATTAGTTGTTATTATCCAATAATCTGAATAAATATTATGAATATTTTCTAGAGTAAAATACAATATAAATAATATATTTTTGGGAATATTTATTTAAGTTTGTGATTAAAATGTTAGTGGAATTAATCTTTGATAGAAATTATATAGATTGTATAATTATTAGGGTTGTTTATAGCCTTATAAAACAGTCACTGATAACAAAATTAAGTTCTAAGACAACATATTAAATATAATTATTTGCCAAATACATTTTTGCCAGTCAAAATCATCTGACTGACAAAACATTAGTAAACTCAAAGGAGAAAAAGATCCATCTATCAAATAAGAAATATATACATCTTACAAAAATAATTAAATCCTTCAACTTAATACTCTATAGTAAAATTTAACTGATGATGAAATATTTTACAATTGAAGTACTAAACATATTTTTTTAGAACTTTTTATTATCGATAGTTTTATGCTGCTAATAATAATTGTATATCAACAAGCTATTATTAATCATATAATCTTTAATTATATAAAATATTCAATTTAACTCTTCTTACCAAAATTCAATTTTTTTATAAAACAAAAGCTTTTAATTGAATTTTTAATCAAGGGGGATGTTCTCCGCAACAATTTGTTGGCACGCTATTTCGGTAAGAATTTTCTGGTGAAGCATGACACATTGGATCTGAAAAAACCACTTCACCTTGCTCCTGTTACACATGGACCTGGAGGTAATTTATGTGTTTCTTTTTTTTATGAAAATTTATAAAAATTCTAATGATTACGTTAAGCATTCTACGGTCTCGGGGTAAGGTGTCAGACTTCTGTGCTGGGGGTCCGGGTTTCAATCCTCGGTCCCGACACAGATTTACCTGATTGCCAAACCTTTCCTTCACCTCTGACAAGACGTGTAGTAATCACAACTTGTAAATGTGTGGAATGCCAGGCGGCCACCGTGGTTCGGATTCCACATTAAACTGTAGGTCCTCCATTTCATCTCGCAATCACCCTACCATTACATATTAGCATAAGCGTGTATAACCCGAACGGGTAGTAAGACACGGTGCTACTAATAATAATTTAACCATTCTAGCTTTTTATAGTTTTATGGGAGTTTTTTGTTCTAAAGATTGCAAAAAATTTTCATAGAGATGTTTCATGTTTAATTTCCTTATATTTACGTTTTGCATGGCATTGTTTAAATTTGACCAAAATACTTTGTGTCATTACAGTTGTTAAACTTGTTGATACATTTTGGGCTATCTCTATGTTGTAATGATTATATTGTTCCATAATACTTCTCTTCAGCAATATTGTTGAACCAGCCCTAGACCTTTTGGGCCTTCTAGGGACAACTGAATTAATATAGGCTATATATATGTGTGTGTAGTTTACTAGCTAGTATGTTTGTGAAATGGATTTTTTTTTCCTGGCTACCATTGGTTGTTTGTAAACACTATTATCTTAATTTATCCTTATGAAACCAATTAAAATAAGCTAAGTAATTTATCTGCACATACTACCCGATATGTTTATGGTGTATGTACAAATTATCCACCTTATTAATATGAAATATCACTTGTTTAAAAAATGATTATATTTTTCAGCCAAAATACTTAGCCGTGCAGGTCGTACATTATATGATGTACAAAACCACTTGGACCGTGAGGGTGCATCCGATCTGGTTGTTGAATTGGTTATCAAATCAATTCATTCACCATCTATCTATGTGGAAGCAGTTGAGTTGGGAATAGCTTTACTTGGTGGCGGAAATCCTATTATACAGAAAAGCATGTATACTAAGCTGATGGGTGGTGACCTTAGTCAGTCATTCTTTAAGGTAAGTACTTTCATTTTAAATTATTGTCTAAAATTAACACCTATATAATATTAATGGCAGTAATATAAAATGCTTAAAGTCTTTGCATTATTGATTTCAAAGCAAACTTTCTTGAAAGAATTATCATTGAATGCCTTATAAACTGTGAATAGAATTTATACACTGAAAAATAAATACTATTTCATCATTTAATATTTTAGTCATTTTTTCCCCCCCATATTAATTTAAAACGCTTAAGATTTCTAATGTGCCTTCTTTGTTACCACTTTTAAGTTTAATATTACTGAGAATGCAATTGTGAAAGTATATTATGCTCTCTTAACATATTACTTTTAAATTGAAAGAAAGCTATGCGGAACAATTAAGTATAGATGAATGGTGATGAAATTAACACATTTATAACAGACTCTGCCTTAAAATTAGAGTGAAGAATGACCATGAGCATTGAACCTAACTTGGCTATCTTATTGGTAGAGCATTGGTGCACAAACAAAGGTTCTAGGTTTGATTCATGTGTCCAAGTGTCATATTTCAATTTATTCAATATTATTATTAACAATTTTATTAATTTAATTGTTATCCTGGACATTTAATTTATAAATATATAATTAAAGAGTCAATTTAAAACAAAAATATATACGTTTACTTCTTTTTTGTTATAATCCACATCATAACATCATATGTTAATTTTCTTGCAAATATTGGTGTCATATTTATTCTAACATTTTATTTGGTTACAGTTGTAATTCAATTTTATGCATTGATTATATATTTTTATTACACACTTAAAATCCTAATAATATTGATAAAGGTCTAATTTCAGGTGTTTTATGATAAAATGCGAGATTCTCAAC
Organism: Timema shepardi; assembly: GCA_902151425.1. NCBI lineage: Eukaryota > Metazoa > Arthropoda > Insecta > Phasmatodea > Timematidae > Timema > Timema shepardi. Next base: position 124,689 of record CABFVX010000942.1, read on the forward strand.
AAGAAATAAAATCTACAGTAACTGTGAACACTTCTGACATTGCTGCAAAAGCACATGAAGATAAAGAGCAAGGAAAAGAAACTGATAAACATTCAAAGAAGCGAGGTGGTGAGAATATTTTATTGAGCTATTTTAGAGAACTTATTTTTCTTATACCATTTTTTTCTGATTGCAAAAATAAGGTCTACACATATGCTAAATCAGTATTGAAATACTACTTCTATGTCTTTACATTTGCAGACAAATATTAAACTTTTTATAAAAACTTTAAATATCATGATCTATGATACTATAATTACATGGAATATATTTAACATTTTTAAACCAGAGGATGGTAAAATAACCATAGCAAAATTTTTTTACTAAGTAGAATATAAAATATGCCTTAATGTTAATGAATTATTTCTAAATATTTATGAGAAAACCTGTTATCTTGTTGCAAAAATTGTAAAATAATCTTAATTAAGCATATTTCTGAAACTCGCATTCTTAACAACCAATAGAACTGTGTGAATATAAATGATAGGGCCTTGATAACAATAGTTTCAATGAAAAAACTAAGCAATGTTGTAGTAAAAGATTCTTTCTCTGAAAAAACTAAGCAATGTTGTAGTAAAAGATTCTTTCTCTCTGATAAAATTTATTGTTTATTAATTATCTTTTTAAATAACTAGTATCAACAGCATATTTATAATTCAAAATCATTTCAAAAGGTTTCTAATAATTTTATTTATTTTACCATACCCAGCTGTAGGCCTTACATTAGCTGGACAGTAAAATCAATCCTTCATAAACAACAAGTAAGCCTAAATATATTGGGAATTTATTCACCCTGATTTTAGCCTATAAAACTGCTTGCTTTTGCTTTATCTGTTTTATGAAGTTTCTTCTCTCTTTATATATTTATGCATACATACATACATACATACATACATACATACATACATACATACATACATATATATATATATGTGTAAAATATTTAAATATCTATCAAGTTTTAAAACAAATTTACGTTATAGTTTCTTAGCTAAATAAGCAATTTTGGTTATTGGTTATAAATCCACTTGGTTAAAATATTGCATATGATTATTTTAAATAGGTGGTGAAAAAAATATGCTTTGTCAACTATCTTAAAACAGGGCTAAATAATATCCTATCTAACCTAAATTTTGTTCTAGACATCTGAAAAAAAAAATCTATATAAAATTATATACTAGAATAACCTACCTAATTTAATTTTCAGATAGACAAATAATTCAATTTCAAAAACTAATCACAGCTTATCCAAACTAACGTTACACTCATTGCTTAAACGCTCAATAAAATTTGGTGTATTACTTAAGGGTGGTCGGGCAGCAAATATTTTTATCGGGCGGGCATTACAAAATTAAACTCGGGCAAGGACAGATTCGGGCAGGCATTTCATTTTGCAAACAACTTTGTCACAGGCCTATTAAATTTCAAATTAAAAGTTAAACAGTTACATTAAAAAAAAGATTAGCTTATGCTTAAGAATTATAGTTAATACTAGAGCAGATTTTACTTTGCTTTGTGAAAGTTCTCTTCCTAACAAATCTGGTAAATAATAATAAATTAAAGAGCTATAAATAAAACTAATTTATATTAAGTTTTCGCAAGCATAGGGCCTATAAATCTTAATGTGGAAATGTTGAATTTATTTTGTTGGCATTGATAGAGAAAATAAAATTGTGGGAATCTTGATTTCACTGTGTTGTAGACTTGTAACCTTTGAGAAACGTTATTGTAGTATTGTTAAAGCAAACATAATAATTTATGAATTAATAAAAAATAATACTTAACTTTGTTTAGTATTAGTTTAATGGAAATAATTCAAATATGAATATCAGTTAAACAATATTTTTTTTCAAAGTGTGAATTTGAGGTTACTGCTAACATTGTATTATATACTTACCAAATTCTTGAGGAGCCCGATCGAAATACAGTCATAAAAAATACTCGCTTGACATTCTGGGATTTTTAGATGCCCGATTTATTGCCCGAAATTTTGGGTACCCGACCACCCCTAGTACAATCTCATTTTCACCACATAATAACTAATTTATAATGTAACTAAAATGTTTCTCTCCGTCCTAGCCCATATAACTAAAATTTTGGGTTACTAAATTATTAAGGGCTTTAAAAAGACTTATCACACCATTTCAAGCACACTAGTAAAATAAATTGCAAACTAATCCTAAATTACTAGAGCTAACCAGACACCCATTATGTATCCATCAATCATTAAAACTGTGAAGATAACTTCTAGCTCTATTCTCACCACCTGGTGTGCACAACATTTATGTGGGCAAACATATTTAATGGAAGTATTCTCTTTCACAAGTCCTACTGCTTTGTATCACTTAAAATATTCAGGATCTGTTTATTTAGGGTAATTCAGTAAGATTGTTACAAGTAGCTGTCTCTTAAATAATTGAAATAATCATTTATAACTCAAATATTCATTGGTAAAATGGGCTATGAACATTTACGATAAAAATTTCTTAGACACTTCTAATGTGAAAACGAGAATTAAATTATAATATAAAATGGAAGATATCGTAAGTGTTTCATATTCTGGAAGGTTAAAGTACTGCATCTAAGGGTAAGGTTAAAATAAACAAGCTGCTTCATTCACAATTTTCCAAATTATCAAACATATTTCAATTCTACAGATTTGGTAATAAGTTCACAAAAAGGATAATGTACTGCTTCAATCATTTTAGGTGCTGGGAGAGCACAAATTAAAAATTCTTTCATGCATAGTAACAAAATTTGTGTTAATCTTAACCACCTAGCTTATTATATGCTGTGTTAATTTACAGCATAGACAAAAGTAAACTAGCTTTATAAATGAAGTTCACGTTAGATTTAAATGTGTCATTCTAAATTCACTTGCATACAATTGCAAAGATAGACCAGTCACAGCAGATCATGATGCTAGGAGATGTGTTATGGAGGAAATTTAATACTATTTAAAACTATTGGTACTGAATATTGACGGATTCAACTCTACCTATGTGTCAATTGCATACATGCGGTTTCATCACTTGCGCAGTATATTAGAAAGAAACTTGTGACACTTTTACTGTACCACCCTGATAATTTTAATTGTGGAGCATGTATTTCAAAATATCAGCTTTGAGTTTCTTTATTATAAATCTTTAAGACTTTCTTTATTAAAACTCTATTTCATAATAATTTACAATGCCTTCAATAACATTGCTTTATTTGTAATATACAGTTTTAATAAGCCAGATTTCACAGGCAATTTTTTTTTTTAATAATTTGAATATAGCTTTATTAATGAATGAATGTAAACTTTTTCAAAGAAAGACCAAAGAAATGTAAGAGTAACTTAAACAGCTTCTTGATATGTAAATATTAAACTTAATATACTTTTGTTCTATGTTCTTTAAACTATAGATGACAATATATATTTTTATCACCGCGTCCTAATACCCGTTTAGGTTATACACTTATGTACTAATCATATTAATCTGTTAGTAATGAGGAAGGTTGAATTTAAGGCGTGGTTGAATTTAGAAGAAGTGTACCCACATATGCTTGAAGGGGGAATGGAAAACAATTTATGAAAAGCCACCCTCAGTACACCCAAATAGGATTCTAACCTTGGTCTCTCCGTTATTGACATTCAGTTTCTAGAAGAATGACACCTTGGACCATGCGGCCGGCGAAGTGATTAATTGACAATGCTACAAATAAATACACTTGGTTCTTTTCATCGTTAAGTTTTAGGGTTGGCTTTCACCATAGGGAGTTAACTTTCATATCCTGCAGGTAACCATGCGGTAGGCTCTTGCTGAAAGTATTAATTTAATGCTTTACTCAGACCAATAATTATTAACAAATGCATGAAGAGTTATAAATCCCTCCACAATGACTTAAGATATTTCTATTAAAGTAACTTTACATTTTGAGCAGATACACAGAAATAAAATAAACACCTACTTAAAATATTTTTCTTTTACAATTCGAATTTGAGAATATAGGTATTTTTATAATTGATTTACTTGCCAAATTAACGTAAACAAAATTGTACATAATTCATAAAATTAAAAACCTTTCACCCATCTGTTTTCTGGTCACTATTGATGTCATGGCACTCTATAATAACATCTCCAATATACATGGAATGTCAGCAATTGAACATTTCTTAGAATGCAAACCTCCTGGGTCCAAACCAACCACTTCTTTCCTAGTGGAGTTGGCTAGGATAATCCTTCAATTATATAACTTTTATTTCCTAGACAAACACCACCTATATATAAATAGCACAGCTATGGGTACAAGCATGGCTCCTTCATACGCACATCATCTTTACATGGGACTACTAGAAGAACGCTTGATACAATCTCAGCCCATCAAACCCTCTGTATGGCTGCACTACATTGATGACATTTTCATTATCTGGCCTTACTCTGAAGCATCCTTGAACATCTTTATAGATAGTCTCAAAATTTGCAGCCCCTTAAATTTCACCCACAATAAATTACAACATAATTTCACCTTCCTGGATGTGAATATGTTCCTTCAAAACAATCAAATTCGCACCATTTTGCATAAAACCCACCAATCACCAACAACAACTCCACTATCATAGATGCCATCCTTCATACACAAAAAAGTCTCTACGATTCAGCTTTGCTAACCTATTCAAACAGATATATTAAAAATCCAAAAAGATCTAACTGAATATAGTAAACATCTCTCCACAGCTTTCCAAGGCAGAGGTTACCCCAAACCTTTAATAGAAAACCATATCTCCAGAGACAACAAAGACCTTCCAAAACAAATTCAAGACATCCCTCTCACAACACATTAACATACTGTCTACACCGAATAAACACCATCCTTAAAAGTGGCTACTGGTTCCTAACCAGATTCACACAGACCCAAAACCTTTTTAGTTTATCCCCAAGAGTCACTTTCAAACGATCACCCAATCTCCACAATATTCTAGTCCATCCTAAACTTCCTGACCCTAAGATCATCCGAAAAGAAAACCTACTACTAAAGGTAAATACCCCTACGGTAGCCCCCGTTGCAGCAAATATGGAATCCACCTATCAGCTACATCCTTCTACAGTAAAGTTACTAAATTGGAATACAAATTCCCTGGTCAATACAATTGCAAAACAAATGACTTGGTATATCAACTACAGTGCAAATCATATGATGCAGAATATGCAGGCCTTACTACAGGCTCTCTCAGACATTGAATGAAAAATCATCATTTTGAAACAAATTACAAAGACCCAGACAATCCTGTACCAATATATGCTGGTACCCAAAACCAGAACTTTCAAACCTTTTACACCACGCAAATTTTAAGGGCATTTTCCAAGCAGTGCACCAGTTCTCAACTCACATTGGAAACTGGCCCACCAATGGATTACCAAATCAAGATTACCACAATGCCTCAATATAAGTTAGTTTCTTTCTAAAAGATTAACTTCTTTTATTATTATTACTTAATATGTTTATATTATAATTACTATGCCCTTTTTTAAATGTGATATATAATATATATTTCTATTCTATTACCATTAACTTCTTTCCAATTAAGTATTAAATATTTATATTTAACTTATATTATTATTTATATATGATAGCCATAGCCAAAGCTTTAAGAAATTTATTTTTACTCCTACAACAGTTGGTACAGTGTTTTTCTAACAGTTTATTTTTTAATAAATAATGAAGTAATTCAATGTTTGTATAAAATGTATTCCTTCTTATCTTTTTGTTTGATAAAGGCAACATTGCCGAAACATCACTCAATATGTGTTAAAATTAGTGTTTAAATTTGGGCGTGGCTGCTTCTACTATAGAAGTCAGAAGAAAGGAAGAAGATGTCCCTTTTGTGGATTGGATTCTTATCACATTTTTCCTTTTTCTTTATTTTTATCAATTTCCATTACAGTAAGTCCTGCTATAACGTTGCCTATTAGAACGTTGTTTGGTTACAACGTTGTTAATAATCTGTGACCATTTTTTTACATAACGTCCGCTATTGGGTACAACGTTGTTTTTCAGCTGAACACGCGCCAAGTGTCAACTGCCTGGTTCTCGTCTGTGTGGGCCTAATAAGCCTATGAGTCATGCAGGTCACGTCATAGATTTCTATCCCCCCTCCCCCATATTCCATACAACAAGCCGCTAGTAATAATAATAATATAAATGGGTATTTTTACGTGAAAAAATATATTTTGTTTGTTTACAGTATTTTAAATTTGGACTATTTTACTTGAAACTTGATACTTTTTGCACCAGATTTAGAGACTTTCAGCATTACTGAGTTGGCAACACTTAATATGGTGGAAGCTATGAGCAGTTTTGTTCAAGCATACGAATTTTTGTTTAGCTTTCTTTGTAGTTTTTATATTTTTAGTTCGCGTGAGTCTTTTGTTTATCTTTCGTGTTTTTTTATATTTAATACTTTTTAAGTTAGTGTGTGACTTGTGTTTACCATTCTTTGTTTTTATATCTAATTTTTTTTAGTTCACGCACAACGTGTGTTTACTTGTTTTGTTTTTTATTTTAGCTAAAGGGGGCTAGGGTGGGGTTTTATCTGTTTGCAATGGTGTATAAACATCCATGTGATTTATCTAGCACTTTAATTGCAAAGTAAAACAGACAATCAATTAGTCTGGCTGTTAAAATGGACGTAATACAGCAACTCGAATCCGGTCAGCATGGTGTAGACATTGCTGCAGATTTGGGCCTACCTGCAACTACTATTCGCAATATAGGGGGAAATGCCATGAAAATTAAGTACAGCTGAGAAAACTTTTCAGGGCTCAGTGTGACAAAGGTCAGGCATACAAGAAACGAATGCATTGAAAGGATGGAGAAAATTCTTTCGTTGTGGATTGCATCTCAAAAATAACATAATGTCCCAGTTACTTTAGCCATTGTTCAAAGTAAAGCTAAGTATTTATATCATGACGTGCTAAAGCCTAAGGACAGCGAAGGCTCTAAAGAAGAATCTTTCAGTGCCAGCCAAGGGTGGTTCGATGGTTTTAAGCACTGGTATAATTTTCATAATATTAAAGTGACTGGTGAAGCTGCAAGTTCTGACAACATTTTGGCGGAAGCCTTTGTTGTCGAACTTCAAAACATAATTGAAGACGGCGGATACTCACCAAATCAAGTTTTCAATGTTGATGAGACCGGACTGTTTTGTAAACGTATGCCTGCCAGAACTTACATTTCACAGGAAGAAAAGACAGCACCAGGTTTTAAAGCTGTGAAAGATCGTGTCACGCTGTTGCTAGGTGGGAATGCATCTGGTGACTACAAGATGAAGCCACTCCTGATTGCCAGATCAGAGAATCCACGGGCTTTGAAAGGAAAGATGAAGGAGCACCTTCCCGTTATTTACAAAGCCAATAAAAAGGCGTGGATAACTGGTGCCATGTTCTGTGAGTGGTTGAAAGTCTACGCAATACCCGCGTGGAAAAGGTACTGTGCGAAGGAGAATTTAGATTTCTGAATTCTCCTCCTCATTGATAATACTCCCTCACATCCTCATGACATTCCTGACTTGGATGGGCATGTGAAGATTGTTTTCCTCCCTCCCTCCAATACTACGGCTCTAATTCAACCAATGAACCAAGGTGTAACTGCCACTTTCAAGCGATACTACTTGCGACGTACGTTTGAGCAACTTGTCGCAGCTACAGATGGGGAAGACAAGACCAGCATCAAGGAGTTCTGGCGGAGCTACAATCTCTTTAACGCCATCAACAACATATCCATGGTTTGGCAAGAGGTTTCCCATACATGCCTCAACGTGGTGTGAGCGAAATTTATGGCCTGAATGCGTCACAAATTTTAAAGGATTTGAAGAGATTGTGCCAAGGGCAAACACAAACCTCCTCAACATTGCTCGTGAAGCAGGCTTCCAGAATCTGGAAATGGAGGACATAGAAGAGGTGGTGGACTCCGAGATTGAGGAACTCACTAACGAGGAGCTACAAGATCTGGCCCAAAATCCAAGCCCTGAATCTGACAGTGAAGAGGACAATCCTTCATGCACATTTACTACGAAGAGCATGACTATTGCATTTCACCGCATTCAAGAAGGACTTCAGATGTTGGCTGATGAAGACCCTGATGTAGAACGCAGCGCAAAAGTTCACAGAACTGTCATGGAGGGCCTTACATGTTGCCAGGAAATTTACAAAGAAAAGAAATGTGCCGCTAAGCAACCAACTATCCGTGCATTCTTTCTACCAGTGTCCGCCAAGGTGACACATGAGGGGGATAAGATTATGATTGGTGAGCCAGTCCCATCCACGTCCCGAAATTAAATGTATTCCTGTCCTGAGCTGTTTCCGCGATATGATACTACATGTATTTGTAAGTATTTTGGGGGGCCTTGGAACCTAACTCCTACACTTAACATTGATTCTTATGGGAAAACAAACTTTTATAAAGTTTTTTTTCTATAAAGTTGTGTTTCTCAGGAACATAACAAACGTTATAAGAGGATTTACTGTACTTTAAAACAAGTGAACATAGAGAAATAATACACAATAAAATTAATATATCAGTTTTGAATTACTCTGTCAGCTCTGAGGGAAAAAACTAATTGCATAATAGTGGTTAATATTTGCAGATCCTAAAGGCTGTATAGTCTTGATACAAGTACATATATTTGTGGATGTGTTTATTGAATTCCTATATTGATTACAGGATATTTTCATGTATTAGAAACTAAAATAATAACACTGAAATTGTTGTAACATTAATAAAACGTTATTTTTCAATAAACAATTTTATCAAAATGGTTTTAAATTAAGTGATATTAGTTGTCTTCAGGTCGAAGTTAGAATTATGTCAATCTAGTTTCTAAATTTGTACATAATTATCATAAAATGTTAATAAACCCATCCCACTTATTTTTCTATAATTTTCTGTGTTATATATTGTTTATAAAAAATAATCATTTTTGGGTCTGCACCTGCACAACTCTCTCTTGATCCTATACTTCTTCTGTTTTAAATTTATCATATTCATGATAATCTAACTCCTTCCTTTAAACAATCCAACCATGCTTAGCATGCTTTTAGCTTCCCTTTCCTCAAATCTCTTCCAATCACAGATCTCAAACTGATTCACCAGGGCTCTTATATTGCCTGTGCCTTTAGTTATTTAAGTCTGGGTGTATGTAACTTTATAAATTCAGTCTGTTCTGTATACATATAGAATATAAATTATGGAGCATAATATCACTCTGTGATGGGTTAGCACACTTACAGACTATTTTTGGCTGCTGAATGATATCCACATCTTACTAATTTGTGCATTTTTCATATAGTCATTCATTTAGATTGCTATTACCATAACTGCTTAGAACCAAACTTAGTAATAATTTGCATAAAATATTCTTAACTGTTACCAGCAAAACCAAACGGTATTAATATAACTGAAGAACTACGGGAGGAATTAAATCAAGCTGCAATTGCTACCACTAATGCGTATTCTACCGCAAGAAGTGTTTCACCAGGTAGTTTAGTTATACTTGTTTATTTATCCTTAGTATTCTACTCTATCTAGTTTAATTCTGATCATTTACCTTAGCTTCTGTTTTTAAACAATATAGTTCTTATTATAATCTAAATTTGGTGTTTGTTTGTTAGCTTTGCCTTTGACATTATTATATTGTAACACTTCAGAAGTTGTTTATTACAATAAATTGTTATTATTACTTTTCATACATTTTAGGGGAAGATGTTGGTTCCATAACTTTAGGTCCTGGTTCAGCTTTAGAAGACATGCTGGCAGAAAAATTAGAACGCCATCGTGATAGGGAGGAACAGAACAAACTATCGGCAAAAGTTCTTGTCATGCAACCTATATTGAGGTTTCTTCAGTTGCTTTGTGAAAATCATAACAGAAACCTACAAGTAAGTTGACACCCAATAAACACTTGAGCATGCCAAGTTCTAGTGTGAGTAATTTATTTTCTAATTTCTTAAATAATTGAAATAATTTACACACACAAATACACATACATCAATTTAAAACCCCTCCCCTCTGCCCCACACCTCGCTCCACCAAAAATATATTTAAAGGTTAATATATTTTCAGGAAATTATTAAAAGGATTATTTGCTTGCTAAGCTCCTAAACATTTTAAAAGTGAACATCCAATTTTGTACTTAACTACATTATGACTAGTTGTCTATTCACAGAGGATGGGAGCGTGCACACACATTTAACTAACATGTGAGAGATGTATAGCTAACTAATTTAATTACATAATATGTAAGATACAATTATTTACAAAACACTAATAGACCATTGAGAAGGCATTTTAAACTACATCCTCTCATAAAGTGACAGACACAATTAAACTGCTACTTGATTAATTTATCCCTGGTTGAACGCCTGGTAATGCACCGCCAATCATTCCCTATTTGAAATTTGCATGCCGACTGTACAAAAGCTATTGTTTCAAGTCTAGTTTTGTCATCATAAGCTAGGTGGCCATCCGATGACTTACAACAATTCCCAGTTTTAACTGATAAAAATGTTGGTCAAATTGTGTCTTCCAATAATTATAACATTAATTCAAAACTCTTAGAACTAAGTTTTTAAGCTTCAATATTTGTACTGTTCAGCTTCATGTAATATCTAACATAACTTCAGCATAAGTAACTCTCAAATTGTAAGACTGGCCATGAGCTGAAATTTGTGGCGTATTAATAAATACAGATTTTGTTAATTTTATTGCAAAGGCATTTTTTTTTTATCTGATGTAGTAACACACCTTACAGACACATCAAAATAATTGTTTGACTAAATCAGGCAAATCACATATCTGGGGAAGGAGAGAAAATTTAAGTGCATTTGTAGCCTCTTGTAACTTCTTGCATAAGGTGACATAACTTCAAGGGAAAACTAGCTAAAAACATTTGTGCTCTAATGACGACTTAAAGGAATTATCGGAGGGATGAGGCCCTTGACAGGAAAAAGGATGGGTTTCAAACTCCAGAGGGTTGGTCTAAGGTTTTCTTTACAACAGATGTACACACACCAGTTCAACTAACCAGTCAACTCTTATTGTCTCTTTAACTTGAATGATAGTAATATATTAATATTTGTTTAACATACATTTAATCAACAGGGGGAAATGAGGTGGACTGGATATAACTAGGCCAAGTTTAAATAATAATGTTATTTATTATTTATTTTATAAATTAATTTGATGTAACTTAAGTTATTTTGATAGGATGTGGAATCATTCCTTATACATTGATTTTGTTGGGATTTTGAATTTGGTTTTTAATAGTATTGGCTAGTGAATCACTCTTAGTTATTATGATTACAATATATTTCTGCTAATAATTATTTGGTTATTATTGATATTATTTTGTACTTTTGTAAGTATGGCAATGAACTTTCTATTTCTAGTTCCTAATGTCATAGAGTAAGTAAGTAAATTGTGTTTATTATTTATTGTTCTAGACGTGATGTGTTATTACTTATTAGTTGACAGGTTGACTTTGTTTATCTGAATAAACATGAACTAAACACGATTCTAAGATTATTATTTTTTTGACATACCTCTAGGGCAACTTCGATTCAATTTTAAAATATCTGGCATGTCTGATATAACTAGATTTTTTGTGAGTTTAATGCTTGAACTAGTCTAGGGCCAGGTCCATGTTCAAACTAGCTTCAAATTATAATTGTATTAGAAACTATTCTAGAAAATGCTTAATATACACTATATATTATTCAAGCATAAAATACATTTGTTTTATTTTATTCTGATTCTTGTAATGTTATACTAAATTTAGTTTTATTTATCATTTAAAATATATATTATGCTCTAGATAAATACACATAATATTATCTTTGTTATTATACTAGAAACTGAAAATCTCTTCTAGTTTTTGGGCTAAACTTAAATATCCTTCCATTCAAGGTACACGGTTAGCTAAATACAACATTATTTCAAATTTATTCTGTTTTATTTCTTTCATGTCATTTTTAGTTAATTATCGTTTCTTCTTTCTCATGATGGCATATATCTTTTCAATTGCTGTATTTTTTCTTTCAATTTTTTTTTTGCTATCATCAATGTTTTTATCTGTGATTATAACACTATTGACCACTTTTTTGTTGATACATTTTAGAATCTTAATAATAATAATTTTTATTACCTTTATTATAGTGCTGGCCAACAGTCGTAGGACCTATAACAGACCAGCACTGAAAAGTACACAAGTACCATAAAAAATATATAATAATTACACAAAATAATAGTAATAGTAATAATAGCTAACATTGGGTATGCTTTTGTAGTGTGTAGCTTTCTTTATGTTTATGTTTGATTTCAGACTCTTCTCCGTAACCAGAACAACAAAACAAACTACAACCTTGTATCTGAAACCCTCATGTTCTTAGATTGCATATGTGGATCAACGACTGGAGGTCTTGGACTTCTTGGACTTTATATAAATGAAAATAATGTTGCTTTGATCAACCAAACATTGGAAACACTGACAGAGTATTGTCAAGGGCCCTGTCATGACAACCAGAATTGTATTGCAACACATGAATCAAATGGTCTGGACATAATCACAGCTCTTATTCTTAATGACATCAATCCGTTAGGAAAAACTCGAATGGATCTAGTTCTTGAACTAAAAAATAACGCATCGAAACTACTTTTAGCTATTATGGAAAGCAGGGGCGACAGTGAAAATGCAGAGAGAATTCTTTACAACATGAATCCCAAGCCGTTGGTGAGTTGATCGATAAGTTGTGTGGTTTTGTAAATTTCCTTGCTTTTTATGTGTTTATAATTAAATTGGCCTTCATTTTAATAACGACTCTAGGTAGATGTGGCTTGCCGTGCATTTCATCAAGAAACTATGGATGATGAAGATGATGGAGAAGATACATCAACTGAAGGAGATGATGGCGTATCTCCTAAAGAAGTAAGAATGATTGTATTTTAGCTTTATTTTGGCTAACATATTTGGCCATGAAAAAATATTTATTTGGGTTTTATTTTCAGGTGGGGCACAACATTTACATTTTATGTCATCAATTGGCTCAACATAACAAAGAGCTAGCTTCATTATTGAAACCTTCTGAAAGTAACACTGATCCAAAAATGAATCAAGCTTTAGAATATTATGCATCACATACAGCACAGATTGAAGTAAGTATTTTGTTTGTGTGGTTTGAATAACTATGAATTAAAAAAGAAAAATCAGTATAGTGGATGAAAAGGGTGCTGAAGAATAATTTTACTATAAACATTATTTCACCCCTTTTTCTTAGGGGTGAGTTTGGAGTACACTTTTTTCAGAAACCATAACTATGATTCTAAATTACCTGTGTGTTTAATATCGCAACGTGGGGCACACGTGACCTGGAAGGGTCACGGGCCGTTCACACATGAATGTGCTAACTAAACACAAATTAAAATGCCCACAGAATATTCAAGGTTTTGACTATTAAAACTAAAACATACATACACACATTGATTAACTATATATCTCAATTAATTATAGCTAAACAAGTCATTAAGTAAATTAAAAGAGTCTTAATCAAGTCTATGAATTAATAGAACACACAAAAATATAAGTAAATTAAATAAACAAATTAACAACTATAAAACGCTTAATAACTATTCAAATATTTAAAAACCATCATAAAAAGGTTCATTAAAACAGTAGTCCACAGAAATAATAAATGTCTACATCATCCGTGTACTTAGGCCAACACTTGTCCCGCACACGATACACTGCGATGACCCGCGATACAAAAACTCCGGTCCGCACACTGAACACGCCGGTCCGCACACTGGACACGCAGGTGCACCCCCAGCCTCACTGGTTGAGAACCAAGAACTGAGCACACCTGGCTATTGCTGAGCGTGTATATATAGGGTTGGTGCCAGCTAAGAGTCTCGAATCCTCCACTTCTAGAATAAAAGGACCCAGACCCTTCCAGACGTGTCTCCGTCCACTAATCCCACAGTCAAGTGAGAAGGTCGCTGCCTACCTGCTAGACAAGGAGGGAGACAGAGAGAACAAGGAGCGCAGCCAGGGTAAACAATGAGAGCATGATGGTCCCGGTGTTAAACACTAATCTTGTTACAATATATTTGGTAAAGTGTTATGATATAGTGCAATGTTGCATTCATAACAGTTTATGTTATTATCTCAGACAGGGGCAGATTAATGACTCTGCCACCCATTGTCACTAGATAATTTGCCAATCACTTTTCCTACTTTAATTTCTATCCTTCTAAATCCCTGTTTCTCCCCTACACCGATACATACATACCATATAGACAAGTGCTATATGTGTAATGGCCAATAAAAAGTGCTTGCATTACTTTATTACTTATTATAGTGAGGTTTTAAAAGTAGTAAGAATCCAAGCAAAGCCTTATAAAATTGAAATAAATACTCTTACACACACAAATTCAAATATTATATAATTTATCAATATAAAGTCTGCATCAGTGGACTGTAGAACTTGTTAATACAGATAAAATACTAGCATGTACACAATAAGAAAATAGTCTCTAATCTCTTTCACCTTGATTTCTGCTTAGTAAACTGGTCGATGATTACATACAAATCCATTTTATCCAATAAGTGACCTCCAATTAAGATGATTGTTGGGTAATTAAGTGATACTCTTTCATGTTAGTATGCAGATACAATAAACCACAACAATCACACACAAAGCCATAACATTATTTTAGCTAGTAAAAAAGTATTTTTTTTATCATTTAAAATGTGCTGCCCCTAAAATCTGCCACTACAGGCACGTGCCTACTAGGCCTATGTGTAAATCCGCTCCTGATCACAGGGTTATTGAAATACAAACAACAATTTTTCTTCTTCATTATTACACCATTTATGATAAAAGTGTTTACTAATAAAATCTTTTATAGATCAGTTAAAGATTGAAATCAGAATAGCTACAAGCAGGGCAAAATGAGATGCCTTCTGTAAAGTTAAGGAGTTAAATTGTTTCACAGGAAATCTGTATGCATCAGGGTATTTTATTTAAAATCAAACAAAATTTGAATATATGAATTATCTGCAGAAAAAACCTATAATGGAACACTTAAACCAAGAAAAAATACATTTATATATATTTGAGATATTTAACATGCACTTTCTGAACAAACTGATTATATCAACAAACAACTTAGAACTAACTTAAGTCTATAACAGAACACCTAGCCCCCGGCCATTAATTCATCATTGTGAAAGGATAAACCCACATTTCGCCATTGATACATTTTCTTGGTCATGCCAGGAATTAAACCCAGGACTCTTACCTCAGTAGACGGACATGCTACCAACAGAGCAAAGGTGTTAGACTCTATTTAAATAACTAAATTACATAGCATTTGAGCGACAGAAAATGCTTACAGATTTAATTTAATTTAACCTATTTCTTAAAGTTGATATAGTACTAATTTAATGTATCATTTCAAATATTCTTATTAGTTCAAAGCTTATACTGAAAGTCTTAGAATAAAACTGCACTCAAGACCTAAGGTAGGATGGAAGAGGATGCGAGAAAAGGCCAGTGTTTTCATTTTTTAACCAAATATAAATAAAATATTGCTCCAGTACAAACGTATAATTTAATTTTCTTCACATAGTGACCTCAAAATTTCTTGAATATCTGTTAAGGGTGTCCTGGAATTTAGTGACAACTTTTTATCTTCATTTAAAAAGTTTCTCATCTAATGCTGCTATACTCATGATAGATATTCTGACAAATTTTATATTTGAGTCTTTGTGGGTAGACAGATAAAAATAACATTTTAACTTTACATTTCCAGGCCTAAATCCAAAATATCCTCCGTCTAATAAATGTGCATAGAGCAAAAAACTTGATACACACTGGAAGAAAGCAAACACTTGTACAATTGTACAGAACTAGTGAATCTTGGAAGATTGAAATGATCTTTATGTTAAAGGTATAGCTGTATCATATTGGTAAATTTAAAAACAACACCTGGATGCGAGAATCATACCTGGCACTATTGGCTTAGTGTGACAATCCTCTACCACTGAGCTATTCAGGATTTTTCCTAGGCTTAGGGTCATTCTTCACTCAAAATTTAAGACAGCATCTTTGATGGTGTGGAAATCATTGGCTGCAAATGAGAAGTTATTGGTACCACTGTCACTGGTGACTTGAAGCTTGAATTTATCCTGCCGAGTACAAAGATATTGTACATAAGATTGAGTAAGACGCTTAGCTAGTTCTATACAATTATTTGCTATCTTTGATGTTATTTATATGGTTGGGCATGAGTACTAAATGTCAAGCTCATCTAGTCTGGTTTACCAGTGACGAGAATGTCAGTGTTGAAATTCCTACTGGGTGTACTATGATATGATTTTTCCTAAATGGCCTACCACTCTCCTCCCATTATAAATAAAATATTCTTATTTACCAGACCTAAAATTACTTTTAAGATGGGGAGCAAAAAAAGGTTATTTACTGTTATCTGAATACTATATTAAAAAATCCATATTCGACCTGTACAAAACCATTCATTTTGAATTGAACCATTTTTAATAATATAATAATGACAAATCTATCTCTCACCACATAGAGTTACTAGTAGCTAGATATGATTAATATTTTAAATAATTGTTTGTGTCACAGTTATGTATTGTAATACACATTTTTTCCATTTAATTGCAGATTGTTAGGCAAGACCGTACTTTAGAACAAATTGTTTTTCCCATACCTGAGATATGTGAGTACATTACTTCTGATACAAAAGCTAAGGTACTCAATACAGCAGAAAAGGATGATCAAGGATCCAAAGTGACTGATTTTTTTGAAAGAGCTGAAGATATGTTCAATGAAATGAAATGGCAAAAAAAACTACGAGGTACTTATAAATATATTTTATATTAAATTAAAATATTTCTTTGATTTAGACTGTGTCTTTTGCATTGGTCATATTATTGTCAATTAGATTAGAAATATGACACCCTAAACTTTATACGTGTACCCTTGGCTTTGTCTCCAAAAGAAAACTTGTCTAGACTCGTCTTACCTTTTTAAATCAAATAGTCAAGTGTTAATTAATGTGTCATGATTTCAGGTCAGCCAGCATTGTTTTGGGTCAGCAGCCATATGTCATTGTGGAGTAATATTCTTTTCAACTGTGCTGTTCTCATAAATCTTATTGTAGCATTCTTTTATCCTTTCCTGGACTCTGTACCAAGTAAGTACAAAATTACAACATCCTCACAATAGTTGTATCTATTGGGAATAGTGACAGTGGCATAGTTAGATTGATGAAGTAAAGGAAACTGAAATTATAGATAAACCCGTGTTCCTTATAGATTAATTCTAGCTGCTGGTTTAGCATATATTATCTCTATCACCAATATTTGTACATACAACACAAATGTTTTACTATGGCTGAATAGCCTTCATAGTTATCTTCTCAAGTACAAACAACCCCTCATTGCCCCTGTTCCTTTAAAACTAACTTATCACCCCCATCCCTGTCACAACAATTTGAGAGCAGTATTTGTCAACTCGTTGGGACTAGTTTCTTCTTATGGTTAATAGTGGCAACCCTGGAGTAGGTAATTTAAACTACTAATGATAACTTGAAAAAATTAATTTGCTCCAAAGTGTGGTTGGTCTCAATAAAGGAAGTGAAGGAGAAAATAATATTTTCTCAATGCAGAAATCACTTTTGTACCAGTTTTATCATATTGGTAATTTGCTTTTACATCCTGACGCTACATTCCTGAATGCTGACAAGTTTAAAGCACGATCAATAATTAATTATACGCCAAGTGATATACAGCACACTCTCTTGAAAAAGGTTTTGACAACTTTAAGCTAAATATAGTGATAATTTTAAAATGTTCATACTGGACTTTATAATTTTCGTACATTCCCAAAGATCCTTCTTATCGCCATTTGAGAGTGTGTGTGTGTGTGTGTGTGTGTGTGTGTGTGTGTGTGCGTGTGTGCGTGTGTGCGTGTGTGCGTGTCATATCTTTTTAATAATAAAGATTAGAGTACTGTTTGTATTATATATAATAAACCAGTGCAACTAACAAATCTTAATCCAAGGCAAGAAACTTTAATTGTTATTAATTTAAGCCCAAAGCTCTATGATTTTAAAATATTTGGTTTACTAAGTTAAGTAACTATAAAACTAAGTGGCATATTAAAAAAACAGACTTAGCAAGCCCAGAAAAGAAGTAAAGTTGAAGATACATGGGTGTGCTTGCTAGGACAATTGAGCAGCTCATTGAAGCAATAAGGTTAGTCTCACCTAAGTCACATAAATGTCTGGTCCCGAGCAAGCTTTAGATGTACTTGGACCATACTCCAATGATACTCCTCAAGATGGCACAGCATGCATGCAAGCACTATCGAGATAGCACGTATTTTAATATTGCTCTGTTTTCACAACAGACTATGGTGGGTCTATATTATCTATATTTTGATAAACCATCTAAATATATATATATATACACTGATTATAACAGATCCAAATAAAAGGCCTATGAAATCATATATTGATCAAAGCACACTCACCTTTTGAAAATTACTAGTAGAGTTAAAATTCCTTCCAATAGTCTTTTCTTTGTGGCCACAAAGAAAACCCTGTTTTTCAACTTTGCCGTTATTTTAACAAATATTTGTTCGTTTATAATCAGTTTTGTTAACTTTACAAGCAAAATTGTCCCATTTGAAGGTAATATAAGTGAATGTAAATAATTATATTTCCCGCTTAGTTGTAACCTCTGTCTAAGATTTCATCATGTGACTGCTAGTAATACGTTCTAGTAAGGCAACTGATAGCATTATCTTGGACTTCACTTATACTTGACTCGTACTCTGGTCTGGCTTGGCATTGTTATTGTAAACTACCTTAATTTTTATCATTCCATGTGTTCATAATACTCTGTACTAAAATTATCTTAACCCATGGCTTTCGCTTGTATTTTTGGCGTTAGAAAGAATTCAAATTGCCAATTACAAAGTTATTGTAGGTGTAAAAATAGAGTATATAGAGAAATGAAAGTTAATTGTCCACTTTGTCACTACCCAGTGCTGAGTCTCTCATGAAAAATCTGGGAGTGAAATTGTGGGAGGAAGTTTGAGGGCCAGTTAAGAGTAAATAATCAAGAATCTGGGCAGTAAAGGTTGAAAGTATATCATTTTACAAAAGATTTATAAAAGTTGTAATAAATTTTTGAATTTACTATTTATTAGAAATGGGTCGAATCTGAATCCTAGCAAATTTTAAATTTTAATGATTTACAAATAGACCTTCATTACACAATATCGGCTTAAACTGTAAATTAAGATTTATTTCGATCATGCTTTCAATTTTAATCAACCCCAACCACCCATCGCGAAATACAGGTTAAATCCATTCACATTAAACAATCTAGACTCATATTATTGTTTAAAAATCAAACCAATCAAAATTTTAGTGCCTTTGGATTTTCTTTAAAAGTGTTGTTAGAATGAGTTAAGTTTCTAAAAAAACATGTGAAATAAACAGATTAGGCCTAGTTATCCTTTGATCAACTTTAATCATCAATGAAGGATTACAATTTATTTTAATAAGATAGCAAAAATAAAAATACAAACAAATATTTTTAATAAAGACTAAAACAACTTGCTTAACAATTAAACATACAATGGAAAGAGTGAACTCATTAATGCCTAATTATGTTTTTTTTATTATTTTCTTATATAGCCATTATCTATCTTCACATAGAAAACCAATATATTCAATTCTTGTGATATATCGATTTCTGAGAATACATCCTATTTAGGCCTAAAACACGAACATATTTTCAACTCCAATATGTTCATTCCCATTTTATAAGGCAGGACTATGTTTGAATATTTTTATAATTACTTAAATAACATATTTAAAAAAATAAACTCTTAGTTAAAATCAATTTAAAAATAAATAATGAATTAGCAAGTCGTTATTTGATTCTTAAAACTCGAGAGCGCTTACTAAATGATCAAATAATCTGAATCGATTTTAAACAAACAATCTATATACAATAAGTTGGCCAGTATGCATAAATAAACAGTTTTATCAGTGTCTGACTGTTGACAGTATTTATTTTTCATGAAACCCAACAAAATCTCTAACTTAAAGATTGTATGCAATAAATTGGGGTTCTTTGCATAATTGTAGATAATTAAAACTAGTTGGGTAGTAAGAATTAACAGTATCTTTATTTTAATCATGACTCTGGCGAGTAAACATAATATACGTCATGGTGGCCGACTTTGTATCATGTGTAATGTGTTCTTATTTCTTTTTTAAAAATTAAGCCGTAATTGGTTTTATTTATTTAGAGTTTATTTGTAATTCTAGTTTTGATTTTCAGTTTTTGAAGAGTGTTAATGTGTTCATTCAAATATTTACAAGATTGTTCGGGAGATGAAAGTTTTAGAAGTGAGCATGTGCCGAAACGGTAGTCCAAGTTTCCCATAGAGGTGGGAGGGTATTGTATTAAGCACATAAGATTTTACACACCTAACAATTTTTTTTTAAATAATGATTTTATTAATGCTAATCACTTTTGTCTGACAAAATAAAGGTTACGGATTAAGTGGTGCTTTTCAACTAGGCTTAACTAAGTAATTTTTTAATCCAAAATATTATGTTTTGTTTATGAGGTGAAAGATTTGACTGTTGAATCCAGTAAAACACGTAATCCTCGAATCTCAAATAATTGCCAGCATTTGGTGGATTCAAGTGGCCCATCTCTACTATTTATCTTTTAATCATAATTACTGTATTACTAGTTGTTTATTTTTTTAATGTGCATACATACTGATTTTTTTAAACCGTATAGTAGCAAATAAATTTCATAAAAATATCTCCTAAAGCACTATACCAATCCAATAAGCTTCAATAAAACAGTTTTGGACAATAATTAATCCAAACCAAAATGATTTAATGCAGAGCTGGGTTGGGTCGATTTGATCAATTGGTCATTTATGGCACAATTTGTTAAACAGATTATCCACATTTTGAACATGTTTAATTTCACCGAATTTTTAAACAGTAGAGGCGAGGCAGTTTTAAGCTGAGTAACAGGCAATCTTGTATTTTGTTCTATTCTCTCATTTGGAGACAGTGAAAGGGTGGAAAGGAGAAGGGGAGATATGGGGGTTGCTTACTGGTTAGTGGAAACATGTTTGAAATTACACTGTTTGGTGACTCAAATGGCGGCTTGCGAGAGAGACAGTGAGACATACTGCTCAGGTGTATATTTCAAAGTCAAAACTTTGTGAGTAAAAGGAAAGAAATAGGAAGTGTTAAAGAACGGCAATGTTGATTTAAGGGTTGATATTACCAAAAATAATTCAACACTAGTTCATGCCTTCTGGACTACTCAAATAATTAACATCTTTAATACTCATTTTATAAATATTAACTTAATACTAAATTGTAAGATACTGTTAATGGAAAAGATTTGAACAAATAAACAGAATATTAGCCTTTGAATAACTCTGAACTAGTTTTGAAATAATGATTATAAATTAGCACAAATTTATGCTCACAGTTGAGCATTTTGAATACAAATTAAAAAGATCAAAAACACTTATCAACCCTGTACTTCCCCATAATCAAATAGTTACCACAGTATATTCAACTTTTTTTATTATGATTTTTTTTTGTTCATTTATATTTTTACCAATCATTTAATAAACAAAAAATTTATGTGTGCGTTTTGCATACTACTTTTGTATTCTTGTAAGGAAAATTAACTGAATGATCGGCATCGGTTAGTGCCAAGTTTGCCAACAAATGATCGGTCACAGCCTGATTGACAAAAGGGCTAGTTGACCCAGCCCTATTTTAAAGAAGAAAAAAAAATGTTTGAAAACATTAGAGAATCTAATTCTATTCTTTATCAATAACTATATTTTTATATTTAGAAAAGCTCTTAGCAAAATATATATCAACTCGTGTATTTTAAATGTTGTCATTGGATATTTTCATGTGGAAATATTATACATTATTCCTTGCATTGTAATTTTCTACTTTGGTACCTTACACAGAATATTATAATTTTATTCACAAAATTCTCTAATCATACTATTGAAATTACTCATAGTATATGTGTCCTTTAAATATTTACTATGCTTGTGAGTGTACTGCATTGTAACAAATGTGTGTGTTGTGTTGAGACCTAGGTCATCACGTCTCAGGGTTGATTTGGGCTGTTATGCTGGTATCTGCCGCTATTGTTATCACCTTGCCACGGGAATCTGGAGTGAGGACACTTGTTGCTTCAACTATATTAAGAATGATATTCTCTGGGGGACCTGAACCAACCCTTTGGCTTCTGGGTTCAATAACGGTAATAACATAAATTTCCTGGTATTGTTGGTTATCACAAATTCAAGTTAACTTATTTTGTATGTTTTTTTTTTTTTTTTCACCACTTCTTATATCTCATTCGGATTATACACATGCATGATATTGATGGTTTCCTTATAATATCGTTAACATCTGTTATTTTAGGGAATGTTACTGTCACATTTACAATGTGAATATTGTTACACCACTAAACCTATTACACCTTATAGCATAATATTAATTTTGAAATGTATAATAGCCCCAACATAAAAAAATATCATGACTTTAAATTTAAGATGTGATTAACTAAAAAATGATGTACTTATAACAAGTAATATCCTGTGGTTCAACTAAATTATTTATACAACCAACATAATATCACCTGTTTGCAAACATGATCCAATATAGAGGTTAAACTACAGAATACATCGGGGTTTGGACTTGGTTCATTGTATAGATTGAAATGGTTTTAAACAATGTACAAACTAAATATGGTATTAAAAAAGCTAATACCATATTGCAGGTATTGTACTAAAGACTAGAATATATTGGTTTGATTTTGTAAATTAATTTTAAATTACAGCTATGATTGGGCATCATCTACTGTAACCTATTTACTATCTTGATTAGATGAGATAAACATTTGGAACATCTAAATGACTTATCATGTCTGGAAAGAATTAAAAAGCTAAAAGATTAAATAATATGACTAAACTATTTCAATTGCAATTAGAATGTTTTGAATAAATACATATGGGTATATTTAAATATTGGACTGTTCTTAGGTCAAATTTATGTGTGTGAATTTAGGATATCCAGTAATAATAATACAATAACAGTGTGGCTTGGACTAATTAACCTAAACAAAAATCAAATGGGAGAAAATCTCAGCTTGGCCATCATTTCAGAGCTATGCACTGACAAAACTAGTTTGGGAATTTGTACAATTTAGAATGGTGTGTTGGTGTATAATCTTAGAATATAAATAAAATCAATATTAATGTTTAAATGAAGAAACACATACATCATATTTTCACCTGCGTAAGCAATACACAATTTGAAATGAGAACTTTTTATCTATTGATTAAAATTTGTCTTTACCTCTCAACTCTATATTACAGTTACATCCATGAAATACTATTCAATTTCAACAATTCATGCAGGTTAGTCCAACAAGCTGAGTGGGTGATATTCTCTTTCTTCAACTTAGCTTATTCATAACTCAAACAAAACTGATAGGTTGTTGAGGACTAAATTCCACCCTTACTCCTCCACCTCTTTTTTATGTTAAATCATTGACACATCTCTTTACCCATTAACAAAATACACCTAGGCACATAATTTAAAGTGAACAACCATCAATCAAAATAGATAAATAATGAAATCGCTTTACCCAAATGAGGGGGTCAGGAAAAATACATGATAACCCTCATAGATTTAGATGGGATGCATACACTATTTAAACTTCTATAAAATCTTGAAATCCAGATATTAAAAAAACAAAATATTTGTCGTTATTAGCTATCCTTGCAGTGTAGATGCACTATAAAAACAACTTGTAGTTCAAGATGTAAGCTACCAGGTATCACTGCTAACACAGTTTTTAGTAAAATTATCAGGTTTTGGTCTCTACTCCCTCCTATCTACAAAGTACTGTAACATTAAAACAATTCTTTTAGTTAGAAATACACTAGAAATTAACATACATGGGATTGAGAAATATTGATGCTTACATTTCATAAGAAACAAAAACAAGAAATTGTGTTCATAGTCATGACTTGTGACAGTCAATGGGAGTTTAAAACATTCAAACCAATTCATGAGCAGACAGATGAGCTCAAACTGCTATCCAAAGCTTATATGCCTAAATTAGATTTAGAAAAAGTGCAAGTTTCACAAGCAAGTGTTTGGCTGGAGTCTCATCCTTTCTTGTTTGCCAACACAATCGTTCTTATTAGTGGTAGAGTGATACATGGCAAGAGAGATTTTTTTAAGTGTCTGTGTGCTAGGAAGTTTAAAAACCCTCAACATGAATCTCAAAATATAACCTAATCAAAAAAATTGATTTCCATACAGTCCGGAAATATGCCTACAGAGTCTTCTTGATAGTTTTATTTTGCTTACCCTGAATTTCTCCTTATATTGGAGTCAGAATAGTATTTAAAACAGGTTTTTTTAGCACACTCCAGAATTTCAACTTTCCATGGAGCTGTCAAAGAAGGCCTCTACCATAATATACCTGTGAGCACTAAACCATTAGTTTATGCACTCATGATAACCACCCAAGTAAACCTGATAGAATCTTGTCGGGACAAACTAAATTTATTGTCCCTCTTTAAACTGTGGACTGAAAATCAGAAAGACTTAAAGAATATAAACTACCTCCCAATTTGGTGAGTTAGGGTTAAAAATTGAGTTTTATTGTGTACAACTTAAAATGGGTTCTAAATATTGATGGTATTAGTTTGTGCCATACATCAATGACAAATTCTCAGGCTCTAAGACAAAGTGATTTTTTTCATGATTATCAAAAACACAATTTTTTGTCATAATGATCACTCCATTGATCAGGAAAACAAGGAAAGCCAGGAATTATGCTTGAATTTTGTACATCAGGAAAAAACTCGAAATTTATTGTGTTTTGTCATCTTTCAGGAATTTAAAGGTGAAGATTACTCTAAATAAATTTTATGGTCATACAAATGTCAAAAACTTGTCGTGGGTGAACCACATCAAATAGGATATAAAAACATTTAACTCTAAAAATTTCAGTCAAGTACCACTAAATATCTACTAGTGCTACCCAAATTTCGAAAATTTTCTTAGGGAAGTCAATTAAAAATATCTTGAAGAGGAGTCTAATTTTAAAAATGTTTCCATATTAAGTAGGACCTCTTAAAATAGTCATTATGGGCATTCACTTTTAAAGTATTCTCCAGGGTTTGGTAAGCCCGAATCCATTTTTGACTTGGAGACCAATTAGTTTGTGTAAACTTTGTTTAATTCCCTCTACACCTATAGGGTTCTGCCACTACTGGATGTAGCATATATGACTGTTTAACTTGTAGGTTCTCTACCAGTTGTTGAACACACATCATAAGTGGTATTATGACTTTCTTATCCAGAACTTTAAAAAAAAAATTGCAATGAGAATCATAAATTTATCCTTTTTTTTTATAAGGGGGAAGGGAGGAGTCCTTTTCGTGGCTACTCGCTAAAAGATGGTTAGTATTTATTTTTTTACACAGACACCCATCTTTAAGTAATTTAAAGTTATTTAAGATATACTTGAGGTTGTAGGTGGTATGAATTGTTTAGGAATCTAAAAGTATACTGATTTAGGTATTGAGTAGAAATACTTGTTACTAGGGATGTGCGAGAACCATTTTTTCAATTGGAGACTAGAATATAAAAAAAGTATTGAGACGAGAAAACGTCCTTTGAAAGTAAAAATAAATAAATTATGTTTATTAAAGTAAATATATAGATTATAGAGTTCCTTTTTGACATTTAAGTTGTCTCTAGATTTATATTGTCTTATATATAGTTCATTCAAATACTTGTGATACCTAATACACATTTTAAATGCAACTAATAAAATAGTGATTGGTAGTTACAATGAAGACCATTTATAATTTATATTGTCAAAGTTTGATATTAAAAAACAATATTTATAACCAAAACATTTCTTGTTTTTGGGTTACTACGGTATTATAGGAAATAATAAATTCCCGGTTTGATTTTATAGTTTCTTAGGGCCATTATTTGCTCTCTTTTTTATTTATAGAATTTTCAAGAATCGTTTTTTAACTTTTGAGACGAGACTGAGGTTATTTTTTTCTTGAATTTTCGTGATATTTTTGAGTCTCACACTTCATTACTTATTACAATACATGCTCACATTCTAAAGTTTGGTGGTGATTCCAACACATCTTTAATGAAACGTTTTAAAAATTCGGGATTTATTTTTTATGCCATGAAATCCGGGAATTATGTTGCAATTTTATTATATAGTTTGAGTGGCCATCCTGTTAGTCTCACTTTCCTCCGCTCTTTCCTTTCTATACTTAAAAGTCAAAACATTAAGTGGCTAGAAAACGGAAGAAATAGCAACAGAATGGAATATCAATAAGCAGCACACATATATTCATATTGTGGCACTATAATAGGAAGGGTACTGAATGATCATAATCCATCTATAAATAATATAAAGGGAGGTTCAGATATGCAGCATGTTTTATTGGCGTATAGCTCTAAATCAAAGGCCAAGCGAACATTTTATTCACCTAGAAATAAATGCCTGTTTGGTATTAACACGTTTGCTTATTATTTCAGTTTCTAGTGAAAGGCATCCATTTAGTGAGTATTATGGGCAACCAAGGAACATTCAGTAAATCCTTTGGACAAATGGTGACAGATGCAGAACTTCTTTACCACTTGACCTACCTCATATTTTGTGTATTGGGGCTTTGTATGCATCCATTCTTTTATTCTGTGTTGGTAAGTTTTGGAATTAGCTTGAACACTAAATAAACTAAAATTAACATAGTTAAACATTTTAATCTTATTTAGTAGTTCTGTCCACATACATTTTGTGTTCTCTTAATTTGCATGTATATGTTCCCACTTATACATGTGTATGTACATTCTTAAAACACTTGATTTAGTCAAACCATTTCTAAATAAAACTGCCTTTTGTAAAACCTTGACTTATTGTTATTAATACGATGATGTGGCTTTTGCTTATGGCTAACTTTGGCCTTATTTTCAACATATAAACATTTAGAAAAAAAGAAAAGGTATTATTCCAAAATGTTAGAATTCAATTTATTTACAAATAAATTTAATTGTAAACACATCACATTTTCTACACTAGATAGGGCCTAAAAATTGTTTATCAATGAATGTGTTTATTCTTAAATGAGATAGATGTAATGTATTAGACTTTAAATAGCGCGTGTTGACTTTAAAGCCACATAAAAATTAATTATAAACTATGGAAAAGCTTGCAGAAGACAATAGATATTTATGCTGACGAATCGGACATGAATATATTATTTTAAAATCTAGTGAAACAAAATATCTCACAAGTTAATCATATCAGGCTTTGTCTGTGAGCATATTTACTGAGGTGTTTGTGCTTACCACATTGTTAAACTGCTTATGAAAAACTTTCAGAATGAATCTTGGTAAGGCCAAATATTTAACAAGTAAAAGCCCAAATATTCCACATAATACCACAAAGATGAGTTTTTATTTGTTTCATGATGTAAATATTATTTTAAAGTGTGCCACAAATATTGATGAAATGTCTTCATTTTGACTGGCAAAAACAAAAATTCTGATTTAATTGGTGTGAAAATGGGGTTGACTCACTTTTTAAAATCCCAATGTTAAATAAAGTATTAACTTATTTTACAGACAAAGTGTTTTAAAGTTATTTTTTCTTAATGATAAGGATACAATATTTTAGACTGGTGGGGTTGGCGAAGTGATTTACACTACAGACTCCAACCCATACAAATTAGGGGTTATTTGTATCCCCTCTTTAGGATTTCATATTCACTCTCCAAGCATAATATTATGTTAGTATATTTGTTTAAATTTAACCTTCCTAATGCTGTTTTTGTAATATTTATTTGGGTTGTAGAATGCTCAAACAACCAATAAGACACACGGCAAAAATGGAACTAGCTTAACTAACATATTTATAACTCCTAGTTCTAATTTCAGAGGCTGTATTGATGTTTTATCGTATGTTTTAGCTATTTGATGTAGTATATCGAGAAGAAACCCTCCTCAATGTAATAAGATCAGTTACACGAAATGGTCGTTCAATTATTCTCACTGCTGTATTGGCACTCATCCTAGTTTATATGTTTTCCATAATTGGTTACATGTTCTTCAAAGATGATTTCCTAGTTCCAGTTGATGACGAAGTAGTGCGTAAGTAATATTTATAACAATTCAAACACTTGCTTTTTTTTTTGGACTAATTTTGAATAATATATTTAACAATAGGAACAAGGTCACTTGTTCTAGACCAGATTATGGTAATTATTAGAACAATACAAATTATGCTGCATATACTCCGGGGAAACAATATATTAGTTTGATTAAATTTCGATTTATGTAGTAATTAGCAAAGTGATCCAAAAAATTATTATATCATAAATAAATCAAAATAGGTAGTGAAATACTTTGTTACATTTATTGCTCACCTTTCACTGTGGAGTGTTTTGATAGAAATCTAACATGGATTCAAGACAAAGTTTAATACCATAATAAATTTGGAAAGCTTATAACCTAAATTGGTTATTAAATACAAGAAGGATGGTAAAAACCCAATTTTTTTAACAACTTGTTAAATTTTAAGATATACATTACTATACAGTTGCTATATCACTATGTAAATAATTTTATTCTTTATTTGATTTAGCAATGGAAGAATCTCAACCTTTAAGTAGTCACCAATTGCCAGATGATAATTGCTCGAAAGACAATTGTAGTAGTATACTCAACATAACTTCATATGAAGTTACAGGTACATATTTTTGCTAAATTGATATATGTATTATGTGTTATGTCCATAAATTAAAAAGCTAACCAATTTTATATATTTTCTCAAGTAATTGTAGCATTTTAAATATCTAAAAAAATATAAAATGAAAATGTGCACTTTAAGAATAGAAAATTTATCGACAAAGTTTTTTATCTGCACCACTTTTACTCTTGCAGCATACATATCCTTTTTTATTATGATTCTCTTAAATTATAACCACTAAGTTTCTTATTAATATCATAAATGTGTACTTAGTAGGTTTTGTTAGTTGAAAAAGCAAAATTATGAATAAGTAAAACTGCCTAAAACTTGGATTGTTAAACTGATTGCTAATAATTACCAATATATCTTATGGTTCATTAAAGGACTATATTTGTAGTATTTTTAAAATTTGTTTAGCCAAATTAAAATATGTCCCATTTGTTTTTTAAAGTATCCCCCAATTTCTTAAAAAATAATATATATAAACTAACAAAATATCATATTTTTCACACAGCACACTATCATTTCTAAAAAGGATAAATTGGTTTTTAAAAAACTTTCTTAGATCATTAGTAAATTTAATCAAATGGAATTGCTTCTATCATCCATTTAAGGGGTCAAAATAGTATTCTTCCCAGTGAAAAGCAAACACAAACTTGTAGAGCAAAGGATTTATTATGTTATTTCAGATAATGATTCAGGCCGTGTGACTGTCTCAGGAGAAGTAAGAGAAAGAGCATGTGATTCCTTAGTTATGTGCATTGTGACAACCCTGAATCAAGGACTTCGAAATGGTGGTGGAATCGGAGATATATTGCGAGCACCCAGCAGTAACGTAGGTTTTCTTTCCTTTCATTATTGAAATGAAATATTTTTAATGTTGAAATATACTTCGTTCTCTCAATCAAGTGATAAATGACAACTTGAATACAGAAATCAAACCTGGGACCTATGAATTTGCACACCATTGCTTAAGGTGATTGGCCCTTTTCATTTGGTGTGGAAATGCAGAGCCATGGGAACAAACGGTTTTCTTCAAGAATTTACATTGTTTCACAATTTACTTTTCGGAAACGGTTTGTTCAAGAATAGTAGTATTTTGTTCAAGTTATCCTTTTTATTTACACACCTCCTCTATAATTTTAACAGTGATCAAATATCGATAAAATTGACATTTATCAATAAAAACCTTTTGGCTTCATAACAAAAATTAAGAAAATGTAACAATTAATAAACATCAATACATTATGTTAGAAGGGGTGTTGAAAATATTAACATAAAAATTTCACTTGTTCTCGAGAAAACTGACATTTCCAAACGTATCATTTTCCCGCAAGACCTGTCTGGTAGCTAGCGCCATCTACGGTTTCCATGATCCATCTGTTCTTGTTGGCGTGGAAGGATACTTTGGTCGGTTGTGAAGCCACGCCATGCCTTTCACCCTCCCGTCCACGATACCACAAAATAGGTTTTAGACTTGCACTCAACAGGGCCAAGGGCCTTAGCCATGTGCTAGAGCATTGCAGCTCAGAGCCAAATGTCCCGGGTTTTATTCCTGTGTCCAGGTTGTCATTTTTCACTGAATTAAATTGGATTCAGCTATCGAGACTGATCCATTTGGAGAATCATCATTTATCATTTGTGATCCACATAAATTAAAAATACTTTGTTTGGTTCAATATTAGGATTCATTCATCATCAATTTTTTTTTTAGTCATTTTCTTCATACAGTGACTAATAACTTCGAAGATTCTTCAACCTGAATTGGGCATAGAGTATCTTTGTGTCTTATAAAAGTTGGTAATATTAAAGTGATTTAAAGTCAGCTAAATGTTTCCACAAAGACGATTAAAACCATTTTAGTACTACCACACCCTACCAGGGCCTTTTAGGCTATACAGTTTAAATTCACTAATAGCATGAAGATTATCAGTAAATAAACACTACCCATTTGATTATTCACATTCATAAACAAGAATTATTTTATTTATACAACCCGTTTTACCTGTTCCATGACCCATTTGATTTTTTTTTAATATTTAAACTTAACAAAAATGCTTATTTATTCATATTTGTACAAAATTTGGATCAATATGATTTTTGGGAAATACATACAATTTATAGATTTTTAGCTTAAATTTGATACTAATAAAACAGTTAGTAGAAGCTCTAGTTTCTTAAATGATTACGATCATAAATTAATTTTGTAAAATAAATGAAATAGTTGATTTTTATTTCCTTTCCAGGAATCTTTATATGTGGCCAGGGTTGTATATGACCTGCTGTTTTTCTTCATTGTTATCATTATTGTGCTGAACCTCATCTTTGGTGTAATCATTGATACATTTGCTGATCTAAGAAGTGAAAAACAACAAAAAGAGCTAACTCTTAAAGATAACTGTTTCATATGTGGTAAGTTAATAGTTTGTTTTAAGCATTTAGGGAGAAATTTGAAACACTAGCATCCCAGAACCAGTAATCATAATAGGTTTCTTGTACCTCTTACTATTCTGGGAGGGCTCTGTTAAATCCTGAATGGATGTACTGAAGGTATTTTATAGTTAAGTTTGTTTGTGAGTTTCCATCTTCTCTCCATGTTAAGGCTCCCTAAAACTTGCTATTTGGTGTCCTTACATTATTGTAAATTGCAATCAGCCCAAAATTACTGGTAAGACATACACAAAAATCGTGATGGCTACAGACAGGTAAAACCTAGAAAAATTATGGAATTTAAATACTTTATAATTCTGAGCCAAAACATTGAAACAAAAGTGAGAGATTTTGTTTCATGATAACTAACTGAATTGCCTAGAAATGGCAATCTTTGACATGAGGTGGTTTTACAGGGTTTGTTTGATATCACATTTATACAGGGCTAAAAATAATACCTAAAACATTAAATACTGTAAAATTAACTTATGAAGATGTTGATGTTTAATAGCCTGAACGCCTGCTTCGGGGGTCGCATGGACTAAGGCGCTACTCTCACCATAGACCACTAGACTACCGAAGACGGGGTTATTGGGATTCTATCCCGTTCTTTTGTATTGAAAGTGTTTTTCGCTAAATGAATTTCCATTTTCCCTCCAAGTAAATGTGGGTGCACTTCCTTCCTCTAAATTAAACTTTCTAAATCCTTAACACATTAGTGTAATTAGTACATAGACGCATAACCTAAATGGGTAGTAAGACGTGTTGCTAAAAAAAAAATCCTGAAAACATGTAATAAATGGGGGAAAATACCGTTCAACAAGAAAAGATTCAAAATGTTTGGTCATGGTTTAAATTAGGAGGGATAGCCAGCACACTTACCTAGGTGATACTGGAGTAGAAATTGTTTAGATAACACTAAAAAACACATAAACACATTGTTAAGTACAAGCTTTCACTGTCACAGACAGCTTCATCAGGTCAGGAGAGTAGACTGATGAAGCTGTCTGTGACAGTGAAAGCTTGTACTTAACAATGTGTTTATGTGTTTTTTAGTGTTATCTAAACAATTTTTACTCCAGTATCACCTAGGTAAGTGTGCTGGCTATCCCTCCTAATTTAAACCATGATTTAGCCTAGTGCTCTATACCACATAACCTCAAAATGTTTGGTCAGAAATTTTCAAAAGTATTGTCTGGAAAACTTGGACAAATTAGGGAATTTCATAATAAAAGTTTTGTAGCCACCCTGAAAAATTGACCCTTTGCTGTGCCCTTCTGAATCAAAACATAAGGTTAAAAGTAGACATTTTTAACCTAGATAATAGAATAAATGGTCTCGTTACATAGTTAAGGTGGGGGTTTAAGGGACACTAAAAAAGGGCAGTGTTTTTGCAATGTTTATATCAAATCATTTTTTGTTCACAAAAATCAAATATTACTTCAGTACAAACATAGAGTTTAATTTTATTAACATGGTGACCTAAAAAGTTATTGAATATCTGTCAAGGATGTGTCTTGAAATTTAATGACAACCATTTCTCTTCATTCAAAAACTGTCATCTAATGCCACTATGCTCATGACAGATATTAAACAATGGTTGATGTATCTCCATGTGAAGAAAATTAAACTCTTTGCTTATACTGAAGCAATATTTGATTTAATTTGGCTTTTTGTTGCTAGTTGACATCCTCATTGTAACATTTTTTATAAATATGTCAAATAGATGTATTAAACTTTTGGTTGATGCGTACATTAGTTTCATTGTAACCACATTTTAGATTTCATGGAAATTGGAATTCACTAATTTGCATATTGTATTTCTCATACAATATTTTATATATTATACAGTAGATACTCAATAGCAAAAGTTTAATGGGACTGGGCCACATACAAATTATATACCCAGACACTCAACCTTCAGGTAAAATGGTTGCGCTCCTTTTGGCAGCTTGAGTCCTTCACCACTGGGATCGCTGCGGTTAGTCCTATCATCACCCAGCAGTGACACTAGCGAAGCCCAGTGTTGAAGGACTCAAGCTGGCAAAAGGAAAGCAGCGAAACCCCCGTAAGGTTGAGAGTCTGTTTCTTACTTGTCTGTGGACTAGGCCCACTTTGAACTTTTGAAAAATCGAACTACATATAGTAACTGAGGAAAATAAAAATACATTTTTGAAGTTTTGTATTTAACAGAATAATCAATTTTATAAGCTAAGGAAAATTTGGAAAATAAACTATTGAGTTACAACCCTTATTGAGAAAGAGAAAATATATCTTAAAAATTCAACACAAAATTTAAATTTAAAAAAAATTCACCCCTCTTTCAACATTTTAGAAGACCATTTCAAATCTTGCAACTCACTATTATATTTAATTTTAGGTTATATAATATGCATACACACCACCACACATTCTCACTTCTTACTAGTATTAAATTGTTAAAACAATGGCAAACATTCTGCATATCATTACAATATACTTATTATTTCGCATTTTAATATATAATTTTATATGTTGATCCATCTATTATTTTAATTTTTCCAACTGATATTCAACTTGAAAATAAAAATAAAACAGACACTTAAGCAATCTAGCTTAAATAGGGATCAAAGTTTATATTCTAATAAAGTCAATCTACAATTTTTAAGTATTTTACATATTTTTGAGCAATTTATTTAATTAATTTAAGTAATATTTGCATTAGATACTTCAAAGTGAGCCCTAAACACCATGTAAGGAGTTAAGTAATTTGCATTACATTACATTTTAAATAGAATCATTGTTATTGCAGGTTTGAATAGAAGTGCATTTGACAATAAGACTGTGAGTTTTGAGGAACACGTAAAGTGTGAGCACAATATGTGGCATTATTTGTACTTCATCGTTCTAGTCAAAGTGAAAGACCCAACAGAATTCACAGGTCCAGAAAGTTATGTCTACGCCATGGTTAAGGTTTGAGTTTTATTATATTTGTTTTACTACTTATATCATATATTAATGACTTGAACATAGTTCTGATATAATATATTAATGACTTGACCATAGTTCTGATATAATATAATATATTAATGACTTGAACATAGTTCTGATTGTTTTCAAATATTTAGTTAAATATTAAATCAAACTCTCTCTGAATCGTGTATCAGTCAAATAGATGTACTTATATGTAAATTTTAGATCCACTCTTCATTCACAAACAAAATAATTTTTCAAGTAAAGCCTATTTTCACTATTGCCTTTGAAGTTGTTTATAGCATTAGGATCTTTAGATACTAAACCTAAATTTTCTGGGTTTTTATACAGTTAAACATAAATAATTAGTATTCGATTTCATCACGTGTTAAAAAACTAATTATAGTGTAACTCTAGTTTTGTTAAAGCTTTTCCCCTCACCCCTCCCCACTTTATATTGAATAGAAGATGCCTGTAATTATTTCTTACCAATTCATAAATGTTTGAATAGTACCGAATTTCTAGTCTTCAAATGTTGTGGACAGTTGCTAAATAGATAATGGCAGTTTTTATAAACTATGCAGTAATGAGTCTATGGGATTTATTGAAATTGTAAAAGTTAATACAATGTTTGGTAGTTTAATTTTGTAATGTTGGCTATTATTTAAATTTTTAACCATTTTGATTTAATTTTAGATCAAGTTAGTATACAGCAAACCTGTTTCAATGGTGTAATGGTCTAAGGCATGATTATTGTGTTAGACTGGTCTGCTGAGGACTGGGAGATCGGGGTTTGAAACCCTGTCAGGTCTATTGAGGGTGGCTTTTACTACAAGATTTCTCACTCTCCTTCTACGCAAATGCGGGTATATTACCTCTAAAATGCTTCCAAACTCATCTCTATCTCATTAACTTAATGATCATATAATGTGTATATTGTAATACTTGCACAGTTAATAAGATCCGGTGATTTAAAAAAATATGAACATCAACTTGTATTACTAAAATGCATCAATTTTGTTTCACATTTGTTGTATGTTTCCCCTTTTTTTTTAACCAACCCAATTTATGGTTATTTATTTTAACTCTACTATTTATTAAAGCATTGTAGTTTTGATACTTTTAACAGGATAGAAATCTCGACTGGTTTCCTCGTTTGAGAGCGATGTCCTTGTCAGCAGAAGAAGGAGAAGGGGAGCAGATTGAGTATCGAACTTTGCAAACACAGTTAGAGAAAACTCAAGAACTCGTTTCCGACTTGGTGAAACAGCTGACAGAGCTCAGAGATCAGGCAAGTTAACAAAACTTTAAAAAACAGTAGAAATTTTAGTGCACCCTACCTTTAAGTAACAATATATATTTATATTTATTTATTTTAGATGACAGAGCAGCGGAAACAGAAGCAGCGAATTGGTTTGCTCAACTCAACTTCTGCTTTGCTCAACTCAACATCAGCTTACCTTCACAACTTGACCACTTAGTGCCATCAATTTACTGGCTTCATAGAACTTAAATGAATCTCTTTGTTATTTGAATCCTATTTGATTTTACTGTAAATATTATGTTAAGTTTAGCAATATTTTATATACATATATATATGATTGACTTATTATACACAAATTCTTTTTGTGGTGCAATAATATTTTATAATAATTAAATAATAAATTGTTGTAAATATTGATTTCATTTAAAAATGCAATGGTTGACACACAGAACTGTAAGTTTGGTTTTATGCTTCTAAATTATACATGTAACCTCGCAAGATCTGATTTACTTTTGACAGGGTGTAAATGAATAAGTCACTTGTCTGAATCTTTATCTTTGGTTTGAACTTTAAAATGTAAACATAGTGGAATGATAAGATAATATATTATTTTGTACTAATTTTATTTCTTAGTATTGCACAAATATTATGTAAAATTTGTTGATCAATTTAATATACTTGCTTATAAAAATATGGTTTAAAAATGTACTTGTTCAGATTTCTTTATTCAACCCTAATTCAAAAACTGTGGAATCCACAAAATTGAAAAGAAGACAGAACAGTTTAGACATAAATTTAAAAAAACAAGTACATAACCAAGTAAATAAATACAGAGCATAAAAAATATATATTATTGAGACATATAGGATCACTTCTTCATCAGAACCCAGATTAATCTGTTTGGTTGGCTACCATTATTCTTGAGCTATGCTATTTGCATTTTTGGATTTCTATAGTGTTGGGTTAAATCTTTGCCCTTTAAAGCATTACAGTGAGGAGATAGATAAAGTTTTAGTCTTTATAGGTGAGAATCCAAGCAATCATAGCTTTTATAAAGCCAGAAAAGAGCAACAGCAGATATCTTGGGGCTTTCTGGAATAAATGTCTTGTTGATGGTAATGCTCCCCTTTTTTTCTATAATGTTAACAATTCTTTCTCTTTTATGGTTTTATTAATGATTAGTTTTAAAGGGGGGAGTGATATTTATTTAAGGCTAGTTTGTATAGTTGTTGCTGATTAAACTATGGCATGAAAAATTATTTTTGCTGAATGTGTTTTGTTGCACACAATTTGAACAAGCAACAACAGCAGTAATGCACTCTACTCTGGACCTGCACTTTTTCTGCTTGTTATAGCCTCATCGTCCATAAATTTTTATTGAATTCAGTTGTTTGACACCTCCCTTCACCCTTTGAAAACACACTCTGTGAATCATAGCATTTTCTAGTAAGTTGTCCCTAATTAAAAATTGTGCGATTGGTTTTTTTTACTGTGCTTAAGTTGTGTATTTAGAGACGCCAACACACATACTTTCCATAGTTGATATGGAACTTGTGCCTTTGCTTTCTATAAAAAATTTCAATCTTGTAATTCAAAAAGATTTCTAAATAAATGTAATCAAAATTTTATTTATTGAATTTCACATTCATGATAATTCACTATATGTGAAAATTTAACATTGGTTAATTATGGTGAATTACTCTCTTTTTTTTCTTAACACACTCTTGCAACTCGTTCAGGTTATAGGCCTATGTATTGATTACGCTAATGGTAATAGAGGGATTAGGAAGGTTGTTTATATGAAGGGTACCCGCATTTGCTTGGAGGGTAAGTGGAAAACAATTTTGTAAAAACCACAGTACACTCAACCGAGTTTTGAACTTCGATCTCCCTGTTATTGGTGGTTTAGTCTACGGTGAGAGTAGCACATTTAACCACGTGACCATTGAAGCGGGTAATTACATAATTCGGCCAATTGGGAGGGAGATTATTCGTTCATGCGACGTGAATCAGAGCCTTCTATTTTTGCTATCATTTCGCTTTCATATTATTTCTGCAGGTCATTGCACATATTTTTTATTTAAAGCTTTATGGGGATGTATATATCATAAGCATATTTCTTATTGACTAGTCCTATAAAATGAATACTTTTTTAAGGTATTTTTCTTGATGTTTTAATTAATGATGTGTAAAAAAAACTTTTGGATTTTGTGTTACTATTGGTTGACTTTTTTGGTCCGCGTTTTTACATATACGTTCTTAAACTAAAGTGTTTAAAGGGCAATTTTTTTTATAATGTAAGAAATTATATCAAAAATATCAAGACAATTATATATAGGAATGGCCACTTTGACACAGATGACTGATAAGCATCTCCGCTTATGCCAATGGGTGATGGCGGTCCAGATATGCAAATAATCTAAGGCTCCAAATAGAAATAAGTAAATAAATATATATATATATATATATATATGTTAGATTTTCATAGGTTTACTCTAACTTCAACTTATCATTGTTCGATTATCTCAATGGTCATATAGAAGGTGTCATTATGGTAAAGGTTATTTAAACTTTTTAGGAACCCTATATAGTTGAGTTCTACATTTGCAGAAATACAAATATTGGTGTATGTGTCAATTTAAGATATTCAGTGACCAAGTGAATCACATATGAATCTTGTAAGGTTTCTTAGTGAAACTGCAGATTCAAATTATTGGCATAGAACCCTGTGGCAATACACATTTATAAGCTCTTAGGTGAGTACAGTTTGCAGACAAACTTAAAATATTGTGCCAGAATACCCTTTAACATTTCTACGAATATAAGGCATATTTCCAAGAGACATTTTGTTTAGAATATAATAAAATAATGCTGTGCCAATAATTTGATTAATTTCCACTAAAGCAAAGGTAATAAGTATTCAATTGTATGGTTTCTATATGATTCAAAACAATTTTAAATTCAAGCTTTAAAGCTAGTTAAAATATATTTGACTTTATCATTGGGTCCATCACAAAAAACAAAGTAAAAAAATGACTAAAAAAATAGACATCTTATTCTAACCTTGCATACTGATTAGTGTAAAGTAGAACTGGGAAACTATTTAGGAACAACTTGCCTCAACACACCCAGGATTCAAATTTTAATCTCCAGAAAAACCTCTTATATAGTTGCTAAATGGTAATAACTGTAATCTAATACCTATAACTTGTACTCATCAGCAATTCAATATAATGCAAGAGTGATACATTCGCTCACCATAAATATCATTTGTCGATTTAGTTAGGTTGAGACAATATTTTGTTAAAATGCAGTTGGTCTCTTCTAATAGATAGTAGTGGTCATTCATCATCATTATCATCATTAACTCTTTCCATTCTGGCCACATCACTTTAGTAAAATGCTTCTATCTTCCACTATGCTTTGTCCTTTATTTGCTTCCCATCTTCGCCTCTCACTTTCTCACATGCTATTATCTGCTTCTCCCATCTCTTTCTTGGTCTCCTTTGTTGACTTTTTCCTTCATACTTTATAACTTCATCATTCTCCTTTGGATACTTTCCTTTTCCATCCTCATTACATCTCTATATCTTCTCACCCTTGCTTCCTCTACTTTTTCATTTATGCCTTGTACCACAACTCCTGCCCAAACCACATCATTCCTAACCCAGTTTATCTTTGTGACCGATAGCCTGCTCCTCACAATTTCATTCCCATGGCCTCAACTTTTCTAGTGCATATTTGATTATGGCTACAAAGTACAACCTGTACAGACAGCACTTCTATACACTTAACAATACTTATCCATAGAAGGTCTCTTACACACCTATATAACATCTAATGGTGTGCGAAACTTCAAAAAGTCGAAGCTTAAATCTCCTTCGGCTTCGATTTCGACATCTACATTAACCTTAGTATATTCGAAAAAATTCGAAGAAAGGATAAAACTTCGATATATTATCAAACGATTTAATTTTATCTTACTAAAAACTACATATTTCAATATTTGATCATTTTAAAACCGTTACTAAACATAATTTTAGCACTGACAGGTAATTAAACTACCATAATATAACATAATTTTGTAAAAATAAAAATACACATAAAGAAATAACATCAAGGTCACTGGTATGAAGCAGAGAAATCACCTTAGTTGTGCCATCATCTCAGCTTGCATCTAATGTTTAGTCCATAATATTCTATCTTTTTGAAATTATCTGTGACAAATTTACAAGTGCATTTTGTTACAGAAGTTTTTCATAGCCTCTTCGCGTTTTCTTTATTATTCAAAATGACATATGGAAAGTGGTAAACGAAAACAGAATTTAATTTATAATTAATAATAATAATATTTAGCACCGCGTCTTACTACCCGTTCGGATTATACGCTAATTTATAATTATTATCATAGAAATGCATATGTAAAGTTTGCAAAACAATATCAGCACAATGAAAGTAAATATTAAAACTTTATTGATAATTGACTAAGCTTATCAGTAAGCCTGTGCACATTAATAATTAATATAGGCCTTCGACTTTTCTTTAAAAATTTCAAGCTTCGCATTTAAAAGTTGCCTTCGCACACCCCTAATAACATATCCCCCTGCTACCCTTTTATTAGATCCTCTCTAAACCTAATGTTCCTTGAACCCCTTTTGTTTCTCTCCACCTTCCTTTCATTATCTTCCTAATTCTCTTTTTTTAGGTATCTTCTCATATTTTTGTACAATGATATATCAACGCTATTCCCCTATAATTTGTACACTTCTCGCTGTCTCCTTTCATAAAAATTTGGACTAAAATCCTCTTCCATTCTTTTGGTGCCTTGTTTTAACTTACGTATCACACTCAGCATCCTGTATAACTATTTTATGCCAGCATCTTCTTTAGCTCTTATCATTTCCACAGTTAGTTGGTCCACACCTAGTGCTTTTCCCAGTTTCATGTTCTTTAATGCATTCTCCACCGCTTTTCATGTACACCTGATTTCATTGCTGAGGGAACTGCATGCTTACTATTGAGCAACAGCGTTGTCATTCTTTTGTTTTCCGTGATAATTCTTCCTTCGAATGTATATCAAATTTGGCAATGCTGGGCTGTCGTTGTTGCCAGTAATTGGTGCTTCTTCCTCCAGCTCAGTCGTAAAGTTAAAGTAGTCTGAGTCTCGCGTTCCTAATAGCTAGCTCAAAAACATTAACTAAATAAACACATTTTTTTTATTAGAACTCTGTGTAGATTTTTGTTTATTGATCACGTTAAAATGTTGTGTATGTGTTGGTTGTGTGTGTGTTTTTTTGCCGTAAGCTTGTGGAATTATAATTTTATGTGTATATTAATATATTTATTTGAATAGTAAATAGTGTGTTGTTAACAGTTAAAGTATAGAAAAAATAATGGAGTCTCCGGCTTGTTATAAGCAATTAATTTCCAAGAAGAAAATATTAAGTAGTAAAGAAAGGGCAATGGTGTTAAGAGTCTACACCTAAATTCGTAAAGACGGAATTTGTTCAGTAGCTCAAGCGGCAGTGCATATTGTTTGGATATTAATTATGAGTAAAAAAGCTTCATACATAAAATAGTTTAAGCATATTACGTGGGGAATAGAGAAACGTTAATATACTTCAATCTTGGAAAAAAAAAAAAAATTGTGGAAATAGTTAATGTTTCTATAAAAGGTTGTACACCGAGAGGAAATGTGTTTGCCTGTCAATTGAACCCCCCAAACTCCCCATGCCGCATTGTTTACAATGAGGGATTTCCAAGTAAACCCTCCCCCCCTCACTTACCAACAAACGAAAGCTTGATGATTTGGCAACCGGTAACTGAGAGAGATCGAAGATAAATCTTTTATCCATAAGACTTGCAGTTCCCTCAGCTATGAAATTAGGTGTAGGACCCACTCTCTCTTTTACTAGTTCTTCATGCTCTCCTGCTCCACTCTCATCCCTTCCTTCGTCTGGGTTGAACATCTCAAAATATCCCCTCCATAGTTCAATTTCTTCTTCTTGTCCTGCCTTTATCATTCTTCCTTATTGACGAATCTTTTCAAAGACTATTGTTGTAAAATCAAACATTCTCGAAAAGGGGAATGTAGGGATCCTACCCCCTTCATTTTCTAACTGTCATCCCCGTCAGCCTCAGCC
The DNA here is from genome assembly GCA_902151425.1 of Timema shepardi. Taxonomy (NCBI): domain Eukaryota; kingdom Metazoa; phylum Arthropoda; class Insecta; order Phasmatodea; family Timematidae; genus Timema; species Timema shepardi. The sequence goes on from CABFVX010000942.1 coordinate 166,468, forward strand.
TATGCATGAAGAGGCGGGATATAACCCAGCATCTCGCCATTTGGAGCAGCACATTGACCGGAATCTATTGTGAGAGAAATTGGCCACCATTGAAGAAATAAGTGAACCACAAAGTTAATACTCCGGCTCTATGGGGATGTATTTTTCAACCATCCGGGATAAAACAAATCCTACACTTGTAAATTGTGAGTATATGAAAACACTCCATTTCAATTCAAATCGTATCCTGTGCCATATAGCCAGAGGGCAGTGGCGGAGGAAACCCTTAATCAAATGATAGAATTGAGGGATAATCAACCCGCTGGTCGTTGCCAAAAAGAAATACGGTGAGGGGGGTAAGGCTCTTTCTAGACACTCGTAGAGTAATAAGGTTCTCGTACCAGACCACGAGGCTCAGGCGCCCATAGATGAATTATTACATAAATTAGAGGGTTGCAAATCTCTCGGCTCCATTGATCTGATGGCATAATATTGGCGGAGAATTATATACAATGTACTGATTTCAATTATAATCGCAATACTTATTGGTTTAATTAACTCCCTTTTGGATTAAATGTATGTGTGTCATTTAATCCAAAGATTAGAAGTTGTACTAGGTCCGAAAATGCGGGACCAAATAGATGTTTATGTTGATCTTGGTGGGGCGTTAGTTAATTTCCAGGATCACTGTGTTGCAATGCTCTGCCTGCTAACTTGTTTGCTGAAAAGAGAGGAGGGGGGAGGAGCTAGCAGTATATTTAAAGATAATCATTTTTCTAAGACAAAGGATAACCTTTTTTGCTCACCAAATAACCTCTGAAGATATATTCACGGATGAAGGGAAAACTGAAGCAATATGTAACTTCCCCTCACCATAGAATGTTAGTTCTCCCTAGCACACCAAGAAAGGTATGCCACGGAGATAGGGATAAAAGGAAAAAGAGCTTTGCGGAAAATTAAAGACAAATTTATAAACAAAGTGATGTTCAGATACCCCAAACTAGATGTGATCTACCTCACACTCAATGGGTTTGGGTACCCCTTTGGTGTCTAACTTCTCCAGCTAGATGCTGAAGGGGAGAGAGAGCCAGCAGGGTAGCACGGGGGGCAGAGCTGAGCTACTCGACCACGGAAAAGGAACTTCTTGCAATAGCGTTTGCGTGTATAAAGTTTTGAGTATACATCGATGAGCGAGAAACCAACTTTTACACAGACCACAAGACGCTAATATTGTTTTAAATGCAGGCTGCTGCATAGGAGAGTTACCATTTTATGGATTCCGCCTTTACAGGAATATAACCTGAATATCCAGTATGTTCCCGAGAGGAGCAAGACGTTCCAGATACTCTGTCTCGGTACTTATTACAGACTCTAAAGTAAAATCCAGCATAGAAAGAATTTAGAGTCCTGACCTGTAAAAAAAAGATGAGCTATTCTATGCTATTTTCTACGGAGCTAAAGAAGACGCTACCAGCCATCCAAGCCGGGGACCCAAGACAGAGAACCATTATCTAGAAATTGCAATTATAACATTTTCAGATCTATATTATAAGCCTCGATGGCGTAGTTGGCTAACGCGCTAGTCGTGTTGAGCTCGACCGCCAAGGACGGGGAGATTGAGGTTCTAATCTCGGTCGGGTGAACTAGGGGGTGAGGGTTCCCCTAAATGGTTTTCCACTCTCTCTCCGCGCAAATTTGGGTTCACTTCCTCTAATTTAACCTTCCCAATCCATTAGCGTAATTACTACTTAAAGCGTATAACCCGAACGGATAGTAAGACACGGTGCTAAATAATAATATATTATAAGCAGGGGCCACCGGAGTATGGCACGTGTGTATATATGAAACGTTGGTGGTATCAGTAGTGTAGGCCTATCATAATTGATACAGTCATTTTGGGTATTGCAAAATATTCCTGCTGCTACAGAGGCCATACATTTTATGATCTGTATGGTAGAGGGAAAATCCTCAGAGCATGTGACGTCTGTCAGAAGACCAAGGCACCTCTCCGACTGCTCTCGGGCTGGCTACATAGTATTGTTGTGACCAAGACCTCAGAGAAGGGATTTGTTGATCTAGTAGGGCCATTACCAGGTGTCCAGGATGCACAATGCGATTTTGAAAACAGTGTATTTACAAATAAATATAAATATATACCTGATTAGGAAGGCCACAGCTCAAGCCGTCACCAGGAAAATGATCATGTTTTAAATAAAGGAATTGGGGAAAGCTGGAAGTAATAGTGTCCGAGTAAGGCACCAAATTTACTAGTAAATATTGGGCCCAAATGTTGGTAAGCAATGGCATCAATTGTAAATATACACAAGTGTACAATCCAGGCTCACATGTCATGGAGTAGGTGGTTTGAGAACTAGGGAAGAATGTTTTGGTTTCACTACCTCAAAACCAACAATCATGGCGCGCCTTTATCCCCGAGATTGAGAGATATCTTAACAGTATGACAGTAACATGACCTTTTCACATGATTTTACCGAAGTACTCAAAAGGTACAATATAACTAAACATCCCGCACATCAAACATGGCGGTACTAATGGTTCCAAACCAATCCGTGAAGCGGATGAGATACGTTAGCCTAAATAGTAATATCCCTAAGTCCCAAACTGTGCTGCCATGACTTCTACAAAAATCGCAGTTCCAATATATAATAAATAAAGTTAAATCATAAAAAGATATCGTCCGAAACGTAATTTAGAATTCATCGTTACCCAAACAGAATTTTGATACAAGTAAACTAAATATAAATTGACACTAGAGAATGTGGAAAAATGTGTGTCGTGGCTTTAGAGTCCTGCCATTATATACACAAAGGTAGAGTCACGTGATCTCCCAGCGCGGGAAGCAAGGCGGAGAAAGGGAGAAGGGGAGTGCACTTTTCTGGAATGCTCTCACATATTCTGGGCGAGATTTCAAATCTCGCGCCACCCGACTGACTGTTGATTTCACTGCACTGTCACTGGCGCGCACGGATCTGCGCTTGTCGATCGTCTCTTATTTTCTTTTCTGGGGTGGGGCATCTTAGAGGCGTAATTTTGGAGAATGTTCCTCGTCTCAGTTGAAAACAGTCCACGCGGTGAGGTGATGTGTTTGTGAGAAGCCTCGCAGAACAGCCAAATGGAGGCAGAGATGGTGAGTAAATGCAATTATTTTCCTTCCATGTTGTGACTCGGTCACATTAATAATTAATATGATAATAACAAACTCACGGTACTCACCATTATTGCTTTAAGTTTGCAAAATTATTGTATCTAAATAAAACTATCCGTGTATGATATTTTTGTAAAATTCATAATCATTCAAGTTTTACTTGGCACAGGGCATCAAAAAGTGTTAATATGAGCCTGGCGGCTACAATAGGAGACATATTTCACAGAGTGATTATTTTTAACTTGTTTGTTTTTACATACATACTCTAATAAAATACTTTTAATTAAAATACAGCTTTTAAACGTGCTATTTTGCTGCGATGCTAGCGCTTTATTGCTTCAAAGTATTATTACTAGAATTAAAATGCCGACTTGTATATACTATACCTTACTTTAAAATTTGCTTACTAGGTAATTTTTCGTTACCTAATTTTATGATACACACCTGTTAAGCAATGTCTAGCTGATTACGGCTAGTTCGGTTGTATTATGAACAATTTTTTCCATCATTTATTAAGAAACTAACACATTCTAGTATTTTATTAAATAGTCAATTTGGAGTAGTGAAGTAAGCCACATAGTAGCTTTCGTAGTTATTTAAGGTGTTGCGAGTAGCTATGGTGATAAAAGAGTCCTGAAGAAAAGTTGTTGATATAAAAAAAATATATCCACCAAATAACTATAATCTATGTGTTATAGTGAGATAAGTTTCTCCTCGATTTATAATATAATTGCATCACCAATATTGTTTAGTTTTCTTTAGAGGCCTATTTATTCCTGCTTACAAAATTTAAATTGTCTATGACACCAAGAAACTACTTACTATTCTCTAAATAGTCAACCTCCCATTTGACAATTACCATTTTGAAATTTCAAATTTATAAACTTTTAGTTATTTGGGATAGTCATATCTCCGTGCCAAATTTTTTCCTGCAAGTAGGCCCTATATCTAGAAGTGCATTATGTTATTTTGTACATGAACACAAGTTTTCTGAATTTAAATAGAGAAAGATTTAGGGACTGAAGAGATGGATTACATAATTTTGTCATGCTACCACATAAGGGCACGACTGTACATGTGACCTAGTCATCATGACAAAAATGCTGAGGCCAGGATGCGAGAACTATAAAGAAACTCCACCGTGTCTCCTATTTGCAACCAAGTCTCTGCCAATAAGGGGCAATAGCTTGTTAAACCCATCCTTATATAAAATGAGGATTTGTGTGCTGGCGTCTAGATCGCGTAGTATGGCTGTAGAGTTGTAGACTTAAATATGGTGACCCAAACTGTCAGATATTAGTAGAAAAAATAAATCCAATTTAGAGCTTAGTACACAAGTATGGGCATTAAATGGCCGATTATGTATTTTTTCGAGCAGTTAAATAATCTTTAATTTCTCCTTACAATATGAGACTTAATGATGCTGAATTCTTTAGTAAGTGACATTGATCTTATTACAAATAAAAAATGCAACAGTTGACCAGCCGCTTTTCTGGTTGTATGGTCTCGGGCATCACTATCACAATAAAATGTATTGTAGGTGGTGAGTAGATTGGGGTTTTAAATCTTGGTATGGTCCACTGAGGGTAGTTTTTGTTAAATGGTTTCCACTTCTATCTTCACGCAAATGTGGGTACATTTTCTTTAAATTCTATTTTGCTCATCTTTACTACCTTAACTTAAAATTAATAGAATAACATTTGTGTATTCTAAACGGGTAGTGAGACGCTGTTAGTAAAAATTAAATAAACACCAAAAAACTACACAAAACAAACAGGCTAATAGTGAAACACTTGTAACGTAGGCCTACTTATTACATAACCCTGATTTTTATAGGAAGCCCACTTTCAACTACCAACATTGATTGAAAGTCACTAAAATTTGGCAATATAGAAGAAATATGTTTTATTTAATTTAATAATTATAAAGTTATCAAAAGCTTCCATTAATACTTATGGGTTACTGTAGCATTTGTCCGCATTATTAACCAAATTGACTAAAAATATAAATCAATATAATTAAATACAATTGTAATAACATGAGTTTTAAGCTTTCAAATAATTGGTTTCATATGAAAATCAGACTATAGCTAATATTTGGTAGGGCTATAGTCCCTAGAATTTTTAATACTCTTTATCACATTTAAAAAAAGTTTATTAGGCCTACCAATGACTTGCACCATCACTTCTTCCGACAATTTGTGGGCGCCTGTGTTATACCAACCTCAATTTACACAATCAAGTTAATGTTAACATTTCATATTTCATAAGTAAATCAAAAGAGCGAACAAAAAGATAAAATGCTTTTACTTTACATCCATTACTGTTTCCAGCCTGTGGCTTGGGTCAATTTTTTTATTCCGTTTATATATTTCCCACTACCAGCTTGGCTAGGCTTGTCGTAGCTTCATATGCCTTATAATCTAACTAAAGACTAGGTCAGTCACAACATCCAGTCCCCGACCGTTAATTCATCATGTGAAGAGGGTAAACCCACATTTCACCAATGATAAAGTTATCAGCCATGCCAGGAATCGAATCCATGACCCTTAGCTCAGTAGACAGGCATGCTACTGATTGAGCTAAGGTGTTGGATAACTAAAATGCTGTGCGTTCATGTATGTTCATATGGTATTAGTATGCCTATATAGGGATGTATATGATCATAACTAAATACCAAATATATGTGTTATAAGTTGTACAGTTTTTTTTAAAATCTAGCACCGCATCTTACTACCTGTTAGGGCTATACACTTAAGTACTAATTACGCTAATGGGTTAGGAATTGGAAAGGTTGAGTTTAGAGGAAGTGAACCCACAATTGTGTGGAGGTAGAGTGGAAAGATATTTAGGAACCCACCCCCACTCCCCACAGTTCACCCAACCAAGATTTGAACCTCTATCTCCCCGTTCTCAGCATTCTAGCTCAACACAAAACTAGCTTGTTAGCTAACTACACCACCGAAGCAGGTAAGTTGTACAGTTGTTTGTTACCAATATCACCCAAGGAAATCAAACAATGGGAATGAACCAACTTTTCAGAATGAAATGGAAAAGGTTCAGGTTTTGTTCAAGAAAAATGCGAAGACTTGGGATTTGAGTGATGCTAACAATTCAGATTCTGTAGTTACTACGACCTTTAAACAGAAATTATCGATTTGGTCTGATCAGCAAAAATATTTTATGGGGAATTCATTATGTGTGGGCTAAATTATAGGGTGTCTCAAATAAAACCAGCCCCAAATGCATTGTATTTCAAAGTATGTGTTTGAAATGTGTGCTATAGGCTGCGATGCATATTTCCTCTGACCTACTAGTAAATATTTATTTATTGAAACTATGTGTGGCTGTTGGTGGTGCATATTTCAAACACAGACTTTGAGATACTGTGCATTTGGGGCCGGTTTTATTTGGGACTCTGTAGCCTTAACACTGCTACAGTAGCCTCATGGCTTCTTTGGTGCTGACTGATAGTTCACAGCTCACAGCTGACGGCTTTGAAAAGTTACCAGACCAAATTATCCCTACGCCAAACCATATGATCTGCAAAAACATGTGTTTAGCAGCTGTCACTTTTGACGGTCAAAAATTAGGTATATACCTAAATGTAGACTGTCAGAAGTCAGTCAGCACCAAAGAAGTCATGGGGCTACTGTAGCTGTATGTGTAAAAGTTTCTCAGTTTACTTCATACAATGTTCAAACAATCAGGGTATGTCTTCTTATTAATTATTAAAAAAAAATTGTGAAAAAGCTGGTGTTTCTTTTGTTTTATTTAGCTAACCCCCTCTATCCCACTTTCTTAATCCATGTGTAATTTATTCCCTTTCCCTGCCCATTTTTTTTTTCTTTTTCCATTGCGTCTCGTTACCTGTTCGGGCCCGCATACATGAATTAGGCTAATGTGTAAGGAATGAGGACGGTTGAACTTAGATAAAGTGTACCTACTTGCATTTCTGTGGATTAAGCATGGAAAACAATTTAGGGAAAACCACCCTCGGTACACCCGATCTGGATTTGAACCCCGATCCACCTATCATTGTTGGATCAGTGTATTGCAAGAGACTATCTGACCACCAAAGTTGGTAAAGAATCCAATAATACAAAAAAAAAATATATATATATATGTGTGCAGACATCACTGCCTATAAAGTCAGAATTACTTGATTAAATAAATATCTCCTGTACTTACATTAATACAAATAGCTCTAAAATATACATAATATTTAGCGCGGCGTCTTACTAGCCGTTCAGGTTATATGCTTTAAGTACTAATTACGCTAATGGATTAGGAATTGGGAAGGTTGAATTAGAGGAAGTGAACCCGCATTTGCGTGGAGGGAGAGTGGAAAACCATTTAGGAAAAACCACCCCTAGTTCACCTGACCGAGATTCGAACCTCGATCTTCCCGTCCTCAGCGGTTGAGCTCAACACAAGTGTGTTAGCCAACTACGCCACCGAGGCGGGTTGGTGTTAATAAATGAAGTAATCTAATATGCAATGCACTTGGTAGGCAGGTTTGGGTAACTTATTGATGTTGTTTCTAAATGTTGTCTTACTTCCCCTACTATCCTAGTGGTGCAAATATTTGACAAGTCCAAACTAGTTGTAAAACTTTTGTGCATAAAATAAAAAATAAACACTATATATTGACTATATTTCACAATAATAAGTTTAAATTTTATGTAAAGTGACTCAAACTTAAGCTGTGATTGGAAATGCACCTGAATAAATTTAGAGTAATAATTATTTGTGACTAATAGAATTGACTATTCAGTGAAAATAATAATAGAACACAAAGTATAAAAATACAAAATCAAAATTGATGGTGCAATTTTCTTAAGGTCTTTTGTCCAGTATTATTGTCTTTCATCGAATGCATCTTGTATTTCAACAGATGTGTCTCATCAAAGTTTTTTCTGTCAATTTAAACATTTTCCTATAAAATTAGCTATCTTCATTCTAAGAATATTAAATAGCTCAAGTTTTAAACATTGGTGTTTTAGTCATTCAACTAATATTTACTTGACATTCTTGGACAGAAGCTAACTAGAGTGTTAAAAATAGTTTTTAATTTTGACTACTATTTAAACACTCAACTCAATTTTAAAACAAACTAGCTCTGTGGTGAAGGGCCTCATAATTTCCTGGTCAAGAAATACTCAGCAGAATATCGACCAGTCATGAAATGAGATTTTAGTCATGAAAGTCATAAAATTCATTAAATTAGCTTTCAGGTCTTGAATGTTTGTGTGCCAAGTATATTGTGCAAGTAAGAATAGCATTTTTAACCATTTCAATGGCTGAACGGCCTAACCCGCCACACTCGTGTTAACCCTAGTACACATTTTCAAACTTTGTTGGCCAACTGTTGCCAAACATTAAAAAACATTTTTCATGTTTATTGTGCCAGAGAGACTGATGCTTGCATCGGTTACCTACAGGTACTCGGGGTGGCCCTGCAAACTGGTATGCTTCAGTTGGACTATTTTCATTATAAGTAATACACAGGGCTGGGCCGAAAGCCCATGTCACAAGCTTGCTCGAGGCAGCGGCCCAGAAATAGGTTGGACTCTGTGGGGCAGTTAGTTTAATCGCCGACGAGTGGTGGCGTTGGCATCATGGTGGGGCTTAGGTCCAGACTCCTGGAGTTCTGGGCTGCTGGGCTCGGTCTCTTGGGATTCTGGGCCTCGCCATTAGTGCGGAAAGATGTTTTAGAGCTCTGGCGCTAACCTGGACAGTTAGTAGTGCATGGGCTGGAACATGGCCGCCTCCACTCGTATGCACAAGTAGTGGGAGATTACTTTCCAACGCGCAATGGGTGTTATCCCATTCCCCTACACACGGGGAAGAGGAGGAGTTAATTATTGCCTCCCTGGGTATCCAGCCTGAACCGGATCAACCCACCCTTCGGGGTGCAGGGGTTGTAGTTTTTTAGCTACCGACTTAGAAACTGCCCTGGGCCTAGATGTCCAGGGGTGTGTGGCACCACTTTTATGTTGTACCATATCATGTTAAAGTCAAGGTTGTTTCATGTCTAAACTTCAAAGTTACACGTCCAGAGCTCAATTGTGTTCAAGATGTCTGCCGAGGATTTTAAATAATTCTTGTGTCCTCCACAAAATTTCACTCGAAAGGCCTTAATGTTTTCCCATTTCATTTACACTAATTGAGAACTTCACTTATTTAATTCAAAACCACCCTTTTTTGACAAGATTTATATAATCCTCAGAAGTCACATCCAACAACAGTATATTTGTGTGAAAATTTGAATCAGTTTAAGAGTTTTTTGGCTTTATAAGACATGACAAAAGGAAATATTAAGAACTCATGTACTTGGTATGAACATCCAGACTGGCCCACGTTGCTTGTTGCTGGAAATGTTGGCAAACATTATTTCTTGTAACCCATTTGAAATGTATCAGGGCAAAGATGTTTTCCTCATTGGGAAACACAAAAAAATGTTGCTCAACAATTGGGCAACTGTTTCTGAAACAAGAGCAACACGTTGGCAAACAAAATTTCCAAGTGCGTACTAGGCCTTAGACTGGCCTGCTGATGACTGAGAGATCATTGTTCAAATCCCAGTTGGGTATTCTGAGAGTGATTTTTCCTAGATGGTTTCCCACTCTCATTACACACAAATGTTGAACAGTGGCGCAGTGATATTTAAAGATTTTTTTTATGCTTTGCTAAAATTCAGCTTAAACTTACAGTGATGAAATCTCAGAAATGATAAAATCTTAAAAACAAAAATTGGCAATTATATGGTTAGGAATTTTTTCTTCCTCTTTCTTATTTTTTTTCCAGAGTGTGGGTATAGGTAATGAAAAGTCATGAAATATGCTTTAGATAATTTGGCTAACATTCGGTTCTGTCAAACTTACACGCCACAACCTTATCATATCTACCACAAAATTGTTCTCATCCATTGTTTGCCTGTTGGGTGAGGTCCATGCAATTTAAGTTTGCATTCCATGCTTAAAGTCATAGAGCAACTGTCTTCAACCTTTCTTTATAACTATGGGCCATACTTTAAGTATCAAAAATCTTGAGGGGATGCATCTTCCCACATGCATAGATAAGTTAGCATACAATTTCTATGTTTTTATATTTTAACAAAAACCAAAGTTTATTTATATAAATATGTTAAGTAGGGCTGGGCTGATGCCAATTTCCGATCTGATCATCAGCTGACTATGGCACAACTGGTTGAGCCACTGATCATCATTTTGAGCTTGAGTTTTTCGCTGGGCTTTTGAATTGTGTGAGAAGTTAGATAATGGTGACTCCTCAGTTTTAAGATTGTTAGCTGACAACATGGTCCTTTGTGCTATCGCTTGGGGACAGGGAAGGGATTTGTCAGGTGGAGAGTAAAAGGGGGAAGTGAGGTTTGTTTACTAGTTAGGGAGGTTTAGGTTGTACCCATAGTACTGATTACGCTAATGTGTTAGGGATGAAGTTCAAGGTTGCATTTAAGGCAAGTGTACCCATATTTGTGTGGAGGAGGAGTGAAAAACCATTTAGGAAAAACCACCCTCAATACACTCGACCAGAATTCAAACCCTGATCTCCCTATCATTGGCAGTCTAGTCTAACACGAGTGTGGCCACAAGATGCGGCCATCGGAGCAGGTGAGAGAGATAGAGCTTGAGGGTATGTTTCAAGTTCAATACTTCGTGACCAACAAATAAGAGAAAATGTGAAAAAATGAGAGGGTAGATTTAATAAATTTTGGTACAAGAAAAAAAATTTCAACAATAGTTAATTACTACTTGACTGCTCAAATAATTTTTCACCTTAATTACTTATTTCATAAATATTAACTGATGGTTAAATTTAATGACTTTGAAATCTTTATTTTTAGTTACTCTTCATGGAAAAGATGAAAACAAATATAATCCTAGCTTTTGAATAACTTGTGCTGATTTTGAAAGAGTTGCCATATATTAATAATAACTTATACTCACAATTGAGCATTTTTAATCAATATCATAGAGGTATATAACATTTATCTACTTTGTACTTCACCCTCACCCTTTCCCAAATAGATGCCACACCATAGTTAAGTTTGTTTTTTTGTGATTATTTTTAATGTTTATTGATATTTTTTACTAAGAATTTAATTTACAAAGAAAATAAACCAAAAGATCTGCATCGGTGATCAGAAACAATTTATTGGCATCAGCCTGATTGGTAAAAGGGCTGATCTGCCCAGACCTAATATTGAAATTGATTAAATAGCCAAGCGATTATTTTTGTTAGCTATGGTTTGAGCCACATATAAATATATTCTTTAGATTGAAAAATGACATCTGGACACAGAATCGAGTAATACCTAATATTAATAATAAACAAGTTTAAAATTCAAAGTTAGCTCTGCAGTGATGCTACATATTCTTACCAGTCCGTAAAACTTTGATCAATTAAGATGTTTTGTATTTTTTCAAAATGTTGAAAAGTATTAAGTATTCACAGAGGCTCTTATAATTTATGTAACCCTTTTAGTGCCAGATTGACTCCTTCTGCCATTAAAATTGCAACAACTGATGAGAATGGCTTTCCAGATTTGCACTATCTCTGGCATTACCCGATAGGATCATATTGGCACTATATTGAGAACATTCCTTTCTATTATAGAACAGTATATGTAAATGAAAATGATAGAACAATCTTTAAAATCCCTTTTATTGTAAATAGCTGTTTGGTCATTTTTCTTGTACAACCTTACAAAAATGACGAAATAGCTGTGGCATTCTTATCACATTAAACTTGAAATAGACCTGGCGCTCTTTGCAAACAAATCCGGTATAGGCATGACATTAAAAGGATTAAGTTTTAGGATTGCTGGTACACTTTAGGCAGAGTCATAATGCTATCGCTTTAAAAAAATTAACTTATTAACAATAGGATTTCATCCTGGAATCATCTATGCTCACATAAGTCATGTTATTTTATCGGCCATCCCTGCTCGCAGGATAGAGTGTAGCATAATATTTGCACAAATAGATGACAGTGTGGTTAGATAATACAGGAATAACCTCTCTTCATGATGAATGGTGTTGGCAATACTGACTTAGGTAATCATTTCAACACACGCCTGTTGGAAAATTCCATGGTGTGAGTTCACAAGTGAGCTATACTGACCAAGCAGATGCCGCCATTAGTGATTATAGTGCTCCTGTTGGAAAACTATAGGATTTTATTGAGGAAGATTATTATTATTATTATTAGCAACGCGTCTTACTACTCGTTCGGGTTGTACACACTTACGCTAATGTGTAATGTTAGGGTGATTGTGAGATGAAATGGAGGCCCTACAGTTTAAAGTGGAATCCGAACTACGGCGGAGGCCTGGAATCCCACACATTCACAAGTTGTGATTAATACATGTCTTGTCAGAGGTAAAGGAAGGGTTTGGCAATCGGATAAATATGTGCCGGGACCAAGGATTGAACCCCGGCACAGAAGTCTGACACCTTAACCCTAGACCACCAGGTCACCTATTGAGGAAGACATCATCTAGTCATATTTAATAGCTAGAAGCCTCTAAGCCTTTGTTAGTAACAGCTATTAACACCCTGGAAAGTCCTAGACAGGGAACGGGCGGAAACTTTAAGCTTTTATGAAGAAAGTATGTACTGTACTATACCTGGTATTTATTTGAAAACATGCCACCAAAATATTTTGAAAACAACGCATTGCAGAAAAAAAAAATTAAACAAAAGTTGTTTGGTTCTGAGGGGGAGGTAAAGTGGTGTTGTTAAGGTGACGTTAAGGTCACTTTTATTTTTTAAATGATACTCCCTTTTATTTATTACATATTCTTGTAGATAACGTTGTGCCAAATGGTGGTCTTAAGCTTTTTAAAGTAAGATTTATCATGAGAAATAAGCTTCACAAGTATACTTGCTCAAACGTTTATTTTTTCTGGCCATTGTGTGTGTCCGCCAGTAAAAATACGAGAATTTTGATCAATCCAATAATGATAGTTGCATTTATTTACAAAACCACTTAGTAAAAAAGTACAATTGTCAGAAAAGCAGATACATTCTAATAACAACGGATTCCCATTCAATAATTCGATAATTTCTTCGCAAAACTGTACTCGCCTATCAGGATCATCTTCACTTAATGTTTTATACATCTGCATTTTATTCGGATGAAACTTATTTAATTTCAATGTATTATGAACTGAACCATTGGATACACAAGTAGCTTTAGAAAAGTTGGGCACTGAACTTTTGGGATTTCCCACATAAGTGCCCAAAATTTCCACTTAAGTTAATTCACTCAATACTGTATGCACAATCCGTTTTTTGTTTGCGGCAGATCCAGTTTCTTTTAATTTTGAAACAAGATCCAAAACATAACTATGTGCTACGTTTTTATCCTGATGTCTTTGGTTAACACTATTGCCGTTCTTCGAGCACATCGAGCCTCAGCTGCCTACAGAAAAATCATTTTTGTTCTCTCTTCCGGACTGTAAGCCATTTTTCAAGATTGGATGTTAACAGTAGAAATAAAATGAGGCAACTAATGGATTTGTAACTGGCATTGATAGTTAAAACAATGTTTTGTTTACGATCTTGCACACAAACACTTGTACCTTCCCAAGCTTTGTTTGGATAGGCCAAATTCTAATGCCGCATCCCATGCCGGTGACTCAGAAACTTGTGAGGCTCATTTCTCATAATATTTTTTACTTTAAAACGCTTTAAACGACCATTTTGAAAATGACACAATGTGATCTACAAGAATATTAATAAAAAATAGGGAGTCTCATTTAAAAACATTTAAGTGGCCTTATTGTCACCATAGCAATGCCACCCAAGGTCATACCAGCCTTACCACCTTACTCCCCCCTCAGAACCAAACAATGTTTGCTTAGAACTTTTTTTCTGCAATGCATTGTTTTCAAGAAATTTTGTTTGAAAGTTTTCAAATGAACATCCGGTGGTATAAGTATAAATACAAACAGAAGAATTCATACAACTCCAAATTTCAATTGAATACTCAACCATTTTTAACCACTTACAAATCAATATATTAGCTCTACATTTATTCAAGTTTATATCTAACTTAGAAAATAATGTAATGTAAGCATTATATTTCTAGAGCCGTATTTGAATAAAATTATAAGTTTTGGTTTTAACAAATGAGTAGAGCCTGGATTTTTATGTAATATTAACATACAAAATATCTAGCAAAATCAATTAAAATATGTGATAGTGTGAAAAAATCTAATATTGAATATACCTTCTCTCTCCACATTAATAACATCCATATATTATTGAAACAAAATGTAATGTTTTGGCTGCAAATTTCTGAAGGAAGAGATTGAAAAACACTTTTATAAATCTACATATGTACAACTAATTCTTTAACGAGATGTATGGCATTATTAGTTTGTTTTACACCACTTAAATTTGCCCTTAATTACATAGTTCAAATAAAAAACATAATATAACTGTTTTTAGAGATTATTCAAACACTACAAGCTTTAAATGAAACCTTGTCGGCTCTTTGAAAACAAGTGAACATCAGATCATCCCAAATTTTTTAGCGTCACTTTCCAAGAATTATTTTTTTCGGTTTGAGGTTAAATGATTTTTACATTTACATACTTGCTAATATTTGTAATGTATTTACATGTATAAACATGGTATAGCTTGCTTATCAAAAGACTATTCACCATTCAGTATTATTGTAACAGACTTCAAACTACATTTTCTTAATTGATTCTTGGGTTCGTTCTTAATTTGTTCTTTGCCTTGCTTCTTTGTCTGTTTCTTTCCCTGACCAAAGAACAACTGGAAAATGACCTAATCAGATCTAAGAACTAGGCCTATTGTTTTTAGATCTCATCGACTTGTGTTTACAAAATGATATGCCGCGTGAGATACATGCTGCTGTGGTTATTATCTGACAATGCCGCATTCTATCCCCTTCACAACACAAGAAACGTCAGACACAAAGTTATGTTATGGCAACTATAATTTTCTCTGAGCCAGCATAACTGACTTGGGCTTTTCTCACTGCCATCCCTTCATTCCGTTTTTAAAGTACAGGTTTCCTGAAAACTAGTGACACATTATTTGAAAGTATTTTCCATAAGAAAGACATTAAAATAATACTATGATAAAAAACACAAAATTTGTAATTTAATGTAATATCGTCAAAAATATGTAGAACTTAGTAAAATTTATAAAAAATATTAAAGTTAAAACTGAAAATGCAGTCCCATACAACCTAATTAACTGACATTTTGCTTTTCACATTTCCAACTGGTAGTATTAAAATATATAATTACATAAAAATCCAGGCTCTATAAAATGAGCATATGTATTTCCTTACATTCTAATATGTTCTCCAAATTACAAACTAACCAGACTGTTATTTTGCTTTATATTTGTTTCTTAGCATTAAAAATTGTTTGGCAAATGACAGACCTAAATCAGCCTCCCCATGGTTCATATTTGTACCGTTTGAAAGAAGCTTGGCTGGCCACACTTACAGGATGTATTATGTTTTCTTCTGGAATGTGGATTCTCTTTTGGAATGAGGTAATGTACATATTCATCTATAAGATACAATAGAATCATCCTAGTTATACTGTCGACATTACATTTATATTGCCACACACGACCAGCTTTGGTGGCCGAATGGCTTAAGGTGTTGTTCTTTCAATAAACTGGACTCTTGAAGGCAGGGATATCATGGTTCAAATCTCAGGCGAATGTAAAAGTGACCTGTTTTTACCTAAATGGCTTCCCACTCTCCCTCCAAACACATGTGAGTACACATCCTATAAATACAACCCCCTCCTCATCCCTAACACACTAGCGTGTAAATTAAATCGGTAGTAAGGCACGGTGATAAATTTTTATATATTGCCACAGCTCTAACTAAACAGAATTCATCATTCTTAGCACAAAATTAATTCCACATTATATGTGTTGTTTGAAAAAAAAAAAAGTTAAGTTTCTAACTTGAAATTTATAATCTTTCCTCTCCCCTCTTTTTTGTTTTATAAAGGCAACAAAGCTGAAATATTACCATAGGTAGTTGTGTTTAAATATGTGTATGACTACTTATACTTTAGTAGAAAGGAAGATGATGTCACCTTTGTACATTGGGTTCTTCCCACACTTTTCTCTTTCCCTAGGTGGGCGTTGTTTATTATATTTGCATTTATTATCTCTTTTATATATAACTATATAAGCTAATATATATACACACATATTTCCATTAATATAAAATAATCTTCTCTAAGTTAAATATTCTAAAAATTTATCATTTGATTTTTCTCATCAAGTTGAATAATGTTCCCCTCTCTTCTACCAGCATTTTAAATACTAATCATTTCCTTAAGGATTAGAATGACCGACCATACAAGTATTAAATAACTATGGCTTGATTCCAGGTGGCTCTGATAAAGATATTTACATCTTGTATAGGCACGAATTCGTCCTGTTATCCAATTACAGTAATACAGTTCAACGTGTTAGGGCTGTGTACCTGTAGTATTAGGTGTACTGCCTTAGGTTAGATTAATTTTTTAGTTGTATGCAGGTTTAATCGGTGTATTTAGAAAGTACTTAGTAATATTTGTGTGTGAGTGTTTATTTTTTATTTATAAGGCACGTTGTGGTCACATATTCTAAGACACCAGGATTACAATATATTTGATTTCAAGGGAGGTCAAGGTTTGAGTCTCAGGTGGGGTTCACATGGGGGTTGTGAACATGTGATTTTCTCATCTCCCTTCTACACTAATGCGGGTTCAATCCTAAAACTACCCTCCCCACCTATATTTCACAAATTAAGCCTTTAATACTCTAACCCCGCATTGATGGTTAAATGGTCTAAGGTATCATGCCTGTGTTAGACTGGCCTGTTGATAACAGGAAGATCGACGTTTGAATACCACTCGGATATACTGTGGATGGTTTCCCCTAAATGATTTTCAACTCTACTTTCACGCAAATGTGGGTATATCACCTCTAAAATGCTTCCTTCATCATCCCTACCCCATTAGAGTAATTATCATATATGTGTATGCCGTATAACCTGAACATATAGGAAGAGGTGAAAATAAAAAAAAATAATAATTAAAATATGAAAATGGGTAATGCACAAGTGATTCGCAGTTCACTATAAATGTTTTAAGATAATTTATTATGGGTTTTGTAAAACAATTATTATAAAAGCATAGCAGGTAAAGGAAAAACTTGTTTAATTTTTAACTATATTAAAGAAATACGGTTGTATATAATCTTGTTGTTATGCGATTGGTACAAGCATTTTTTTAGATATTTTTCAATATTGTTAGGCATGTATGTTATTATAATGGTTTTCATTTTTTGCATAACCACCTAATGTTTAGAGGATTTTATTTTATGAATTTAAAGTAAACTCAATTTATTTTATTATTAAAAATATAATTGTTGGTTACATTGCCTAAAATAAAATAATTGAAATCCTTGTAAAAAAAATTACCCAATCTTATTACCTGAGTAATATGCATGAATTAACTACGGAAATAAATAGGGATGAGGAAGGTAGAATTTAGAGAAAATTTTCCAGCATTTGTATGGAAAAATAGTGGGAAACCATTTAGGAAAACCACATTCAGTATATTCAACGAAGATTTGAATGCCTATCTTCCCATCACCGGCAATCCACTCCAAAACAAGATTGACACACTATACCATGGTATCACTGATGCATTATAATTATTATTATCATTATCATTATAATTATTATTACTTAATAATATATTATATAAAAATCATACTTGTTTTCAACATATTCTCAGCTCATAATATTTATCATCCTAGGGTCAAGCAGTTCAGAGAGCTCGCTTACTGGATGAAGCTATTGAAAGTGTGGTGGTGCTCCCATCTTCCTCCGCTCTTGACAAACAAAACGATGGTAGACTGGTCCATGTGAGTGGCATCCTACAAGTGGGGGAGCCACTCACAGAAATGGACTATGGCATTGCCATGTCTGCCATCAAACTAAAAAGACGTGTGCAAATGTACCAATGGGAAGAAGAGCAGACTAACAGGTCATGTTAACATTCATGTCTCAATAAGGTTATATTTCCATAACATTAATCTTGTCTTCTTAAGTACCCCAATTTTTTTTTAGTTTGGTAACACTGTCAGGTGTTTGAGAAGCATGTTACACTTTCTATTCCTTTAGTGTGACCTAGCCTGGCTGCTGGTATAGTTGGAATTAAATATATTTAAATAACCATCTGTAAATTAAAGCTATTTGAAACAAACTCATTGTTTTTTTTATTAGCACCATGACTTACAGCCCGTTCGGGTTATACGCTTATGTACTAATTAAGATAATGGTTTTAGGAATGAAGATGATTATATTTAAAGGAAGTGCACTTGCATTTGTTTGGAGTGAAAGTGGAAAACCATTATGGGAAAACCACCCTCAGTACACCCGAATGAGATTGGACCCTTGACCTCCCCATCATCATCAGTCTAGTCTGATTTAATAATAGCGTCTTAGACCATGCGGGTAACTCATTGTTGAAGCATGAAATTTACCCGTACACCCGCTCAAGTAAGACAAGCCACTTTATTTGTCAAAATGATTTTCGATCAATTATTCCATTGTTTAGTACATCAGATTCGAACTAATAGTTGCACCTTTAGTTTTTTTCTTTTATTGAAGCAAGGGTTATGGGTTTGATTCGTGGCAGGGCTATATTGTTTTCGTTGGTGATTTTACAGTCTGAATTTTGAGTTTTTATGATGCCTTATTAATAAGTTGGTTCATAATTTGTGTGCTGAAATAACTAATTTGTTTTAGAGAATGCAAGTACTCATATTGGAGACAGAAAAATAAATTATTACAATTATCACATACTTTAGATAATGTCCCCTGCATAAGTTGGTAAAATATTGCAGGAATTTTCAGATGAGGTCCGAAGACAATTCTAGTTCCTAATTTAAGAAAACAAAAAAACTTTTTACTTTTTTCTTTATATATTGTATTTGTATTGTAAGTATATTCACATTGTATTTGTACCATTTATCAAAATAGTATCCTAAACTTTTTTTTTTGTAATAGCCTGAAAGTATATTACGTCTAGATAAACATTCCATGTTTTGAGTTATGGCATTTTCTATTTACTAACAAAACAATCAATACTATATATTATATAGTTTTTTTTAGTGGGATGTGTTTAAATTGACTCAAATTAAAACAAACTGTACAAAAAATATATATCTCATTTATACAAATATCAATAGTTCTATGAAACTGAATAGAATAACATAAAGTAAAGAAATCTAATTTTTTTATAAAAAATATAGTTGCTTCACATTTAATATACTAAACTGCCAAAAAGTTGTTTTTATTTTCATTAATTTTTTATTCTATTTGTTGAATGCATAAGAAGTTATCATTATCATCAACTCTTTCCATCCTGTGGCCGGGTCAGTTTAGTAAAATGCCTCCATCTTCCTCTATTCTTCCACCACTCTTCATCCTTTAATTGCTTCCATTCTTCTCCTCCTCTCACTGGAACACTTTCTGTTATCAGCTCCTTCCATATCTTTCTTGGCCTCCCTTGTGGTCTTTTTCCTACATAGACCTACTTCAGTTCCAACATTTTCTTCAGCATCCTCTTTTTTTCCATCCTTCCTTATCATGTTTCTCCTCTTGCCTGCTAACATGCTCCTCTCAAACTTAATTTTATATATTATTTTATTTATTACATTATTTTTTAATTTTATTTGTTGAATGCATAAGAAATGGTAAATTAAGTTCTCTGTTAACAGCACATTTTTGAAAACAATGATTGCTTTATTTTTTAATTAATAAAAATGGCATGTATCTTGGTATGAACTGACTTCTCAAATTTAAGTTTCAAAAATTAATAATTCATGTTTAAAAAAATTAGTTCTTTAATTTGTCGCATTAAATTAGTTTTGTTGTACACCATTTCAATAATCCAGGGTATATGAAAATACTTGAGGTTGGAAGTTCTTAGTATGAAAACCTTGTTATGTCAATACTGAGATGCTAATGCCAGGCTTTCATGTGTATCCTAAGCTCACCACCATGTATTTTAGTGTAGTGTACTAATTATTCTAATGAGTTAGTGGTTTATTAAGGTTGAATTTAGAGGAAGTGTACCTGTATGTATGTGGTGGTAGAGTGAAAAACCATTTTTGGAAAAAAACACCCTCGGTACACCTGACCGAGATTCATACCCTGATCTCCCTGTTATCGGCAGTCTAGTCTATTGCTATAGTGACGGCTTAGACCATGTGGCCACCGAAGCAGGTAATCTGTTGATCACTATTCAATTAGATGATGTCCAACCTTACACTCTTTTGCCTTACCTCTCTTTGTAGATGATGAATAAAAGTGTTTAGTATGAACATATCACATTTCAGTTCTTTGTCTCAATTCTTTAGTTTAAACTTATTTGAATATGGTTAGTTATATTATAGATTTAATTGCAAATCATATTGATTTACATACAAACCTCAACCTTTGTTTTGGTTTAATTTACAGCGGACAGCAAGACGAAACTAAAGAGTCTTTGTACACAAACTATTACTACACGACAAATTGGAAAGATAAACTCATTTCTAGCTCCAAATTCTATGTCCAAACTGGACATCACAATCCTAGGTAAGTTAACGATTAATAATAGTACATATAACCCGAGTGGGAGCAAAAAAGATTTATATTAACATTTTTCAATTGTCTATAGATGTCTTTTACCTTTACTTACTATAAGCCTTAAATTATTGTTCAAGGCATAAATTTGATTTTATACAAATATAACCACATTGGTAATATCAAGAATCTTTTAATTCATGAAAGGCTTTAAAAATAATGCAATCAGACAAAAATATAAATCTAAAATCAGTTTCCGTTTGGTTCTATCCTGTGGCCTATACTAGTAAGTATAAAAGTTTATGCTTTCTAGGTCATCTAGGGATTTATGGAGGGTGCAGAAAGACACTCATACATTAGGAAAATATATTATGTAGATACTTATATGTTGTCAGACACCTTAGTTCAGTCCGTTCAATTCCCGGCATGGCCGAAAATTTATCATTGATGAATGTATGGATTTACCATTTCACATTGATAAAATAATGGCAAGGGATTGGATGTTGTGCCTATCCTAGTTTTAAGTTAGATTATAAGACATATTAAGCTACGACAGGCCTAGCCAGCCGGTAGAGGAAAATATATAACTTGTATAAAAAACTGACCCAGGCCACATGCTGGAAACAGTAATGGATATAAAGATATTTATGTGTATTTAATATAAAATTAAAGGCCAATAGTTTCTTGTAATTTTTCTATTTTACATTGTTTCTTTTAAATTGTATTTTTTGTTTCTTCAAAGAGAGTTTCCTCTAATGAGCACAGTCTATATCAGTGAAGACGCTAGCGTGGGGAGATTTTCCTTGAGTCATGCTCTCAAAAATAAATTCAATGACTTCACTTTATTCACTGGTGATGAAAGGCCTGAACGGAGAGACATTAAACTTCATTCTGGGTTATACTATCACTGTCAAGATGTTTGGAATCCCGAAGTAGGAGATATCCGAGTTCAGTTTTCTTATGCTGGAAAGACAGGGGAAATGGTGAGTAAATACTTGTTAGTTCCAAGTGTTCATATCTTAAATGGTAAAGATGTTATTATTCCTTAAAATTTTGTATTTATGCTTCATGAAAAACCTTAAAAAAAAGTGCCCCGACAGCGTTCATTGGGAGAAATCAAACCACAAACACTATATTTGTAATGTTCAGCAGTGTTACTTTATATCTGAAGTTCAGTTACAGCAAAAATGAACTATGGCATTACTCTCACAGTGGACTAGTCTGCCAATGATAGGGAGATTGAGTTTCAAAGTTTGGTTGGGTGTACTTAGGGTTGTTTTTACAAAATGGTTTTCTACTTTCCATCCACACAAATGTGGGTACACTAATTATAAATATAACCTTTCTGGTCCCTAAAACCATTAGTATTATCAGCATATAAGTGTATAACCCAAACGAGTAGTAAGATGAGGTGCTTAAAAAAAAGCTAAAACAGGGCTCAATATTACATTTCTTCCAAGTTATAAAGTAAAGAAGGATATAAATTAAAGTTAGTGAGACGTTATATTAAACCAACTACTTAGTATAAGGTTTTCCAGAGCACAATTTATACTTTTTTTTAATAATAAATTATTACTTTTTAAATAAGTGTTAGCGTATAACCCGAACGGGTAGTAAGACGCGGTGCTAATAATAATAATAATAATAACATTTTTAATAGGACATTGTAATTACATTTTGATTTGACTATTTAGGATTAAGCATATGCCTCTCTTTGATGACCATGCACTTTTGGTGAGCAATGCAACTGAAGATCAAATTAGAAATGTTCTGTTGGAATATTCTTCGGTATTCTGTAAGTCACAACACCCAACAATCATAATAAAGCTATGAGCATGCAGATAAGGGTGACAATTTCGTCTTATATGGTTTGCCAGTGACAGGACGCCTAGAGTTAAAATATTGGCCAAGTGCACTGATGGTGTGTTTTTCCTAAATGGTTCCCACTCTGACCACTCAAATGGGGGCACACTTTTTTCAAAAAAATTACCTTCCTTATCTCTAGTCCATTAGCCTATAGTGTAAATTTGTGGTTAGGCCTGTTGAAAAAGACACAGAGCAAAAAACAGAAAAATAAAAAATATAACTTAAGAACCTAAATTATCATTAATCATTCTAAATATTGATTCATGCTTCAACATACAAAAGAAACTCTTAGAAATATATCTTAAATTCCCCTTTATGAATGAATGATTAAACTTTTTAATTATTTTTTATTGATACAATATTAATTTGACTTGTAAAATCATGGACATATAACATCCCATTAACAACATTAGAATATTATGCTTCCCAACAAAAAATTAAGTACCAATACTCCATTAATAAACTATATATTGGTGTATTCACAATTTCCAAGCTATTTCAGCTGATGGAGCATCAAATCTTGTTTTAATACCAGAGTGGTCAACCTTAAATAAGGGAAGGGCCAAATACAGAATAACACAAAATATATTACACCCATATTTCTAATTCAAAATTACATTTTCTGTTTATTTAAAGAACTTTAATTAAATAATTCGATCATACTTTTTTATGTTTCCATTTAAACCATATTCATTAAATATATAACAAGCAAACACTTTTTTTTCCTTCTCACAAATTAATTAATTTCCTTTGTTTTGTGAGGTAAATGAAGTTCCTATGGTTGAATGTTTGTTAAATAGGATGATGTGAACTGTTCAATGTTGATATAGGTAAGCCTCTTGGCCCAGCAAACAGGCTCAATATTGCAGCCATACCTAACACCAACTGGGATGAGTGTCGCAGTGGTACACCAAGGAACACACACTGTTCAACAAATGTTCCAAGAAGAACATACTAGGAACTGGCTGTCGGGATGGCCACTCCGAGGGGCAGGCTGGATCCTCATTTTTATTGGGGGGAAATGTGCCACCACCATCATTAACCATTTTGGTAAATTTTAAATTTATTGTTATTTGCCTAAGTAATAAATTTAAATATAGTTAATATTTTCACCAATTAAGTTTTTAAGTAACTGGCTTATTTGTTTATTTATTTAATACAATCATTGGATTATTTTCTTATGACCAATTAGATTAATGATGCTAAGATCACATACCATGAATAGCTTATTGTTTTAAAAACTTAGCTCAAATAATAGTATTTCTGCCTACAAATCATGGGTTTGATTGCCAGATTGACTAAAAATCTATCATGGCAAACCCTTGTTCTGATTCATAGAAAATTAAAGGTCTGAGTTCCGGTAGTAGCTTTTGTCATATGATTAACTAAGCCAAATCACTAATAGCCATCACATGATTAGATAAGCCACATTGCTAGTAGCATCACATGATTAACTAAGCTACATTGCTAATTGCTATCACATGATTAACTAAGCTACATTGCTAATAGCCATCACATAATATAATAAGCCACGCTGCTAATAGCCATCACATGATTAAATAAGGCACATTGCTAAAAGCCATCACATGATTAAATAAGCCACGATGCTAATATACATCACATGATTAACTAAGCCACATTGCTAATAGCCATCACATGATTAACTAAGCTACATTGCTAATTGCCATCACATGAGTAACTAAGCCACATTGCTAATAGCCATCACATTGACTATAAAGTATATAAAAAAATAAACAATTTGTTGTTAACTAATTTTAAACAAATTATGATATTAAAAATGTTTGCCATTATGAATCATATAAAAGTTCGTTCAATATGGCGACAATCGCTTGAGATATATATATATATATATAAATGAATGTAATTATCGGGCCCAGTCATTTTAATAGCAAAGCTATTTCAATTACTATTTTCTGAAGTGTTCATAAAATAGTGAAATCTATATTACATATATTTTTCTTTTTAGGTTCTCGGCACTCATTTTTGTGCAACATCTTAACATTACACTTTGGTTCAACCACTTTTGCTGTTTCGCTGTCCATGTCACTTTTGGTCATCGCATTTCCATGGGTATGGTATCGTCCATATCTAGGATTTTGTCTACTTGCCGTGGCTATCCTGCCGTTCTTTTACACATCAATAACATTTCGCCATAAAAATGTACAAGGAAACATGTATCATAGAATGTGACTCTAATAAAATTATGAGGAAGTCAACAGTTTAACTTCTTTATATTAATATATTTTGAAACAGCCTATTAAAATTGTTCCATTTTATTGAGGCTGTTAATAATGTGTGAGGGACCATGAACTATTTTACAATGTTCTTAAAATACATTAATTTTAATTCACTGTTTACTGGGCTGTTCAATAGTTTAATCATTTAAATCACTTGGTATATTAACAATCATGTGCATAAATATAGCTCATGAGCAGTGGCGGCTCGTGTATAAGCACTGCGGAACTGCAGCACCTCGATATTATTGATAACATTTAATATAACGAGTCCTTTTTTCTTTAATTCTTTCTTTATTTTTGTAGTACATTATATATTCCTTAAGCTTAATGTCAGTACTTCAGTAGCCATTCCCCAGTTTATGAAAAGGGATATAAAAATCTTTGTACGGAACTGTGCACTTCACAGTGCCAGCAACGTTGTGTTTGACTGTTGTGCGCATGCACACAGAGGAGAGGGGTGGGGAGGAAGGCGGGATTGCCAGGTAGAGAGAGAGAGAGAGAGCACTGTTGCCCTCGCAGTGCCGGCTGGCGTGATGGTGGAAGGAAGCTTTTTTTACTCAGCGTGTGTTGTGCTCAAAAACCATGTACCATATTCTTTAATGTGATAAAGTGTAGAAGAGTGTAGAATTAGATTTTTATTCTGCTTCCAGCTATTCTATTTGATTAATTTTTTTTCGATTCTTTTATTTAACAGAAAGACTAAATGCACTCTCAGTACTTTCAATGGGGAAAAATTTCCTCAATTGTCATCCAGAGGTAAAGGAGAAAATTATGAACTTTTTGCGCAAATTAAAACAAGAAGTATGGATTTAATTTTTAAATGAATAGATCAAGCTTGAACTGTAATAATTTAAGTTAAAGTAAGTAAAAAGGGTTTTTTTTGTTAAGATTTTATCAAGTTCCTGAATAAAGTTTCTTTTTATACATTTTTTTTCCTTTTACACAAATTTAAAACAAAGGCTAAAAAATTTCTGGAGCAGCACCCCCACTAATTTTAGCTACAAGCCGCCACTGATCATGAACTATGTTTTTAACATTGGTAGGAAACAAAAGTAAAAAGAAAGAAAGGGACAACAGTTAGAGGGTAAAGGTATTGGGAAACGAGGGGAAAACAGTGAAAATAGAGATGATAATAGCTAGCAGGGTACAATGAGGGGTTTGCGAGACAGTAGAAGCAGTGAAGATAGGAGAAAAAGAGGAGAAGAGAAATAAAAAGCCCAGTTAGAGGGAAATATTAGAGAAGACATTGGGAGGAGAGTAAAGTTATCACAAGGGTGTGAGGGAGGCAAAGGGGGGTGGGAGATACAATTTAATTAAGAGGAGGGAAAGGTAATCTAGCGGCTGAGAGGAGAAAAAAGTAAGGTAAAAATATTATAAAAAGGTTATGGAGAAGGCAATTGGAAACTTTGTAGACAAAGAGCTAAGGGTAGCTCAAGAGAGTTGAAGGAGCAATAAATGGAATGGCTGGGAAAGTAAAATTGAAGTAGGAGCCAACAAGGAATGTGGGCAAGTGGAAAAGGATTTAATTTAAGGAATGAAAATAGTGGTGAGGTTAAAAGTAGAGGAGCTATTAAATAGGAGTGGAAATGTAGACTGGGGTTTCGTATAACAGCAAAGGAATATGTTATAATAAAGGAAAACACATGAAGTTGGGGGTTTCAAGGAAAGGAGATTAAGATAATTCGAGGGAAAAAAATAATATAAGGAAAGACAAAAGTAAGTTATTACAAAGATCAATAGAATATACAAAGGGGAAAGGGGGGTTGAAATGATGCTAGGGTTGTCATTATAAGGAAAAGAGAAAAGAAAGACAACTAGGGTAAGAGTAAGGTAGAAAAGAAAAAAATGTGGAGAAAGGATGGAAACAAATGAAGAAATGTTAGACAATAAAAGGGCATGAAGACAATAAGAAAAATGTTGTGACAAGGGGCATAGGGTGAATGCTTAGAGAGTGAAACAAAGGAATAAGGTGAAACAAAGAGAAATAAGGGGAAAATGAGACATTAGAGGATCAGTAAAATTGTGAAGTGTTGGCATTATAAGGAAAAAAGGAGACAATTGCAAAATTGAGTTACTTTGATGGAATGAAGAGAGAGAAACAGGAGAAAAAGAATTAAGATCAGGATAGGGAGACAATAGGATTAGAGTTAGGCAAACATAGTGATGTAAAAATGAATAACAGGATACAATATAATTAGGGTGAGCTTGAATCTTCTTTTAACAGGGTAGAGAGTGAAGAGGTATGAATTTAAGGGGAAACAAAGGATGGATTGAGGAACAATGGAATGATTAGTCGGGAGACAATGGAGGAAATAAAGTTAAGCAAGTGTTTGAAAGGGGAAATTAATTTGTGGAGAAACAAAGGATGGATTAAAGAACAATGGAATGATGAGTGGGAATATAATGGAGGAAATGGGAGAAAATAAAGTGAGCGAGTGTTTGATTGGAAGGGGATAAAATATAAGGTAAAATGATTGTAGTAGCGTAAGAAGGGATAAAATCAAGGGCTTGAAGGGAGAAATTAAGTAAAGAGTGTGAGCCAAGGGGAAGAAGGAAATAAAATGAAATATAGTAGGGGGTAAGGGGTACATGGAGGTGTAAAAGGCTTGCAGTTGGAAGGATAGATTCAATTGAGAGTGGTGGCAGGGGATTCGGAGGAGAAGAACTATAAAATAGTGAATACATCCATTATTTTATTTATACGTACAAAATTAAAATTAATTTGATTCAGTTTTCTTAATTTTACAGTAAAAAAAATAATAATCCACATACACATAATTACATTTATTGACATAATTTTGTTGTAGAATACCATTTATTATACAAGATACTAAAATATTGGTTAACATAAATATTGTGTGTGTGTATATATATATATATATATATATAAATATTGTGTGTGTATATATATACACAAACACACACCCACTTTATATATTTATTTGGTTACACTAGTGAGGTAGTAATGATAAAAGATAAAATGTAGAGAAAATATTCACTTTGTTGTGTGGGAAGAGAGCTGGAAGCTACTTTAGGAATAAAAATAACCTTAGTTCACCTGACCGAGATTTGAGGTTTAACCTTCTCATTATTGGCAACTAAGGAAATTGGCCCTTTTTATTTGGTGTGAAATAAAGAGCCATGGGAACAAATGGTTATCTTCAAGACTGTTTATTGTTTTGCAATTTTATTTACGGAAACGGTTAGTTCAAGAATAGAAGCATGTTAATTAAGTTATACATTTTTTATATACACCTCCTCTATAATTTTAAAAGTAATCAAATATAGATAACATTGACATTTTTCAATATAAAACTGCCAGCTTCATAACAAAAAATAAGAAAATGTAACAATTAATAAACACCGATACATTATCTTAAAAGGGGTATTGAAAATATTAACATAAAAAATGCACTCATTCTAGAGATAACTGATATTTCCAAACAAATTCTTTTCTGCAATACCTGTCCAGTAACTAGCGCCATCTATGGTTTCCGTGCTCCATCTGTTCTTTTTGGCGCGGAAGGGTATTTTTGTTGGTTATGAAGCCACGCCATGCCTTTCACTCTCCTGCCCACCATCCCACAAAATAAGTCTTAGACTTGCACTCGACAGGGCCAAGGGCCTTAAGATTGCAGGCTTAAACCGTGTGAGGTTTGATATGGGGGGATTGTTATTGTTATAATTTGTATTATCGTAGTAGCTGATATGTTTTGGTTAAAATGTATTAAGTGTATTGCTAAAGTATTATTTTGATTGTTAGTAAACTCACTCATTCTTTTTACTAAATGAAACACTACTTATTACAAAAAATGTACAAACACTTTTAAGACTGGATATCTAATATGTTGCTTGTAACAAATAATTAATTTTTTGGAAAACATTTTGAATTTTGGTAGGGAGGTCTAAATTTAATACTTGATAGTAAATTATATTTTATATTATTAATGTTCCTTTACAATATGACTTGAACAAAATCGAGCAATCATTGATGAACAGTATGTTTTAAGATAATAATACGGTAAATGTTTAGTTTTAAAACAGTTAGGTCTTATAATTAGAAATAGCAATATTTGTACAAAACTAAATTAAAGTTATAAAATATGATTGAATGATTTAAAATTTAATCAGAAAGATAAATTTTAATATAAAAGCAATTAAATAAAGAAGAACTGTATATAACTTGATTGGGTAGTGAGATGCAGTGACAGAAGAAATAAGAAAAAAGCAAAGAGATAATTTGAGGCTATATGCAAGTTAAATTTACTAAATAAAATTATGTAGAAATTAAACAAAATTTTAAACAATTTCATGAACAAAGAGGCAAATAAAGACCTCATAAAAATTGAAGGGAAACTGTGTACACGCTCAGGGCTGTGGAGAGAAATCACGGGACCCAGGGACAAATTCAAGGAGAGAAATCATGGGCCTCAGTGACAAATTCAAAAATTCAATTCATACTTTAAACACTTTAAAAAAAACTATGAGTTACACAGACATAATAAAAACACATGGACTCACAATACAAAGCCAAAGGATATCAATAAGCATAATTATTATAAACTGGGTGACTTTGACTTTTCACTTGAAAATAAAATCATTTTAAAAAATGAAAAATTCGACTCGATGAGACCTGACCTATTTCATAAGTAAAATGTACTACAAATATTGGAAACGGAAAGTGCTGTATGGACATCAGCGCTTTCAAGCAACTTAATTTTGTACCATTAGTAGACTAGTAGTTGCTTACGGGTCTGTGAGCAACAACCGTGGACTGCGATAACGTCACCAATGTCACTGTCGATCACCGAATAATTCAGACCAAAATAAATATTTGTGGATCACACAGTAATCAATGCTAAAATATAACTTAAGCTGTTTGTTGACTTTAAAAAATTTAGATATTTGTATTTCCTAAAACCAATATCATTTCTGAGGTTTTAAAACTTAATAAATTTTTATTTGAGTAAAAATCAAGTCAATAATAGGGCCCCAGCTGCTCCCCCCCCTACCCC
>CABFVX010000942.1:196422-206845 GCA_902151425.1 Timema shepardi
CCCCCCCCTACCCCCCCCCCCCCCGTTTCCCCCTCATCGGGCTTGTATACACTCACTTAACAAGCATTTTCAGAAATGCAGCAAAAGAAGGTTCAAACTATTCACCAACTCACTAGTAGGTAGCAGCATAGAAGAGCATAGGTATGGGGGGTGCAACAAACCTGCTGTAGACTTGTTAGTTAAAGAGGTTGCTTCTACAAGAATGAACATGATTACCACTTATTTTAAAAGATGTAGGATTAGTACTTAAGCTGTAATGAACATTTATTAAATATATTTCACTCAAAGTATCACAGCAAAAAATCCATACTTATTATTTATTTTTTTGTAACAAACTTGAGTTGCAAATAAATTTATATAGTATTTATTTCTCTTTCATTGATACCTGCAGCCGAGATCATGTGGTCTAGGGCGATGGGGATCTATTAGAATAGATTGTTGTTGAATGGAAGGTCAGGTTTCAAATTCCAGCCTAGTTCCTCCTAGCACAAATGTAAAAAACATGACTAGATGTGCTATGTACCATTTAAATGACAACTACCAGCTCTCATCAGTGATTTTAGAATGTCTGTGCCGGAGAATTTTTTTTTTACTTTTTCTTAAGGTTCATTGAATGTGTCAAGTGGTACATTATCACAATTTTCATTATTATTATTATTATTATTACTATTACTATGTGTAGCTTGTACTAGATTGGTAAGAATATTATTAAAATAGGATAGTTAATAAATCATTCATATACTGATATTTGCTTATAAATAAACATGTAAAAATTAATTGTGACTATTTTATACACAACCCTCATGAGTGAAAGTTATTATTTATATAGTTAACACAATTCGACCAAATAGGCCATAAGCCATATTATTTGTATAAATACATTTATAAGATTTGTACTGCACTAAAATTACTAAAGCACAGAATATATTATAGCAGAAATATGAATTAATTTTGTTACATATTTGCTAGTATATTTTACTGATGTCTAGTGACAAAAACATCCACTAAGCCCTAATCCAATAAATCTCAGTGATATACTTGGTGTAGAGTAAGAAATATCAACCAGACCTTGACTTAAAAATGAATATGAAAAAATCATTTAAATGCGATAGTTTTAACCCATTAAATGTGATTTAGTTTGACTTATTGTTCATGTATTTATAAACAAGTTATCTATGCTTCATTAGGACTACTGACCTTAAATTGGACTTTTGGTTGTAAATTATAATGTTAATGGTAGTTTTATAAACAAAATAAACTATTTAGCAGCATTAACCTTAATGCCAAATTCCAAATAACATATTAACATTTTACTGAATGGCAATGTCTTAAAAAAATTTGGCAACCGTGCTTCACTGCAAGCTCTATGTTCAATATGCAAGTACAGCCATGTCTCAAATAGAAATTTTGTATTAGCCATCTGCTACCTTGTCTAGTAAATGCACAAGCTGTTTTTTATTAACTTTGTCAATTTTATACGTAATTACTACATTTGGTGTCAAATGTTTGGTTAAGTGTAAGACAAAGCAAACTAGCCTTAACTTTATCAAAAATAAAGAGGTTTTGTCTGGTTCTTAGCTAGTTTGTGATTTTAGATGCTATGAATATCAAGTAAAGTAGGTCGAAATTGTGTAAAAGTGGTACACAAAGGTGATGAAAAATAATGCTGGTTTTATTCAACGACATAACTTACAAATGGGTATTTAAGTATAGACTTAACAAAGTTTCAAAAAGAAAGGCTTTGGGATCAGTAAATGTCCTGGCTCCACTATGAAGCAGTTGGGCCTTAATTGTCTTGGCAATATAAGCATACTCAATAATGTAAATTTAGGAATATGAAAACGATTCATTTCTTTAATCTCTAATTAATCTTCTGTGTAATTTCAACTGTCTTTGTTGCTTTATTTCTTGTTGGTCCAAATGCTGAATGATAAAAACATTTGCAAGGATTCATATAAATTAAAAAATGACATCTGGACATAGGAATCGAATCTGAGACCTTCGACTCCAAAACATTTGGCTGAATTTGAATGAATTAAAAAAATGACATGGGATCAAATCCAGGACCTTGGCGCCAATGATCTACCACTGAGCTATCCAAGGATCATCCCGTGTGCAAGGTCCTTCTTCACTAATATTTTAAGGCAGTCTTTGATGGACTTGTGGATTTCATTGGCTACTAAAAACTATCATTGATACCACAGCCACCGGCGACATGGTTGTGGATTTAAGTTTTCATAAGTACAAATACATTGTATATTCAAAGTGAATCAAGATGGAAAAAAGCAACACTACAATTAAGTAATATTAAAGGTGAAGCTTAGGGGATGAATGATGATTTTTTCATTTTATTTGAATATGACTCAGAAATGGTTGATTTCCATAATTATAATCATTCATCCCCCAAGCTTCCCCTTTCATATTTAATTAATTATATAGCGTTGCTTTCTTCCACTTGCCAGGATGTTAAAATAGTGCTATGTTGATGCCAAAGAACCTTATGCCTAGTAGGGAAGATGTTAATTTAAAGACATCGAGTGAGCTTTTAAAGTGACCTTAGCATTTCAAGTCATGTTATCAACAAATTAACACCAGTAGTGCAACTATGGGCCTTCTAACTTGTCTATTAAACATACTATGCGTCAATATTTCAATTTCAATGTTAGCTTATAAACTTTAAGATCTGATCATATGAGTATATGGCTTTGCCCATGGTACATTAGCGTGACGTGCACAACAACCAACCCTTGGATGTTATTTTAGGTGATGCAACATATTATTATTATTAGCACCGCGTCTTACTACCCATTCGGGTTATACGCACTTACGCTAATGTGTAATGGTAGGGTGATTGTGAGATGAAATGGAGGACCTACAGTTTAACGTGGAATCCGAACCACGGTGGAGGCCTGTCATTCCCCACATTCACAAGATGTCTTGTCAGAGGTGAAGGAAGGGTTTGGTAATCAGATAAATCTGTGCCAGGACCGAGGATTGAACCCCGGACCCCAGCACAGAAGTCTGACACCTTACCCCTAGACCGCCAGGTCACCTACTTTTCTTTAGTTAATGTGTTAACTCAGACAACGTTACTTTGTTTAAGTGGTTGTTTAATTTCCTTTCACATATAAATATGTCTGTTTAGGTACAGACAAATATCTTCTCAGTTATTCCGTGGATTATATTCGCAATTAGTTATGGTTATGTTATGTGGTTACTGGCTAATTGAAGTAAATGTCTTCAGTACCTTGTTTTATTTTATTCAACATCGTTTAGGTTAGGCAACAGTGTTGACAATGACCATATAAGTGTTGTAGCTAGATTATTACCAGAAAGTCACTAGATTGTCGCTAAACGAAAAATTAAATCTTCAGATTTGTCGCCAAACCAAAAATGCATACATTAACCTGAACTAAATGTAAGATACATCAGTGGACTGAGGTGATCTCTGGAACCAGAACGATGTCATTGTGATTGACAGGTAGATAGTTTAGAGCTCTTCTGTAGACCGAAGCAATGCATTATGCATTCTTGTAGTAATATAATATTTAGCACCGTGTCTTACTACCCGTTCGGGATATACGCAGCTTTTAAGTACTAATTACACTAATGGATTAGGAATTGGGAAGGTTGAATTAGAGGAAATGAGCCCGCATTTGCGTGGATGGAGAGTGGAAAACCATTTAGGAAAAACCACCCCTAGTTCACCTGACCAAGATTCGAACCTTGATCTCCCCGTCCTCAGCAGTCGAGCTCAACACGACTAGCGCGTTAACCAACTACGCCACCGAGGTGGGTTGTTCTTGTAGTGGGGTAGTTAAAAATCAAAATTCTACATCATTAAAATTTAAAATAATGCACATGAACACAACAGAAAATTAACTAAAGTTGCCAGTCGCCAAATTAGTCGCTAGGCGCTAAAAATTAAAATTAGGGTTTGGCCAGACTGACAAGCGTGCGAGCGACTGAGTAATTGCATGGCCAAACTGGCAATTGAGCATGTGATTAGCAGATATCTCTTGATAGTTGTTGACGAGGAGGCAAAGATTCAAATCTTGGCTCAGTGAATTGAGGGTGGTTTTTGACAAGTGATTTATTGTTGTGGTTTTCCCATACTCTATCCGCGCTAATGGTGATTCTTATTTGTAGAGACCGACTTTTATTATAATATTGAAGTATTTTAACATTTAAGTTTATATATATATATATATGAATTAAATTAGGCCGTTAGTAGCAAGTGTGCTCAGACTATAGATAATTATAAAAAGTCAAATATCATGTCAAATTGAGAAGTTTTCCTAGCACCCAATGAGCTAACATACAATAATATTGTCTAGCGCCTGTAAACTAAACTGTTCCGGCTCAAGCTTGAAAAATAGAACCAGTTCTATCTTTCAGGCGCGCATGCTCACTCGCTCCAGTCTGGCCACCTTTCATTACAACCAATGTGCTCTATTTTATTTTTTTACCACTCGCCCAGTCTGGCCGTCCCAATAGTCGTTTCAGACCAGTAAAAGTTGTTAGATCTAGTGGAAAAGTAGCTAAACTGGCAACACAGCTAGGCATTGAGCATGATCTAGATGTACGGGTCTAGCTAATCTTTAGTTCCAGTGATCAAACATTGAAGCCAAAAAGCGCTAGTATCTTAACATATTAGCACACGTGCAATTCAAATATTGTAGAGAAGTTTGAACCACAAAGATTTAATTCTATTGTTTTAGGTAATATGGGGGCAAAAAATAAACTATTCTCATTATTGACAAACACGTCAACTATATTTTTTTTTGCTTATAACTGTAAAAACATTTAAAGTTGCTTGTTAATACTATATATATTTGGGCAAGTAGGTACTGTATTTGAGTTAGAGGGTGGTAAGGTACCAGTCTTATCAACTAACTTACAACATTTAAGGGAATTTGTGTTTGACTCCTATAGGGCAACATTTTAAATAATTTGTATATAGAGATCAGTAAACAATGTAAGCACATTTCAAAATTAAGAAAGATCAAGATTTTTTTAAACTACACATTCACCCGTGTCGATGGCCAAGTGGTCTAACGCGTTACTCTCACAATAGACTAGACTACTGATGATGGAGAGATGGTTGCTTGACCTCAGTTGGTATACTGAAGGGAATTTTCCTGTATGTTTTCCCACTCTCTCTACACGCAAATGCGGGTACACTTTCTACAAGTTCAACATTCCTCAACATTAGCTAATTAACACAGTTAGTATACAAGCGTGTAACCCAAATAGGTAATAAAAGGCTGTGCTAAAAATAACTAGGCATTCAACCGAAAATAAAGCACTGTAATATTTTTTTTTTAAATTACTAAATGTTTGAATAACCTCCCCCCTGA
The DNA here is from genome assembly GCA_902151425.1 of Timema shepardi. NCBI lineage: Eukaryota > Metazoa > Arthropoda > Insecta > Phasmatodea > Timematidae > Timema > Timema shepardi. The sequence goes on from CABFVX010000942.1 coordinate 201,783, forward strand.
TTCCTCGCCCACCACACACACTATACCAAAATAAATTTTATTACAAAATATATTTACTCCACAACCAAGCAAATTCAATTGCTTTAAAAATCATGAGCAATCGGTTATTATAGTCAATATGTATTTTATTAATAAGCCCATTTGTTGGTGATCTTCATATTTTCAACTCACCATATTACTTGGCTAAAACTATAAAATGATAACGTAGTAGCTCAAACTTCTTTACAATATTTGAATTGTGTGCGTAATAATATGCTAAGGGAATAGGGCTTTTTAGCTTCAAAGTCTGATCACTGAAACTAGAACTTTTACATGCTGTGAGTGAAGAATGTCATAGAAGTGGACTGGGGCAAGACAAGGGCATTGCTAAGGTGGGGGGGGGGCAGGGAGGGGTATCTGCCCCCCCCCCCTCGAGGCTCAAGATATTTTTTAAGCTATAACTTTTCCTGCCTGATGTAACAGAATAAGTACTTACTTATTACGCTTGCGCTATTGTAGCGTACAATAGACTACAGGTACCTACACTCTCAAACTAAAATAACATTTTAGAATAAAAATGAGCCTCTATGTACTCTTACTACAGCTACAAACTTACACATTATCTTTGAACCAACGCGCGTGGTCCGTACTTTGAATTCTTGCGGCGCAAAGATCAATCACAACACGATTTACAACCGACCACCAACCACAACGGGGTGGGCACCGTCGGTTGTAAATGTGTGCATGCAATGGGACACACCTGCGCAAGCAAATGAAAGCCCGTCCGCCATTTGCATATAGCATACTATCGGAAACAATGTGAGGTGTTTATATGATCGAATGTGAATAGACTATTAAAGCGTTCAGTGAGCTTCAGTGAGAATCAAAAACACTTTCAAACTTTTTCATTTCTGTTTCATTTCATTCGATTTCGAAAAGAACCGAAAACATTGTGTTGTGATTTGTGTGCGATTATTTACTTATCTACCCAGGAATTGACTATGTGAGCAGAGTGAAATTAAAACAATAGTGAATGAAATTAAAGAAAAAAAGTTTTTTATTTAAGTCAGTTAGTAGTAGGCAGTAAAAAAAATGGATATCAGAATTTTTTTAAATAAGTTGTTTTGTATGTTTATTTTGTTCACTATTTTTAATACCTCATCTACTTTAGAGGTTAGGTAGATTAAGGCTATTTTGTTATTTTTGTTTATGCAGTATAAGTTATACTATCATCTCCATTCCACAAACAAAATATCCACCAACAATATTATAGGTATGTAAAAAGGGTTTTTTTATACGAATTTGGCAATTTTTTTTAAGAAAAAAATATATTAATTGTAGTAAATAGGATATATCGAGTCGAAAATATATACTTTTCGATGCCTTGTACATGTTTTGCGTGGCATATTACAAAAAACTTAATTTAAGAATGAGGCTTTATTATACTTTGAAATATAATAATCGTGCCTTTCGAAAATGCCGTAACAGGAGGAAGTACTTTTCAGTAACGAATTTATAGACTTTCATTTATTAGAAATAAACGCGTTCAATTATCATAAAAAATGTTCTTATTGAAATTCCCAAACTCCCATATTGTAATTTTCACAGAATAATGTGGATACCAGCCCTGGCGCTACTGTCGAGCATAGGTAACTAAAACCAATTTACGCCGTAGCCGGCCTTTTGTACCTATTTATTTTGTGACAGAAGTAAAGCTCATGCATGTACTTCATTTTTATTTTCTTAGGGTTCAAAATTAAAAAAAAAAGATATGTCTAATAGTATGTTATTTTTTAACCCTTTGAGTGCCAACGTCGCTCAGAGCGATGCGCAAAATATCTGCTAGAATTGCCAGAGTCGCTCACAGCGATCCGATGTTTTCAAGCTCATGGTTCAGTCTTAAGTCCACAGATATGGTAGATTTTATTTACACTGCATTCTGGAATGTTCAAGCTACTTTTATATGTATTAGCACCTAAAGTTTCGATATATATCGAACATGAAAATTATTATTTTCTAATTTCATGACTTTTATCTTTGGCCTTGTTTATAACAACATGGCTGCTAAGAGGAAAGCTGTGATTCAAGACACAGAAATACTCGCAATACTTAGCGATAGCTCAAGCGAAAGTGATCAATTAGTTAGTGATTCTGAAAGCAGTGATTCTGAATTTATAAATAATGAAAATGAACACGAATTATCTTCAAGCGAAAGTGAAATATTGGAACAAGTAGAAGTGGCAGCTGACATTGATAGCATGGGTGTCAATATGAATTACTCCGATTGGGATGATAGGAATCTTGAAGATCAGGATAATCCATCACAGCATCAACATATTTATGCGGAAATACCAGGTTTGAAGCATGCCCTTCCTTCTGATTCCAAGCCAATTATTTATTTTAGACTTTATTTTACTATAGCCTATATACACTGTTTGCTATATTACTGAGTGCCATGTTTTTCAGTGAAATTGTAGCTGCGATACATAACCCAATTTTAAAATCAAATCTAAAGTATTTTTGTTTTATTGATATTGTTATTTACTCAGTTTTTTATGGTCTTTTCACTGATTTATTCTCTTTTAAGCTATTTAAATTTTCAAAGCTTAAAAATTATTGTTAAATACAAAAATAAAAGATAAATTTAAAAAATGTTGCCAACAATTTTTTATTATATTAAAAATAAAAAAAGGATACATATTATTAAATAATATGATAGATAGACATGTTAGCTAGTTCATGTAAAAATTTGAATGCAATAGAGTCAAAGACTAAAAATTTATTAAAATTTGAATAGAATCCCCCATTTTTCAATAAAATAGCTTGGCACTTTTGGCACGTATTATTGTAATTTCTCTTGGCACTCAAAGGGTTGAACAATTTTGTTTGATGATGTACTTGTACACTATGTTTGTATTAATTCGTTTATTTACACATAGTATTAAGATACGTTTTATTTTGCAGTTCATTTAAAAAGAAAAAAACCTGATGGAAGGAGCGACGACAGTTACGAACAGGAAGAAAAACCAATAAAAATTACAACGGAAGATAATCAGCCTCAGGAACTAGTCAAAGAGCCTAGTGCTGAGGCCCGTATTCCTGGTGGTTTTGTGGACAATTTGGATCCATCGTTACCAATACCAAGCTCATCCAAACACTTGACTCTGGATCTTGATTCTACTTGCTATAGCGAAAATGATATTGTTCATTTCATTGGACGGGCTTCGACATTATCAACAGAAAAGAAAAAGGACCTACTTGAAAACTGTTGGACTCCTTCTAAGATGTATAACTTTGCGGAAGACGCGAAGCATTTAAAAAAGAAATTCAACTATTTATGGTGGGAAACGTACTCTCCATGCTTAGCGTATTCACGACATCAAAAGGGAGCTTTTTGTAAATACTGCACGTTATTTACGCCAAATCTTGTGTCTGTTAGAGGCGTGTTGGGATCATTTATCATCAGGCCATTTTATAAATTCAAGGATGCTCATGAACAGTGCAAAAAGCACATGGAAACGCATTTCCACAAAGCAGCATTAGAATCCGCTAGATCATTTCTGGAAAATGTGCCTGTAGATGTGCAATTGAACAGGTAATCCCAAGGTTTCATCGAGGAAAACAAAAAAAATATTATTTCCTGCATTTTTTTTGCGGTTCCCATGACTTGGCTTTGAGAAGCAAACATCTTGGAGAAAGAATCCTCGAATACTTATATAAGTTGCGAATTGATGCGGGAGATGAGGTTTTGAAGAAACATATTGAACACGGAAGAAAGAACGCATGCTATAGGTCGGTTGATAATCAAAATGAAATCCTCAACATGTGTGGGGATGTTCTCAAGGAAGATATTATAAAAAAAACATTAAAAAAGCAGTAGTATAGGGAGCGGAAAAATGATATGATGGTTTTCGCCACCGCCGCGTGGTTGAGTGAGTAGTTTGTGGGGGGTAATGGGGATAGGCGGGTTTCAGAGACTACACGTGGACGTTTTTAGTAGCCATGGAACAGGGGTCGGTTGAGCATCACGCGTTTGTTGCCGAGGCGTTTTTTAAAAGTGTCGATCCCTGTGTTGCTGTGCAGCGGCAGTTCCGTAGGCGTTTTAATTTAGGTCCACGAGGAAAAGTTCCGAAACACAACACAATTATGCTGTGTGTGCGTAACTTCAGAGCTACTAGTTCAGCGTTGAAACGGAAGTCAACAGGCCGTCCAAGGTCAGCCCGGACGCCAGAGAATATCGATAGAATAAGAGAAGCTGTGGAAGCCAGTCCTCGGCGGCCGACCTGTAAACAAGCTGCTGCTTTGCATATGTCTGACCGCTCGGTAAGACGAATTTTGCGGTTCAATCTGCATTTACATTAATAAAAAATGACTATTGTTGAGCAATTAAAGCCCAATGACTATGCAAAGCGAAAATCATTTTCAGAGCAAATGATTGATTTGATGACAAATGAAAAAAATTTCATGATGAGCAACGAGGCGCATTTTTATCTGTACGGTTATGTAAACAAAAAGAACTTTCGTTATTGGTCAGCTACAAATCATGAAGTACTGAATGAACGTCCTCTGCATAGTCCTGAGGTCACTGTGTGGTGTGGTGTAGCAAAAACTTGTGTAATTGGGCCATACTTCTTTGAAGAGGGTGGTCGAACTGTCACGCTCAATTCGCAACGTTATCTGTTGATGTTACAAAACTTCCTTTTGCATAGGACTCGGTCTCCAATAATAACCGAAACAGGGATACGTCCAAGGTTATACCTATCCGCCACTTTCCTATGAGCCCTTTTCAAAGATTCAAAAGCCTCCCGGCATCTATCCTTATGTGAGACCTTCTCATCCTCGCCCAGTAAGGGGTACACATCCCATACCGCTAACAGAGGGTGGTTAAGTTCTCTACCCAAGAACACAGAAGCCGGAGACGCATTGGTAGATTCGTGAAACGCTGAATTAAATGCGACATTCAAGAACTCAATATCATGATCGTATTTGGCTTGATCTACTGAGTGGAAAATGGTCAATGCCACCTTAAGATTCCTGTTGAAACGCTCCACGTGGTTAGGGCAAGGATAGTAGGGGCTGGTGGT
>CABFVX010000943.1:0-97516 GCA_902151425.1 Timema shepardi
AGGTAGGTGTCGTCATGTACTTAGTGTAGCGCCGCACTTGAGGCGTACTAAATTTGACTATGAAACTGGCCCTAAGAATGTATTGGTAAGCTGGGTGGCCGTCCTAAGTTGCAAATATCCCTAGTTTCAACTATACACTCCTGTACAGTAGCCCCGTGGCTTCTTTGGTGCTGACTGACAGCTCACAGCTCACTTCTGACATTCAAACACATGTTTTTGCAGATCATCTGGTTCGGCGTAGGGATACATAATTTGGTTTGGTAACTTTTCAAAGCCGTCAGCTGTCAATCAGCACTAAAGAAGCCATGGGGCTAATGTAGCTGTACATTCTTAATTTGTACACTCTGTTCAACGTATTGTTGGAGACCAGCATATAGTTGAGTCGGCAATCTTGTATGAACAGATGGTTCCAAATGTAAATAACCGACCCGAAGGTGACTAACAATACCAATAGTATCACAGACATAATTAAGAATCAACCTATTGTTGTTTTGGAACTAAACGGTAGTTGTTAACATTACAAAAGCTCGTTAATTGTTTTCATCCTACAAATCGACTTTGAAGTGGTCAAAGGAAACAGTTATCCTCATTTTCGATTCCTATATTTCAGTGATTCTCAAATATGTTATCCCAGTAGTATGAAGCACATTTACTAGAGGTACGCCAACATATTATTAATGGCGGTCTTTTATTCTCAACTCCAAGTTGAACTAATTCAAGGGGCGGCCGAAGGGAGCGCGAGTAATTTTATAGTTTTTATAGCATTACAGTTTTTTGGCGAAAATATATAAAATATTTCTCCAGTAGCAACGTAGAGTTTAGTTTTCTGCATATGCTAATATCAACAAATCTTGAATATATGTCAAGGGTGTCCTGGAATTTGGTCAAAAAAAATCTCTTTTTTTTAAAAAAGATTTGACCAAATTCTAGGACAGCCTTGAAAGATATTCACTATTTGTTGATATTAGTATGTGCAGAAAACTAAACTCTATATTGCTACTGGATAAATATTTTATATATTTTCGCCATCTGAATCTTTATGAATTTTATATTCTCATTAATATATCATTTCTCTTTTTATGTCAAAGCTACAAATTAATCTTGTTGAGTAGGAATATATTCTAGCCTATTGTTATTTACGGGTATGAATTGTGGTCTCTTGCCATGTACCAAGATAATACTCTGAGAGTTTTTGAGAATAAAATAATCAGAAAGATATTTTGGACTAATAGTTATGAACATATTGGAGAATGGATAAAAAAATATAAATGAAGAACTTAATAGTTTGTATGCATCCACAAACATATGAAGGATAATGAAGGCACGCAGAATGAGGTCAGATGGTCACGTGGTGCGTATGGGGGATGACAGGCGTGTACACAACATTTTAGTTGGCAAACCTGAAGGTACAAGGCCCTTTTGTAGGTTGAGACATCGATGGAAGGATAATGTAGAAATGTAATTGAAGCAGGTTGTGCCAGGTTAGGGATCGGCTGGAGGTGTCTTAGGAATCAGGATAGGGTGAATGGTGATCTTGCGTTCTGGTGGCCATGAACTTTCCAGTTCCTCAAGGTCAGAGATTTAGCTAGTGGTATATCAATTATTATTATTATTATTATTATTAGCACCGCGTCTTACTACCCGTTCGGGTTATATGCACTGGTATATCAAGTTTATTGAAGTTTTAACTTAGGTATAACATAAATATAGTGTTTTTTTCATCACCTTGTCTTACTATATGTTCAATTTATACACATATATGATAATTACGCCAGTGGGGTAGGGATGAAAAAGGTTCAATCATTTTACAGGTAATCTACCTACATTTGTGGGGAACGAGAGTATGAAACCATTAAAGAAAAACCACCCTCACTAGACCCAACCGGAATTCGAAACCCGATCTACCCGTATTTGCAAAGGCCACTGAATCCATCTTTATGAATGAAAAGGTATGCAACCGTGTAAAGGCTCAAAAAAAAAGAATTGGTCCATTTCACCAAACATCCACCGCAGGTAAATTTTACTCAAAAATGAAGAGAAAACGCCAAACTATATTTGCCAAATTTTTGTTTATTTGGACGTCTAACACCAAAATCAAGAATGACTTGAAATGCGGAATAGAGAACGTTATTTAGAGTAAATGCACCCGCAATAGTGCCAAGTGAGTAAGGTTGAACGACAGAGGTAAATCATATGGTGAAAACAACTCTTTACTACAGCCGGCTGAGATTCGAATCAACAAACAATCCAATATATTCGTGAGTCTGATGTCTTTGACCTCATGGCCACCAGGATTATTGTATTATTTTATTACAAATTTGTCTGACCGTACTTTGTAATCTTTATGGAAAATGGGTTTTGTTGTAAGACTTTTTTTATATAGACAAGATATATCAAACATTTGAGATCTGTCATACTAATTTGATTTATTTTTATTAATATAATTAATTATGAGGAACCGAATTCGGTGGCCGGATACCTTAAGGCGTCACTCTTGCAAAAGGCTGGACTGATGGATGATGGGGAGATCGGGGATCAAATCCCTGTTTGTTGTAAGGAGGGTGGATTAATCCCTAAATGGCTTTCTAGTTTCCCTCCACGTAAGTGCGGGTAAACTGTCTTTAAATTCAACTTTCCTAATATCTAACATTTTAGCGTAACTAACACACATGCGCATAGCTCAAATGGGTAGTAATACGTGGTGCTAAGAAAAAGGGGGGGGGGGAGGTTTATGAGAACTAGCTAGAAATAAGTCCACTGCATTGAGTTATGCACATAAGGATGTAGGCCTATTTTCTCCTCAACATTTTTTTCCTTATGGTTTCCCACTGATGTGTCCAATCTACCAAAGATTATATTGTTGGATGACGATATCTATTGGCTCAACGCCAGCGAGCTTGACTGGATGGGTGTGCTCCACTCTCAACTCTGACCCTAGAGGTCGGGACCCATTTTGAATCCTGCTCTTGTAAAGTGGAGGAATATCAAGGGGGTAGGGAGTAGGTCCTAAAAGGTGGAGATGTATGAAACGCGAATTAAGGGCGGTCCCTTTTTTTTTACAGTTTTTTAATATATACTTTTGGTCAAAATAAATAAAATATTGCTTTAGTACAAATATAGAGTTTAATTTTCTTCACATGGTGACCTCAACAGCTGTTGAATATCTTTCATGAGTATGGCGGCTTTTGATGACAAACTTTTTAAATGAACAGAAAAAGTTGTCATTAAATTCCAGAACCTCCTTGACAGAGATTCACCAACTGTTGATATCATCGTGTGAATAAAATTAAACTATATTTCTACTGGAGAATTATTATCTTGATCTATTTTGGCCATAAGCTGAACAAGCAGTAAGGATCTTAGATAAATAGATGTAGCTACTACTCCTATACTAGTGATCAGATATACGGCAAACAGGACCAACATGTTATGCCGCAATCTGTAACCATTTTCCTTTATTGACGTCACAATTTTCACGTATTTTAAAGTATCTCTGTAACATCATTTCAGTACCTTATGTAAAGACAGAGATAACTGTTCACTGTTGTGAATATGTCAAAAGTGAACCAATTCATTTAAATGTGCTGTTAATTTATCTAGTTCAATAATTAATTCAGTTGTACATGAACTACATATTGCAGTTCAGTCATTCACATGTATAATATTATTGAATGTATAATGAGACGATGGTGCTTATTTTTTGGAGCTGAGGGTTAGTGTGGAGGGGGTGTATAGCCTTACAGAGCAAGGGAATGTCAAATTAATAAATCCCTTCTAACCCATTTAAGCCTACCATGGTGACGTTTAGGAAAATCTTATAGTTTTTGTTTTGTTTCTTAGTTTCTGTGACCTAATTCGGCCTACTAATCACGATTGTTTTCTGTCACTTCACCTCATAGTTCATTTCGAAAAAAATGACTAGTTCATTTGTAACAATCGTTCAATTCGAATTATTTGTTCACGAACTGCATATCACTAGATGTCATAACTCATAACGATATTTGTCCTGTCGTATCAAGAGCAATAGATTGGCATGCGTGGTCTAATAATAATAAATTTATTTCCTGTACTGAAGTTACTCTATCATAGAATGTCTGTCATGTCTGTTTTGCTGGGCCAATGGTTTTGCATGCGTGGTCTAATAGTAATATGTCTATTTCCTGTACTGACGTCACTTTATCAGCGAATGTTTGACCTGCCCCTATAAGGGGCAATGGCTTTGATTGTGTGGTCTAATAGTAATGAGTATATTTCCTTAGCTATAGTTTGGTTTGAGGGAAATGGTTAGGTCGAGGCTTAAGGCACACTTCCTATAAATTATACCTTCCTCGTCCTTTCCTCATTGGTATAAATATGTAAATAGATTGGACGTAATATACGTAGAGGGCCAATAGTAAAATCTTGGGTCACAGCTATTTTAATTATTATAAATACGTATTTGATAATTTTGTTTCTTGTTTAAACTACTCAATCTTTGATAAGTGCCTGCTGTAAAAATATCATTCCTTGTGAACAGAAGGCCGAAATCAAAATTAACTAATTTACAACTTAAGATTAGAAAAATGAAAATTGTAGAATATTGCCTAATCTAAAGTTGGAATTACTCTATAAATTTATATTTGAGAATTACATATTTTTTATACAAAATCTTATAAAGAGTTTTTGTCAAGAAAAAACAAATTAAGAAACCATTAATTATTGTTTCCAGGGTAATTCACACTCACCCAAACATAATTGACAAGCGTAATTAATTAATTTATCTATGATCATATTGCAGGCCTATTAATTCAATGCACATCTTTAAATAGTTATAGCTATAGTCCACCATAGGATAAAATTGATTTATTTTTATTATACGTTCTAGTTTTTAAAAAAAATTTGTAAAAATGTCACCATAACAACAATAATAATATTTAGCACCACGTCTTGCTAACCGTTCGGGTTATACGCTTTAAGTACTAACCACTCTAATGGATTGGGAAGGTTAAATTAGAAGAAGTGAACCCGCATTTGCGTGGAGGGAGAGGGGAAAATCATTTAGGAAAAACCACCCCCAGTTCACCCGACCGAGATTCGAACCTTGATCTCCCCGTCCTCAGCAGTCGAGCTCAACACGACAAGCGCGTTAGCCAACTACGCCACCGAGGCGGGTCATATCTACAATAAAATTAGTATATTTTAATAATAAATATTTATCATTATATTATACAATAGATTCAACGGTTGCTATTTATGGTTGTGAAACTTTTTCTCTTGACTTACATAACGGAAATAAACTTAGGGTGAACAAAAACAAAGTAGACCACTTAGGAAAATATTTGGTACTAAAAGTTATGAGGATAGTGGACTGTGGAGGAGGTTACTTAATGATGGGTTGCATACCCTCTACTCGTTGCCAGACATTGTTAAGGTAATCATATCTCACAGATTACGATAGGCAAGACATGTAGCGCAAACGGGAGAAACTAGAACCTCATTTAAGGTATTGATTATGAAACGACAGCAGTGGGAAGACTTAGACGCAGATGGAAGGATAGTATTAGAATGGGCCTGAAAGAGATAGGTTGTAATGAGGTGGACTGGATATAACTAGTTCATAATAACGTTATTGTTACAGAGAAATGTATTTGATGAATATGGCCCACGAGATTGGGCCCCAAAAATTTTCAGAGAAATGATTAGGGCAGTGCTATTTTTCATGACCCTTTATTTTCTGTCGAAATTATTTAAAATAACCAACACCAGTGGTCACAAGGTGTAGGGCATCACTTTCGTAGTATCGTGAAATTATGCTAGTTATATTTCACTCGGTGGGAATTTAATGGTAAGTCGTCTACTCTTTGTGTTTGAGCAATTATTGAGGCATCCATTTACAAAAGATTCTTGGCCATTGTTTTTCAAAATATTTTTTGTGCAACAAATATTAGTCCTTGGTTTTGTTTCTATTGAAAAAACGATGTTATTTTTCATTCCGTCTAAGTATAAGTTTAAAGTAATCTCCAGTTCTCAGCTAAATTTAAAGATGGCGACAGGAAGCAAAGCAAATAATAAAGAATAGGATTATGTGAAGTTTTTGTAATGCGAAGCCAAATTGAAGCCGAGTGGTCAGAACTTATTACTACTTTTTATATTTATATCAGGCCTATCCATTTTCCTTGGGATGGGGGGAGGGGAGGAAGTCTATTTTGGAGGTCCAAACGGAGACCTGCTTTACACAATCATATTGGACAAGATGCATTTTATTTCTTTATTAGAAGTATGGGAAGCTTTGAAATGTTGAAGTCGAAGTTAAATCTTCTTTTCTTCGACCTCAAAAAATTTCGAAGGAAGAAGACAACTTCGATATATATTATGAATTGATTTGAAATATTTCACTAAATATGAGTTTTAGAAAAGCTACTAAACAGTATTTTAACACCAGCTAGTAATTAAACTGCATTTATATCTTAGGCGTTGATGAATTATTAAGATATGTCAACATAAAATAAAAAAATTGTTTACATTATTTGAGGTATTTAACGTGCACTTTCTGAACCGACTGATTATATCAGAACACGAGAATTTCTATGAGCTAGAGCGAAAGGGCCTATCAATTTTGACGGGTAATCACATAGCTTCCAGAGTGATTTTACACGCCATGATCGACATGAGACCGAAGTGCTTTACTTCCCCTCCGAAGGAAGTTGTGCTGCGGATTTATCGGCTGGGTTTAAGCCCACCAACATCAGGTCATGAGGCGAGAATACCCAGGCCCACCTAGGTCGATATCTGATACTAACATGAATTATCCAATATAATATATTTCAATCATGATGATCATGACAATCAATTCAACTGGGGTTAATAAAATGGAGACCATTAGGGGCAGATCTTTCCAGCAACACGACGGTTCAGCGTTCAGGTAAGTATCCTCAAGGAGTCGATGGAGCCGTCCATCGCACGGTAGGGCCGCTGGAACGGGTGGTACCTCTCGGACTGGTATCCTCAGCATCAACGTCTAAGATATGAATGCCCTCTCCAATGCTAATAATGATGTGTGATCGTGATGGTGTCTTTCTTGTGGTCCACTAGGGGCCCTACACGATCAGGTAGAGTCAGTATTAATAAAGTAATAATTAATACTGAGTCTGACTGATCATGCAGAAGCAGTACTGACGGACTGATGGATGGACGAAAATACTGATGTGATCCGAATTATCTGATGGATGGATTTGATAGCTAACCACAGAAATATAGACCAATATTATTTATATTTACTTGAGGTCCAACACAAAGCTTATTTATAGTTTTATTCCACTTAAAAAAATTATTATTCACATCACTTTCACAAAAGGTCTAACGAACATAACTTCAAAATAGCGGCCGACGAATTTAAACCGTGTGATTGAACATGAAGGAAACAAGTTCTTTAGTATGGTGCACCCACGCAGTGGATAAAAATATTTTCTTCAGTTAAATATTTCGAAATACGATAAAATAATCATAAAATAATTTACTATGTATACAAAAAATATATAAGTATTTTCTCTTTTCCAAGTAAATACGATGCCTGTATTAAAAGATATTGATGTATGCACTATATTACACAAAATCAGTAACGTTCCAAAACGAAGAATAAGTACTTTTAATTATGTTTAAAATATTGTTTCGAGTTGGATACAAAGAAATTATTAAAAGTAATGAAAGAGTGTGAGAAAACTTAAGTTTACGTTATTTTAAATGTAAAATAAAACATATGATTAAAAAACTTAAAATTTATAACAAAACAGTGATCTTTTAAAAGTTTTGGCAACCCAAAACCTAAACATTTGATTTTTGAACTTCCATCCAGGTAAAAACCTATCATTCACTACAGTTATGCAAAGAGATAGATGTCAGCTGTTGGCGTAGGAATATATTAGGGACTATTTCTAGTAACCTTTTGAGCTGTCATCCAAGTAAACTAAGGTTGTGAATGTATTATATGCTTAGGATATTGTTAAATGTACTGTTTTCTTACAGGTGACGGTGTGGTGGCTACTTTTAAGTATGGTGCTGATGTCTGCTCTCGGTGAAGCTAGCAACAAGTGTTCAGGAATTAATCAACCGCTCAAGTATATCTGGGGAGACGCAATGACCGATCCTCCAGACTGTATCGGACCTAACGGTGAACCCTACCCCGCGTAAGTAGAACTGACTGCACTTTTAAGGCGAGAGAAACTCTAAAACCAAGAGTAGACACACTTTTAACAGCGACAAAGGTTTTAATCTCATCATAAAACTTATAACCTAAACACACCATATTAGGATCCGTTAGACTTCCATTTCAGCTCTTTGATCACTCGGCCATGTATCCTTTGTTCACCCTGTAAGGTAGCGAGCTTATCGTAGCCCGGTACTTCTTTGGTGCTGACTGACAGCTCACAATTGACTTCTGACAGTCAACATTTAGGTATATACCTAAATGTTGACTGTCAGAAGTGACGGCTGCTAAACACATGTTTTTGCAGATCATATGGTTCTGCGTAGGGATACATAATTCGGTCTGGTAACTTTTCAAAGCCGTCAGCTGTCAGTCAGCACCAAGGAAGCCATGGGGCCACTGTAGCTATTAAAGAAAGACAAGACGTTCAAAGAATACATCCCCTCGTTGATTCACAATTCAACTTCATTCTGAATCTACAATAGTGAAAGACGACCTGAATAAAAACTTTAAGGGTGCTTTGCCACCTCTTCAATTAAACTTTCATCCTCTTCTGTGGAGAATCTTGGACTATTTCAAAACAAGTCCTATCAAACACAAGACAAAAATACATCTTTAGTGAAACACACGTTTGCCCTGTGATATGTCTGCGACCAGAGTGTTACCGGAGCAGTGTGGACGCAGACGCAATGTAGAGACGCTAGTCGACAGTCGACAGTCGCAGTCGCCTCGAAGGTCACATAGCAAACTATGGAAACCAGTCCGGTCGCTGATCGCAGACACGAGAAGCGAGTCGTGCCGAGGGAACCCTACATTTAGGTTGACGGGTTCCTTTGTGCCATAGCTTAAAATCCATCAAGGTAAGACTGTTACCTTTCAGGGTAAACGAAGAAAAGGTACTTGCACAATCAAGAGAAAAATTGTTCTAAAAGTATGAAGTAGCATAGAACATGGAATATCTACATTCCAGAACTTTCCTACTAGTTTGTTATTTTTAGATCATTGTTAAAATTAATATAATGAGGAAAAAACCTCCGTGAATACACATGACCGAGGTTTGAACCCTGATCTCCCTATCCTCGGAAACAGTAGCGGCTCATAGCTAAAATTAGTGGGGATGCTGCTCCAGAATTTTTTTTAGCCTTTGTTTTAAAATTGTGTAAATGGGGAAAAAAAACTGTATAAAAAGAAAATTTATTCAGGAACTTGATAAAATCTTAACAAACAAAAAACCTTTTGACTTACTTTAACTTAAATTGTTACAGTTCAAGCTTGATCTATTTATTTAAAAATGAAATCCATTCTTCTTGTTTTAATTTGTGCAAAAAAGTTCAATAATTTTCTCCTTGATCTCTGGATGACAATTGAGGAAATTTTTCTCCATTTAAAGTACTGCAAGTGCATTTAGTCCTTCTGTTAAATAAAAGAACCGAAAAAAAATGAATCAAATAGAATAGTTGGAAGCAGAATAATATTCTAATTCTACTCTTTTCTACACTTTATCACATTCAAAAATATGGTACACGGTTTTTAAGCACAACACACGCTGAGTAAAAAAAAACTTCCTTACACCATCATGCCAGAGCCGGCACTGCGAGAGCAACAGTGCTCTCTCTTCCTCTCTTCCTGGCAGTCCCGACTTCCTCCCCACTCCCTCCTATGTGCGCATGCGCACAACAGTCAAACACCACGTCACTGGCACTGTGAAGCACACAGTTCCATACAAAGATCTTTGTATATTTTTCATAAACTGGGGGATAGCTACTGAAGTACTGACATTAAGCTTAAGGAATATATATTGTACTTCAAAAATATAGAAAGAATTAAAAAAAAAGATTCAATAAATTAAATGTTATCAATATTATCAAGTGGAAATAGAGGGTGCTGCAGTTCCGCAGTGCCTATACACGAGCCACCACTGCTCAGCAATCCATTCTACCGCTGTTTCAGCCATAATACACACTACACAAGAGGCGGGCAACATATTTTCCAATGTAGCTTAAGGTGTGGCGAATGAGAAGTGAAATTCGCCACATGTTGTACAAATTTAGAGATTAGGTTGCTCAAATTAGTAAAATAAAAGTATTGAAAGGAGTGTGTGTGTGTGTGTGTGTGTATTAGGGACGGAAAGATAGGGGTAGCTTTCCAGGGTCAACTATAAGGTTAACGATCTGTGAGCAGACATATGAACAATGTTCAAAATATATTTTTAATCTATAATTATTTCTAAAGTGTAATTTTTATAATTTTTCGTTCCTGATCATTTGACCCGTTTACCGCCCTATTCCTGTGTTGGGAAAAGGAATGGAAGAGAGTATTGGATCGCAGTGTCACATCTGTGACTCATTCAAAAAGTGGAATGCTTCCATCGATATGCAGGAAATATCAAGTTACAACCAGCACACACCATCAGAAAAAAGTTTATTTTACTTATTTTACAAACTTAAAGTCACTACAATTTTATGGACAATTTGCCATTTTTGGCAATTGACAACAAGGTGGCCCAACTCGGCAATGTCAGTAATGACAGCACACCATAAAGTGCAGCGTTTAGCAACTTAATAACCTCACACAATCCTTCTTGTACGTGCAGGTCACTAAGTTTTGGTATGTTTTGGCTGTCTTGGGTAGATATATTGATAGCGATTCAGTGGCGTATTCTCTGGGTATGCTAGTCCTGCGCCACATACCAAAAATTATATGAACTAGTTTTTTGTCTAATTCAATGTGGTTTGTGTGAACTGTGTAAACACTAATGTTTAAATTGTTAATAAATATATGTAATGAATTATTAGTTTTAAAACTAAACTTGGTTCATATTCCAAGAATACTGTGTTTTAAGTAATTCTTCTTCCAAAAGGTTCTACTTTGCACAATAGGAAACCCAGGGCTTGCTACTTTAAAAACGCAAGGCATGCTAGGGAGGATTTAATGACCTTGCCCAATGTCTAGGGGATGGCAACACATTCCTTTCCGCTCTCCCATAAGTAAGTGGCCAATGAGATTGGGTTTTCACAACCCAGATCATGCTGTTCCTGTGAAAAAAGCTAAGCATTGTGCCAACTATTGAAAAAGATTCACGATCTCAATGTTTATTTATTAAGCTAGTTTAGTATAGTTTAAGTAAAAATACATAAAATAAATACATAATTAATTGTAAAATAATAGTATATGTAACAAGCTTTAAACTATACACTAATTAAATACATTGATTTATGTTTAGGTATTCTAGTCACATGTATTATCATGTATTTGGCAAACACATTTAACTATTCTTTCAAATTTAGGCATTTCAGCACTGATAGAGCGGGGAAGGGGAGGGGGTAAGGCGGATGACGAGGCTACTTTAACTGTTGTTGACGGGACGGTAATTCTTGTTTTTCTTTAGTATCAAGGATCGTGAATTTTTAATAGCGTTCTTTTAGTTTTTGTTTTACATTAATGACTTATTAGTCATTGTGATTTTATATAATTATATGTCAAAAATCCCAAAAGTCAGGAGTGTGATTTCACCATTTCAAGATGATTTAGAAGGAAAAGGTAAAATAAAATATATTTTCATATAATTTAACTTAATCAGTGGCGCACCCAGCCATTTACTTTGGGGGGGAGGCATTCAATCAAGGCTGTAGCAAGAATGACATTTTGATGGAGAGAGTGAGTTTGGGGTGCACAGCCTCCTAAGCTCTGAAGGCCGAGAATATTTATGAATACTAAATGCTTTTAGAAATTATTTTGAGTAGTTTTATAGTAATTAAGTAATTGAAATAATATAAATGGTATCGAAACTATTATTTATGTTGTTTTTTTCAATTATTAATTTTGTGAGTAACGGTAAACATTTGGAATATTAGGCTAAGTCTGAAGCCTGGTCTTAAAATGTAGCTTATACATTCGACACATCTTCACTGTTAGTTATACTTAATATTATTTAAATTTCTATTAACATTATTTGTGGTGTTGGGGAAAGAGGGGAGAGGGGGTCAAATACCCTGTTTGCCCCTCGCCCCCTTGGGTACACCACTGATACGGCAAAAGATATGTGTAAATATCTTAGCAATAAATCAATGACTTGGTGATAGAGTATTAATAGTCTGAAATAATCTCCCCTATGTTAGTCAGAGTTTACGCACCTAAATAGCTTCTGGAGCATAAATTCTCATTTTGGGAGACTCGTTTGTTTCCAAGCAGCATTGTGTGAGATAAGTTAGGCTTTATAAAATAGTTTTAATTGCAATGTGAGTTGGACTATCCACCTGATTCCCTATCACCAAGATCTGATGGACGCTTGATCCATGTATCACTTCATTTTACTCTTATTATGATTGTTTGCTTCGAGTATTCTTAACTATGTGCTTTTAATTACACTAGGCTAATTGAATAGTACCTGTCTTTCTTATACATTCAGAAATGTGCCGATACCACTCTTATACTCGACATTAATATTTACTTAAATTTCTAACCATGTAGATATCATTACAATTTGAGGACATGCCTATGTGGTCTAGCGGTCATAGGTTCTAGCTACTGACCCAGAGGTCCCGGGTTTGATTCCCGGCATGTCCAGATTATCTGGGAAGCAGTGGATCTGGAACGGGTTAGATTCAGCCTAGGGGCGTAGGGGCTAAGAAGCTACTCGAATAAAGTAGTAGTGGCTCCGGTATGGAAATCTGAGCTTAATGGCTGGAGTCTCATTGTGCTGACCCCATGACACCCTCTATCCGCAAGCGTTGGCACTAATTCGCCAAACAGTTTGGTAGCCACTCGGTAGGTATAGCATGAATGCGAGCTGACACCATGGAGTTACTTTTATTACATTTTGAGTGAATGGTAATCATCGTTATGTATAAATAAAAGAAGAGAGAATATGGGAGGGGAAGGGGGCTCAAAATTTCCTAAGATAGCATACAGTTAAAGGGAAATAATAAATGTTCGAGAACCACTGTTCTATATGGACACATCTTCAAATATATCCCTTGATGTTCTTGGACAACAGTGATTGAGGGTCCTCGGCCCCCAAATCTCCGTTGCAACTTTTAGAGTACAGCATACTTATTAATTTTTCTCAGAATACACCACTGTAGCGATTTATATAGGCCGTCTTCAGTCTTAGTTCAGTGTAAGAAAACCTGGCCTTGGTAACATTACTTAACCCCCACATGCATAGGATTCGTAAAAGATCTCCCTGTAAGAAATTATCCTAGAGCTGCCGTTTGGACAGCATCAACTGAACGGTCTTCTTTTTTTTGTAAATAGCTAATTCATGCCTTTATGTTAGTGTTGGTGGTCATTCATTCTTACAAAAAAGGATTACAAACGGTGTGCTGAGTCAATTTTCACTAATTTATTTTGTTAATTCTGGAAGCATAGCCCATGTATCCCAGCAAAGGATGAACACAGTAGCATTCCCTGTGATAAAGAAACATGGTTAATACCTATGCCTTCTCTGGTCAAAGTTTAGCTGCCTTTCATCATTGTAGTACCTATGAAGTCATTTCTGATGAAACCTTAGAAACTTTGTTTCCTGATGACGATATGTAGTCATCTTTGGGGAGGATAATAATGAGCATGCCTACTTGTACTTAAAACAGGTTTATAGCCTGCTTAATTTATAAATACCCTTTCCCCAAGCCTTTCTATTTTATCAACCATTAACTTCCAATTCTACTTTCACCTCTATCCCCTCTGTTCTTAACACACCTTCTCTCTTTCCCCAATTTTCTACCAACCTGTTATGACCCTCTCGAAAATGTGTATATCTCCTCTTTTATGCATAGTTTTTAATTAAGATCTATAAATATCTTGGTTATCCAATAGGTAGCTTATTGATAAGAAAATGTTTGAGGGCTTTAATTTAGAAAGAAAAAAAATCTAGATTTAACAACATTTTAGCAATTATGTTTCAGTGCCACGGTGGCTCGCACATTTCGCAGCAGTAACTTATGGGGGAATGGTCGTACAGGCAGAAGTTACGGTCATATGGACCCACAAATCACTCAGAGAGCGTTACTGCACAACTATCAGCTTGCCAACAATGCAGTAAGCAACTGGGATTTCCCCAGTAACAGGAAAGGTATGCATCTCAGGTTTTTATATACAAACATAATTAGTTCCTATTGGCTTACAGATAATGTTTATGAGTATGCAGTATTTTTATTATTAATATTGTCCTAGTTTGCGCTTTAAAGTAATTGGAGATAATAGTGGACAAGAGTAGTAATCTTATTCTAATTTTATAAAATGAAATTTAAGAGAGAAAGAGTATAAGATGAAATTGAGGTTTGTCAAAATATAACTGAGTAATGGTATTGTTCTCATAAGGATTTAAACATTTTTTTTAAACTAGAACTATAAATATGAGATATGATATAAACGGTTTATATATATATATATATATATGTGTGTGTGTGTGTGTTGGTTTAATCATATTGAAGTACCATTTGACTCATGCTGAATTGAACACACGGGTGTTGTTAGCAAGGGAGGATATCACACACCCACCCCAATCATCGTTGTTTTATTCAGAAAATTTAAAATTCACATTTATAGCAATACACGAATGATTAAAGTAGTTTTTTTTAATTATTTATATAGTTAATTTCATTATATTATCTATTTTAAAGCTATGGTACCAAATGATTTTTATTTTCTACCTTAAAGTGGAAATGTGTTTCTTCTGTCCTCCATCCCCAATAGTAGAGAGCTATACACTATGAATGAACTTATAAGAACTTTGTCACATCATTCACATAGTTAATGTCTCTACTGCCCCTTTTAACTGTTCAAGGTCGTGATAGTGGAGATTTTACCAGCACCGGCAACTCTTTGGGTAGTAGTGATCTATGTTCTGGTACTCCAGCTCGCCTTTGCAAGGCTCGCTACAACACTACAGCCCCCATGTATGGCGTCTCGCTAACATCTGGACAACCTGTTACCATTGTGCAAAAATTCCCAGACCTCTTGCAACAAGTGGTATTTGAGGTTTGCGAGTAAGTATGTGTAAAATATCTAGAATAATCTGAAAGATTCTATCTCGGTGTGATATAAACTACATTGACATATCCATTTTCATATGAAAACTATACAAAGACCTTTTGTCTACCACTTTGTGTTAAGAGCCTTGTGTGCTATCCCCATTTATGCTCAATGGTGTAGCTAATTAATTATCTGCAGTGAAATAAGTACTAGTAATGAATTTGAACAGTCATTACAATAGCCTATTTGAAACCAATTTAGGTGTGTTGAGGGCACCCTATTTTCTTCATAAGATGACTAGAGAAGTTTTAAGCTAAAAGATAAAAGTATTCATATCTTAACTTAATCACTTTATAAGAACAAAGACCATCAATCATGGGCACATTATCACTGGTTTTATACCATATTAAATCCTGTGAGAGAGGATTGATGTTTACCACTGATGCTGCAAGAATAATGCATAGAATTAGTGGGTAGTTTGATGTTACTGAAAAAATACCAAGCATATATAATTAATTAATGTGACTCAAAGTAGGTTTTAAATTATTTCATATTATATCTTTTAGACAATTTAAAACTCATATCAATGATACCAAAATTAATGTATATTATATAATCGAGGATTATATAAGTTTAATAAAAATACCTATTACATTATTTTATATTGATCACGCTACAGGAATGACACCTGGCCAGTATTTTTTAAGTTAACAACTGCATCAGAATTTTTTCATACAATTTTTGATATTATCAAAAACGACATAGTTCAGAATTTAGTTATCAAAGAGATGTATATTTACTAAAATCATGTTTTTCCAGTTACATAATTACATTTAACAAACAAATTATATTTATCTTCCAAATAAATCAAGGATTCACTCAGGTGAATACATTCATCTATGAGTAACTCTTTAAGGTTATATTTATAAATTTCAATCAGTTTTAGCAGTCTCTGTTATCTTACAAGTAGGCATTTCATATTTCAAAATAATGAATTTCTTAATATAATCTAAGTATGTTTTATTTAGAGCTTTAAGCTCGTCAATATGTCTGCCAATTATTACAGTGAATTTATTGACGATTTCTATAGGTTACAAAATCCTTCTCTGCACTTTCAACTTTTCTGGGTTAGCCTGTCTTTTCTTACTGTTGTAACCATATATTTTTTGTCTTACATTGACTTATCATTCTCAGTGATAATTATAGCTAGTGCAGGGATTATTTATGCACTTGATAAGTAGCTGGTAAAGCTTTAGAACCAATGCCGAGGTTTTTCACTTTGTTGTAAACAATATGTAGCTCTTTCTCATAACCTTAAAATGAAGCTACACAAACATTTTTTTAATAAAATGTTACAAAGAGAGTACTGTTCCATAAGACAGCAAAATATACAATTTTCACAGACACACTACAAAATTCGTTTTACTTATTTCGTATTCGTTTAAGTGCTTTGCTGATTGTATGACAACCCTCTTAAAGACCTCGATAGGTGTCATTTCTAGAAGACCAATGAGTAATTAAAAGACTATTCAGCAATGTATGAAATGCTTAAATACATCTCTTTCTTCAGAATCAACCATCTGTGAATAGACAGCTTATTAGGCCTGCATTAAATTGCTGCTTACACCCAGCAATAGTGAATTACTTTCCAATAGATGAACAGACTGGGCCTACACAGAGAAAGTGAAGTCTAAATGTGTATTTTAAAAATTGGTGTAAATGGATGGACTGAATATTAATACATATGTATAATAAAATTAAGTGAAGGCTAGCCAATTTTGATGTCCCCCAGAAAAAGCTTAGAAATATATCTGGCCTTGATATTTAGTATTGTAAATATTAAAAATATAATAAGTTGTCCTTTTTTCAGATCCAGCGAATGTGATGTGGTACGTGGGGAGTGCAAGCAGACATATGTTCCCTATCTGTTCCTCGTAATCCCACTTGGACCTGTCACCTTGACAGGCCAGGACTATGTTCTTGTCGAGAGTGGTTGTATCTGTAAACCTAAGTATGCTTCCATGTCAGGATCTGAACCAAGTGCCATCTCAGCTATTCCACAACTCTAGATCGACTAAGGTTAACCAGGTCGATTTATATATATAATAAACTATTGTTGTATGACTAGTTATGTCATGCTTGCATAGCAAAAAATTTGAAAATAACAGACTAACATTTGTGAAGCATATTTATTTATTTATTTATTTATTTAATGATTGATTTGTTTGTTTTACAGTTTAAAAAAGTAATATTTTTCAGCTATGCATAGAAGCGAGAACAGACATACCGAAAGTCAAAGTGTTATAGTTGAATGATTTAAATAAATGTGTAGTTGCGTAATAAACACAATTGTCTTTTAAAATGTACAAAACTGCTTCAGTAAGTTATGTTAGTAAGTTTTATAACAATTAGTTTTATAGCTTATGGAAGGCCTATTATCTGGTCCAAAACACACACTTTTTAAAAATGTGGTGTGTTTATAAAGAGACTGTTAAGTTCTAAATGGAAGTAATTATTACCGAATGCTAAAAATATATATGCTTTTTGATACAAAAATGTGCCTTATACCATAGTTTATGTATTTTGTAATCAATATCACATAAAATGTGTATAATTTGTCACCAAAATAAATTATTTTATAGTGTAGAAATATGTATTCACTGTTTTTGAATGAACAATAATGAAACTTTATATAGTACCTCAAAAAGTGAAATAAATGAAAAAAATGTTTATATCTGTATGCGAGCAAAAAAAGCGAAAAAATATATATATTTAGAACTAGCCTTCATATTTTGGATAAAACTAGTAGAAAAATTAATTTCACTATAGAATATTTAACTATGGGTAAAATAGATATTAAAGTGTGGCATTCTATGTAGAGCTTAAATACATACATTGCTTACACCTCAACATCTGAAAAAGCACTTTTCAAAATATAGCTTTCTGTACTCTGTACATTAAATTACTCTCGCATATTCATTACTATTTGTGTGTGTATATAGGCAAGTTGGGGCAAAAACTTTGTTCCTTTAAAATATTCTTATTATTTAAACAATATGTAAAACTGGTTTCTATAAAAGTTGTATAGTACCAAGGAGGATGTTATGTGAATATTTTAGGCTTGGATAAAATTTCAAGTTCACACTATTTTTTTAATCAGATAATACACACTTTTGTGTTCAATGTGTAGTGATTATTTAGACAAGATCAACATGCTAATGGAACATTAAAGGTTCTAAATGAATGATTTATACCTTACAATAGATGTTTGAAATAATAACCACCACCATCGATACAGTGTTGCCTAAATGGCAATTATCCATTTGCCCTTTTCAGGCCTTTTTGTGATCGTAGGACTCATATTTGTATAATGTTTCAAGAATTTAAACCTAGAAATCAACTCCCAAGTAGGAGCTCTGTATTTAAGTGAAAAATTATTATTCAGGCTCAGAAAGTGGTCAGAATCTTGGGTTTAGGTTAATATGAACATTATGAAAGAAATTATGAGTTTGTTTACACCACTTCGAACACTGCAGATTGTTCCATGGGGCCCAGGCATATAAGCGTGACAGAGAATGCCATTTGCAGTGTCATATCTCAACTTCCACATCCCACAAAGTAATATCCCATGTTATTTATCTGCACCAAAGGTGAGATGCTTAAGATATGTTCAAAACTAGTTATGTTGAGGGGTGGGAAAAATAGTGTTTCAAGTGATACAATCTAATTCAGAATAGTTTTTTCTATTCCTTTATGCTTAAAGTCCACACATGCTTAACAATGAACATTAATTTACAAAAATTGTAATCAATGAATCCAATAACATAAACATACAATAATGTTTAAAAATTCAGAAATACACAATACTAAAATCAATTGAGCTTCCAATATCGGCACCAAATATATTTGTTCTTGTTCCTTTTTGTTTCTAAACAATTTTTCTACATGAAATACTATATATTGAAGATTAGATTTATAATTGAAAGCATATGTATGTGTGGATGAATGTGCCTCTTTTTAGAGCTGCCATTATATTTATTTAAAGTTTTTATTGTATAACAAAAGCTACCTACAGTTATATTGTGCCGATACTTTGGCCTCAGTTCTCACTAATTAAGTTGCAATGATTTGTTTTTTTTATTTATCTCATATGACTAAATAATAAACTTAATAAAGTTTGACACTAATTCACTTACAAATCCCTTTTACATACAAAAATACATGAGATGTGGTATACAAAAGTTTTTTTTACAGTCATCTATTTCCCAGAGTTAGTGTGTTCATACTGGATGGTTTTTTTGTTGTTTTTAATTCATCACGATAGTTTTACACATCTTGTTTTCTTCCATTTGCATGAGTCTTGAGCACACTTGAACTGTGGTAGGATAAGTGGGAAGTAAAGGGACAATTCCCGGCAAGAAAAACACAGAAGTGAAATTTACCACTCTCTAGTAATAAACTGTATTGAATTTAATGATGAATTCATTAAGCTCTAACTTTACAATTCTCTGTACAGCAAGATTTTACTAGGAAGAACCTTAAGAAATATAAAAACATGTTTTTTTAAAGTTAAACATTGATGACATTTGACTTTAAAATTGTGTTATTTCATTGGTATCAATCAAAAGTGACAGCTATAGATCACATGGCTTGACATAAGAATATGTCTTGCTAACAGATAAGGTTCTTGCTATGAAAAGTGGACAATAGGCAATCATAGCTATGTCACTGTAACAATAATTACATCTTTTACTTAGAATATTTGTTTCACACACATAAAAAACAAAAAAAACACTTAGGTTACACAATTTTTCACACATCCTAAAACACACAAAGGAATAAATCTATAAATAGTGATATTAGGGTTACCTCTAGTGAGTATTGGTAAATTACTAATGTAATTTTATCTCACTCATCACTAAGAATAGCCAAAAATAGATTATTTGATACACTTCATATTTTCATATTTAAAACAAATTAACACTTCTGATAAATAAATTGGTCACAAGCACTGCTTGTTTAGAAAACCTTTCCTGAGAAATATACAATTAATATTAAATTAGATTATAAATATAGAAATGTGTAATCTTTTTAAAATATTTCCTATTATATCAAAGATTTAAAAAAGCATTAAGTATAAGTTCTACTCACATCTATTTTCTTCAAGTAAACAGAACAAAACCCAAGTTTATGTATGAAGATAATACATTTTTGATAAATAAAGACCAGCTTTTGTTAAGAGATTTTTTCCCTAATAGTATCAATATTTAATACATATCACTTTTTAAAGGATTGAGATAAGATAAAATAATTGTAGCGTGGAAATAAAAAAGGGAGTAAGTGCCAACAAATATCTTATTTTAATCCATAGAAAGGTAGTAAATACCATTTTCAACAACGTTTGAAAAGCGCTAAGTGCCATAACATGTATAATAGTACCTATTTCTCCCAAAAGATAGGGTAGGTGGTAACTCTAGACTCATTGTTATTAAGAAAGGGGCTATGTTCCATGACTAGAATACATCCTAATATTTGTAACCCTTAATAGATAGGGCTAGCGAATCTATATATCAATTCTCTCTTGTTTTAATATGCATAATAATTCTCTTTGGTTTAAGATCTAATAGTATAACCTCTTGGTGTTTATCTTATATATTAGTAATATAAAATTAACTGTTTTTGCCATGGAAGTTGTTAAGAAAAGAAGAACAAAATAATCTTGGGTGTTAATAATGAGAGAAAGAAGCTTAAAACTGAAAGAAAGGAATACTTCACATACAAGATGAAGAAAGTACCTGCAAAAGAATCACCTTCTTCTGAGTTAAATACTTTATGATTTTCACATTACTTTATTGCAAATTGGCTTACATCCCAACATGAAAAAGTAACATAAATAGATACTGTAGTCAATCTCACGTCAGTTACCTAGCTTGCTTGCTATAATTTTATCTATTTTTGATGTTTAAGTGAAAATGTTTTCTTTATTGGTTTTAGAGAATATGCAAATGCAACTTCAAATGTGAAGATCTCGACAATACTATAAATCTATAACTTTTTGAAGACTTTTACAAACAAGATAGGCATACCCAAGGAACATATTTAATGGTACTTATAACAATAAAAAATGTTCAGAGGTTAATGATGACCCTTCTCAGAACTGACGCCAATCCACGCCATCATCATTCTGTGTTTCTAATGGAAAGGGAATTGTAATTCAAGCTGTAGCTGAAGCACATTAATGAATATTTTTAATTATTATTATTATTATAATATTATTATTATTATTATTATTATCACCGCGTCTTACTACTCGTTTGGGTTATACGCACTTACACTAATGTGTAATGGTAGGGTGATTGCGAGATGAAATGAAGGACCTACAGTTTAATGTGGAATCCGAACCACGGTGGAGGCCTGGCAACATTCCCCACATTCACAAGATGTCTTGTCAGAGGTGAAGGAAAGGTTTGGTAATCAGATAAATCTGTGCCGGGACCGAGGATTGAATCCTGGCCGCCAGCACAGAAGTCTGACATCTTACCTATAGACCGCCAGGTCACCAATATCTTTAATAATTAAGAAGAAACCAATAGAAGTTTTAATAAGAAAGAAGACATCTGAAGCAACAACTTACATTGACAACCGGAAGGCACACAAAGATTCAAAGTATACAGACGAAGATGTGGTGGGAATAAAGGAATGTCCAGTCAATACCATGGGATTAATGTACTACACTCAAGCTAAATCTAGTAAAGAGTATTTAAGTTCATATCTGAATGTTAGTAGGCTAAACAGTGCTTTCAATGAAAAATTTCCCAACAATACAGTGAGCTATAAATTTTACAGTAAAATCTTTCTGAAATATTTTCCAAGCTTATCATTGCGTCGGCCTCGACATGACACATGTAAAACCTGTGACGGACTCCAATGTGAGCTCCAAAACGGTAGTCCAAAACTTCTCTTGATCTCCACCAAAGGAAAGCATAAAAAGCCACAAATTGCATGAAGAACCATGCTGCTTCTGCTTACCAGATACCAAGTGGTAAAGCAAGTTGCATTTCAATGGCCTTACAACAAGTTCTTTTGTGCCTACACTAACACACTCGGAAATGTTTTATAGGAGACAACTTAGCTGCTTCATCTTTTGCATTAGCTTAAGCGACAACCAAAACTCATACATGTGTTTGTGGCATTATGGACTTGCAAACAAAGGAGGTAATGAAATTGCGTCCTTTCTTTTAAGAGTGTTAAATATGGGAATAACACACCAGAAGAATCTATTAGTGTGGAGTGATAACTGTACAGGACAGAGCAAGACTTGAATGATAATCCTTGTGTATCTATTTCTTGTTTCAGTTGGCTTCTTTAACATTCTTGAACCCAAGTTTTTAGTGAGTGAACACAGCTACCTTCAGTGTGACAGGGAATTTGCATTAATAGAAAAATGCAAATGTGTTATGAAAGCATTTGTTCCCTCTGACCCAAAAGAAGTTATCATTTCTGCAAAGAAAACCCGGACTTTTACAGTGGTGAATATGGAGGAAAACCATTTCTTGGATATCCAAGCAGATAGCACCATAACCATTGCTAAACTGAATATAATCAAAGCAGCATGGTTACACATTGATGCCAAATTTCCTGGTGTAATACTGGTGAAAGAAACATTTGACGAATCAGAAGATTGGAAGCAAATGTGTGTACTGAAGAAAGGAAAAACTATAGCAGACATTCAAAATGCTCAGTTTGTTTCCATAAATAAACCACACAAAATAACCGCTGAAAAAAATAACGATTTGTTGGATATGGTTGACTACCTACCTGCTGAAAAGAAACCTTTTATATGTCAATTTGTTCCAATGCTAAATAACTTTGGATAAGCAATGTTTAACAATTGAAAAATATCTTTAATAGTGTTTTAATGTTAGGAAAAGTGACTATTTTTAAGGTTTAGTACATAGCACTTTTTGTATCTTATTGATGATGGCACTTATCTCTTTATTGAATTTTTTTAAATAGTCTTTATGCTTAAATTTAATTTGAACATGATATATAGAGAAACCTTTTTATGTTTCAATTTGTTCTCATGATAAATAAATTAGGTTTGGCAATGTATAACAACTGAAAAAATATATTTATGGAGTAGTTTTTATTTTAGGAAAAGTGTCAGAATGATTTATAAGATTTGGTGCAGAGCCCTTTTGTACATTATTGATTATGGAACTTATCCCTTTTCTAGTTTTTTTTTTTATATCTTTTTAAGACTAATAGTTATTCTTTGATTTACATTTAATGGTTATTGTTAAAAAAATAATATTGTGTATAACACAAAATATGTACTTGCAGCATTGATAGAGGCAACACTAAGTAGTTTTAATACAATAACTCTAGATTGTGATTTTGGAACTTAGCCCCTGTTTTTATTTATAGGCTACAATTGTTTGCTCATATTTTCTTTAGAAATATGTATTTTCATAGTAATTTATAAATTGATAAAAAATATACTAGTAGGTTATGAAAATAAGTTTCCATAGTTACAATGTCTGAAGATTTCTTAATTTCTCTATTTTTAAAGCTGAATAATATAAGTTAAAGTAACATCAACTAATCAAACTAGTTCCGTATTAAGTTTCAACTGAAATAAAAAAAAAAATGTGATTAAATGATTAACACTAAAATAGAGAGAAAATAAGAAATATTGGATAAGTTGCAATTTGTTTATATTTGTAAAGTTTACATTGGGGCTGGGCAGATGCTGATTAACAATTCGATCGACTAAATATGGCACTATTGGTTAAGCCGATGATTGGTATTTTGAACCAGATTATTTTCATGGATATTTTGAACTGTATAGGCAAGAAGTCGGGTATTAATAACTCATCAGTTTTAAGCTGATTAACAGACAACCTGGTCTTTTGTTTTTATTCTATCACTTTGAAATAGAGAAGCGATTGTCAGGTGGAAAGGAACAGGGGAAGAATGGGAGCTGTTTAATGCTTGGGAATAAATGTCTAAAGGATGGTCTGTGGAGGCTCATACATGGTGAATTTTAAATGAAAAAGAGAAATAGATTCAAAGGTCAACACTTTTACATCAACAGACAAGAGAGATGGGAAGTATGAAATAATGGGAGGGGAGATTTAAGTGGTGACTGTATGAGAAAAATATTCGACATTGGTTCATAACTACTGGACTGCTCAAATATTTTTTCGACTTGACTTCTTATTTTATATATATTAACCGATTTATAAATTAAATAACTTTAAAATATTTGATCATTTATCACTATTGTTTGGTTAAAGTATATAATTTAGAATATATCAGTATTATTAGCACTGTGTCTTACTACCCGTCCAGGTTATGCACACTTACACTTATGTGTAATAGTAGGGTGATTGTGATATGAATTGGAGGACCTACAGTTTAACGTAGGATCCGAACCACGGTGGAGGCCTGGTATTCCACACATTCACAAGTTGTGACTAATACACATCTTGTCAGAGGTGATGGAAGGGTTTGGCAATCAGATAAATCAGTGCCGGGACCATGGATTGAACCCCGGCCGCCAGCACAGATGTCCGACCCCTTACACTTAGACTGCCAGGTCGCCTATTTAAAATATAAATTATAATAATTGTTACCGGTAGTAACGCTTTATGGGAACAATGAAAACCAATAATTATAATCTTAGCCTTTGAATAATTATGTGCCATTTTTGAAAAAAATATTATAAATTACACAAATGATGTTCCCATTTGAGCATTTTGGATTTATATCAAAGAGATCTAAAATATGTACCTACCTAGTATTTATCCGACCCCCTTTTTTCAAATAATAATCACAGCATATTTTTTATTGTGTTTTTTAATGTTTATTTATATTTTTAATAAGAATTTAATGAACAAAAAATAGTGAATATTAAAAAATGTGTGTTTTTTGAATACTACCTGTGTAATATTGTAAATAAACCAAATGTTCAGCATCAGAGATTTGCAACAAATGATTGGCCTAATCGATTAAAGGGCTAATCGGCCCTGCCCTGGCTTACATATTTTTTATAGAAAAATAATAAATGCCATGACACACTGAAAATTGGTTAAATTTCAAGACTTCAGCATAAAGCATTTTTACAAACCAGTGATTTTGATTTTAAATATTTTATCAATATAAAATTTCACAAAGCTTTTAATTAAAAGAGCAAAAAGTATAAACATTTTTATAAACATTTAATGACAAAGAATAAGAGGGAAAAAACCTTATTTCGGAGATTAGTTTAGTACCTCTTATTATAAAATTACATTAATGAAAAGTACATATATATTGAGTTTAACATGCACACACGCAGTAACTATAAAAATAAAAGAAAGAGGGATAAGGAATATGAAAAGAAAGAGGGAGGTAGAGATAAAGGAGGTCGAGAAGAAAAAATGGGAGATTGAGAGAGAAAGGATGAAGTGGGAATGGATAGGATGAGAAAAGGTGGTGAGCTGAAAACAAGATGGAGTGGAGGAGGAAAGAAAGTGGAGAGTAAGAGAGAAGGGGGAAAATGAAGAGGAAGAGAGAAATGAAAAATAGTATGAAATTAAGAAATAATGAAGTTGTAGGGAGAATACAAGAGAGAATATGAGGAAGTGAAAAGAAAGTGAAGTGGTAGATAAGGTACAGTAGCCCCATGACTTCTTTGGTGCTGACTGACAACTTTGAAAAGTTACCAGACCAAATTATGTATCCCTACACCGGACCATATGATCTGCAAAAACATGTGTTTATCAGCTGTCACTTGTGACAGTCAAAATGTAGATATATACCTAAATGTTGACTGTCACAAGTCAGCTGTGAACTGTCAGTCAGCACCAAAGAAGCCACGGGGCTACTGTAAATGTTAAGCAGAAGGAGAAACAAGATAAATCAAGGTGGTGAGTAAAGGGAGAATATGAAGAGAGGAGATAAGGGTGATGGAGGCTAACAAATGGTCAGAAGAATAGAATGCAAAAACAGGTTAGTGTGTGTGTGAGGGGGTGGGTG
The DNA here is from genome assembly GCA_902151425.1 of Timema shepardi. Lineage (NCBI taxonomy): Eukaryota > Metazoa > Arthropoda > Insecta > Phasmatodea > Timematidae > Timema > Timema shepardi. The sequence goes on from CABFVX010000943.1 coordinate 26,180, forward strand.
TGGGGAAAAAATGAGATAAGGAGATGGAGATGGAGATTAGTTTCTTAGTAGTAGAGTGGGTCTAGGGGTGAAAAGAGTTGTAGATGTTGTGGCTATAGGTGTAGAGAAATTCAGACTTACAATGCATTTAAATAAATACAACTATTTTAGTATATTTTTCTTTAAAATAAGCATATTTTGTACATGCAAATAAAATAGAAATTTGTGACTCCTTTGGATTAGAGGAGGGTAGGTCACACAATGAGATAATGTAAATATTTTATATTTGGCAAAACTATGAAAGTGGTGCTCTGGTGGTATAATGAGGTACCAATTCATCATATTTAAATCGCGTTTGCATTAAGTTTGCAGCCAAAGTTTCCTAGCTACAAGGAAGGATCCCATTTTAGGTTGTGAAAGTAAAGTTTATAGTTAAAATGTTAAATCCTGTCACATAGCATCTATTAATAAAGTGAGTATGGATTCAAACCTTTGCAAAATTTTGATAAGTTGCCCACAAATAATATGGGAATAGATTGTGATACATTATGTGGTTTCGTGCACATGTCACCATATTTTGAAATGTAGCTGGTGGGGTACAATGACACAGTCAAAGGTGGGGCACAATGAGACACTATCTCATCTCTAACTTGTAGCTTACACATCCCACAAATACATTTAAAAGAACTCATGAATCAATATGCACCAAGTGGTACTCTTTGGGCTTGCTACAATATCGCAAATGATGAACAGCAAGTTATTAATCTAAGTAATGAGCCATTTTACCATGCACTCAACAACAACAAACAACAGGGGAAATTTCATCATTTCTGTTATTCGTCAACCCCAAAAGCCACCTCATTATTGATGTGATTTGCCTTATGAAGGCAAATGGCATGATAGTGGTTAGCTTGCCATCACAATGCAGCAATAAGTTGCAGCCTCTTGATGTTATGGTTTTCTAATTTCTTGTCCAGTGCAGTGTCTGATCGAGCTGTACCTGAAGAAAGGATAACAGCAAGCACATCACCAAAAGACCCATTGCAGAATTCTACACCATTAGGTCAACCCAGTCTAGAAAAGAACAGGCCAAATACATCTGGAACCCATTTTAACACCAATGCAAACACGATTGATTGTTAGACCCACAAGAGCTGATGAGAGGAAAAACTCTAGAACAGGAAGATCTAAATGAAAGGGTTCCAGTCCAACTGATACTCAGGAGGAATCCCAAGAGCATGCAAAGAAACGTAAGAGGAAGCAGGTGAAGCCAACCAGTGCAGAGATCAAGTTGAATTTATTCCTCAAAGCAGCGGATTTATCTGATAACAATAGCGTGTCCATTCCATCCAGAACCTCTGATCATTCTAACGAGAGTCTGCCAGGAAGTTGGTTTCCAGAGATCCCAGGGCATTTGAAGACTTTTAATGAGATCCGAAAGAAAGTTCCTAGCTACTTGAAGAATTTTATGAGAAGAATAACTTTTTTTTATGTTGGCAAGTTAATGACTCAGAAAGACCAAAATGATGAGCAGGAGCAGCAAATGCTCGAGAAGTGATTTTACCACCTGTTCCAGATCTTGCCTAAGTGGCTTTTGAAAGACATTATAATGGTCTTAGCTAAGCTCAGTGTGTTTGGGCAGACAAAGCCACAGCATGCCTACCTTTCGTTTGGACTCGACTTTTGGCGTATTAATATTCGTTAGGATGGACGTACGCCAAATGTCTTAATGAGCATTCCAGTTACAATGAAAAACTGAGGGGACATTTAGTAATGTAATCTTACATACCATGATTTTTTGGATTTTGTTAAGGCCTACAGTATTTTAATGTTTAGCTAATATTAAAATTATATATTTCTAATTTTAACACCAATGTCTCATTGTGCACCAAACCTTGTATCATTGTGCCCTATAGTAGGGCACAATAAGACTAAATGACTTGAGCTGCTGAATTTGATATAGTTGGCCATACAACATCAAGTTTGCTGATGTATAAATTTCATAAAGAAACATGATAATGTACCTTTCAATTGAGTGCAATTACACTAAATTCGGGTATTAACTGAAACAGATATGATTTTTTCTTTTTTTGTGTTTCATTGTGACCCACTCTCTCCTATTTTGGAACAAATCTATATCAACACAAGGTTTCAATACAAAGAGACTTTTATTGATTTAACACACACTCAAAATTTACAATATATCATATTTAGAACTATGTTAAAAAAAAATGATAAATGCTGAACTTAGTACAAATGTGTTACTTTAGGAATGCAAATTAGACAATATTTGTATAAGAAAAAAAACATTTCAAGATTAACTTTTCATTTTTCATTTGAAATACTTTTATATGTTGTTTGACCTCAGGATTATTCAGACTAAGTGTTTGTGATGCATTTAATAAAACAAAATAATTTTATTTTTAGAACAATGTTATTTTTTTTATCTACACACTTATGAGTAGAAATCAAAAATAATTATCAAAATATGTTTTAACTTCAAAATAGTACTAACATAACATAGCCTAAATACAATTAAATACTTTTATTCGAATGAATCAACAAAAACTTAATGTACAATAATGAATAATTTAGATCTTTGTACAAAAATAAATTAACGCTGAAATCATCACAAAGATGTTAATTAACACAACAATTTGGACAGTAGCTATTACTTACAAATTTTGAAGAGTTAATCAAAGACCCAACAAGTAAAAATGAAAACATTTTTCTTATTTGGTTTGATACACACTATCTGGACCTTGGATCAAATTTCAACTTTTTAAACTTGTTGATAGTTAAATATTCCCATTGTATCTTGAAGAAAGTTGTGTGAAATTTTCACTAAAACTATTTTTTATTGAGCTTTATTTATCATTTACACTATTTGTTCCTGTTGGATCATAACCGGATGGCTCATCGGAGACTTCGCTGGAAGAACTGCGTATGTCACCTTCCATCTTTGACAAAACAAAATAAATAATTAATAATACTAAAATAATCATATTATATTTTAAAGGATTCTGCAAAATTATTTTGGTGAAAATTTAATTGTCCCTGGTTAGCCATCACAAAGAGATATTTAACCCACATTATAGGGATGAACTAGCTATACCAAAAGATCCATAATGCTTATCACATTTGAGCCTATAAATGACCTTAGTCGCTTACAGCTGTCGTGTCTAAATGCTCGTGGTTGACTATGGTCAACTAACAAAACCAACCAAAACCAACTCCACAAAAAAAAAATTGAACATGGGTCTGCCAAGTAGTTCTTAACGCTTTGTTTAGATGTCACTTGAATCATTATTTTGGTATCCAATTACTTTGCTTCTACATATTACAAACAACTTTTATGTTGTTTTTTAAATAATTATAATTTTGCTACTTTGCCAACATGGTGAAGAGAAAGTAACAAATATGAGTATTGAAAGCAAAAATACACAAACTGAAATAAACATTAGGTTTGTAACCTGTGAAAATTAGTTGTATATATCATTAGTAGTTTTCTTGAAATAAAACATTTTATTTGCCCTTGTGATATAGTGAGTGACTTTTATCAATGATTTTATGGGCCGACAGTGTGACAGCTGTGTCAATCCCTGAGAGTGAATCTGTTAGCATAATTTCTCTTGCTATCACATTAAGAAAAAACTATGTTTATTAACCTGATAAATGTCAAAAGAGAAATTAATTTTAAACTTCAAATTTTATATTAATGTTTCATCATCATCGGCATCATCATCTGTTTCCAATCAGTTGCAGGGTCCTTTTAGAAAAATTCCTCAATATTCCTATATATTTCCACCATCCATCTCCTCTTACTTAAATACTTTCTGATATTTGCTCCTTCATCTCTTTCTTGGCCTTCCTTGAGGTCTTTTTCAGACATACTTCATTTCCAACATTTTCTATGGCATCCTTTAACATACCCATACTATCTAAGTCTTGTTTTCTCTACTATCTCATGTACTTCTTGTACTCCAACTCTTTCCCAGATAACTTCATTTCTAATAGTGTTTCTCCTTATCATAGCTAACATAATCCTGACCAACTTCATTCCCATGGCCTCCACTTTCCTAGTCTCTCTTATATTCAATGTCCATATCTCTGATGCATATGTGACAATGGGTACAAAGTATGCCCTGTACAATACTTCCTTCACATCAAGGGCACTTCTCTTATTCAGAGCAGGTCGCTTCTACACCTAAAGAACAGCTCTTCCTGCTGTCCTCTTCCCATTAAATTATCTCTACTTCCATCTTTCAACTCAATCATGCTCCCAATATATTTTACATTTTGTACTTTTCTCAGCTCAACTCCATCCAAATTTACAGCTTTACTAGGCCTTATCCTCTTCCTTGTCATTAACATCATTTCACACTTATCCCTTCCTCATTCCATTCCTGTACTTCCTCTTCCTTCTCCCCTCATACCATCAAGTAATCAGCAAACATCAGGGATTTCATTTGTTCCTCCCCGAGTTTTCCTGACTTTTGTTCATGACCATTTCCATTTCCATTACCATTACAAATCATAATGGTGAAAGGCCACTTCCTTGCTTCATTCAATTTTTTTATCTGGAACCACGGTCCTCCCACTCTCCATGTAAACACAAGTTCTGTTACCTTCACACGTGTTTTTCACTCTAATTACAACTACTTTTTCCAATTTGACCCTCCTCCATTGCTTTCCAAACTTTATTTCTATGCACACAATCATATACCTTTTACATATTAATAAATACCACTACAGTAGCCCCGTGGCTTCTTTGGTGCTGAATGACAGCTCACAGCTGACTTCTGACAGTCAATATTTAGGTATATACTCAAATTTTAACTGTCAGAAATGACAGCTGCTAAACACATGTTTTTGCAGATCATATGGTTCAGCGTAGAGATTCATAATTTGTTCTGGTAACTTTTCAAAGCAGTCAGCTGTGAGCTGTCAGTCAGCAACAAAGAAGCCATGGAGCTACTGTACCAAATCTTTCCCATATTTATATCTTCTTTTCATTAACTCCCCTTTTACAGTTTTTCGATACCTTGTCCTCCTTACAAATCACTATCAGCACCCTGTATAACCATTGTAAACCTACTTCACCTGAAGCTCTAGTCATTTCCACAATCATTTTGTCCACACCTGGTGCTTTTACTATTTTCATTCTCTTTAATGCATCCTTCGCCACTTTCCATGTGAGACCTCTTTCCTCCTCTTTCGTTTCACTCTCATTCCTTTCTTCTTCCAGGTTGAACGTCTTCTCAAAATATCTCATCCATAGTTCCTTTTCTTTCTCTTCTGTCTTCAATCTTATTCCTTCTTCATCCATCATTATAACTTCTTGTCTTTTCTCTTTCCTCCAGTTTCTTACTTGGCTATATAACACCTTATGACTTCCTTCTACGTCCTGTTCTAGCATTTCTGTCCACTCTTGCATTAAATACTTCCTGGATCCCGTACCACTCATTATGTTCTTTTCTTCTTCTCCCTATAAAATACTTCCTTTGTTTTCTCATTCCTATACTTAAAACTCCTTCTGAATGCTTTATTATTCTCTTCCAGTGCTTCTTTCAGCCTGTCATTTCACCAGGATGTCTCCTTCAACTGCTTCTTTCACCCTGTCATTCCACCAGGTTGTCTCCTTCCACTTCTTCTAATTACTTGTTCTTACACATATCTCCTCTGCAGCTCCCACCTAATTGTTCTTAACCCTTTCCCATTCAACCTGTACACCTTGCATCTCTTCCTTGCGTATTAACCTTCTTGCCTTTCTTAGGTACGGCTCTTTCCTCTTCATTTGTTTAGCCTCCTCACCCTTATTCTTTTTTCTTGTCTTAATACCTTTCTCCTACATTCCCATCCCTTTATGTTTGCCACCAACAACCTGTGGTTACTTTCTAAGGAGACACTTGGTATTACCTTTATGTTTACAGTCTGCCTTTTTATTTCTTCATACATGAGAGAGTAGTCTATCACACACTTTTGCTCCCCATTCCAACTGTATCAAGTGATCTTATGGCTTTCTCTTTCCTTCTTATATCAGCCATTTACCACTTTCATTTCATTTCTTGCACATAACTTTAACCTTCTCGTTTCTCTCTCCCTGTCCTTCTTTCCCTAACCCCTTTCTTTTTTCCTACTTTTGTGTTTAGATCCCCCATTACTACTTGACACTTGTTTCCCAAATACTGTTCTAGACCTTCTTCAAACTTGTACTTTTCTTCTGATGGGCACCCCACTTATGGGGCATACACTTGTATCACCTCCACCTTTTTCCCCCTGTCAGTTATTGTCATTTTTATTATTGCCATTCTTCCCTACCATCTCCACCTGCAACCCTTCTCTCATTATGAAGACTACTCTGTTTCAACTCCCTTCATCCTCTACCATCCAATGCAGAATGAAGCCATTCCTTACTATCCTCACGACAATCCCACTCCACTCTTCCAGTCAGTATCCAGAGTCCCTATTCGTAGCTGTTTGTCAACACTTTTACCAATCTAGCATTTTACTTTGTTTTCTCGAGTATTTTTGTTTGGTTCAGCCACCGGCTTACTAAGCCTGTGATGGCCTACACCTGAGTAGCGGGGTTGCCACTTCTAGGTTCTTAGGTAGGCCTTCTCTTTGGGTAACCTTCCCTAACTGAGGCTATGGGTGCTTATGATGACTTAGTTCATCATTACCAACCCTCTCACTCCAAGCCCACCAAGCTGGGAGCCAACTGGCCAGACCCTGTTCCAAGCTTGTTGACTAGTATACCAACCCTAACACTCCCAGCCCACCAAGCTGAGAGCCAAATGGCCAGACCCTGTCCCAATCATGTTGGTTTTGGCCCCGACTAGTCTTTGGTTTGCACCTGACCCGGTTTTCGCTGGGGTTCAATCCAACATACACCAGGTTACTCAGATCCTAAGGTACACCTTTTGGTGGTGAGCCCAGGTTTAAGTAGGAGAGGATTTGCGGAACCCACTAGGTAGGCTCCTTATTTTGCACGTCACTACCTCATTAGGTTCATTCTAGTAGATAAAATTAAAACAATAGTTTGAAAATAAACGATAAAGTGGATAAGGGTGAGAATTATAAAGTCTGAAAATACAATGGAAGAATATAGATAGTGGAAATGATTTAAACCATTCAAATACCAACAATTCTGGCAAGAGTGAAACAAAATAGTTGGCACTAAGAAAATTGCTAGTATTTTTTTATTGTGTAATTTGTTATATAAAACCTGTCCCTTTAGTTTATTTATAGAGATGTAAACTTTTTTAACAAAACTTTGGGAATATCTGGCTACAAAATAGTCCAGATAAATATTTAGAATATATAACAGAAAGGACCAAGTGACTATGTGTGTACCAAGTTTAGATTAAATCTGCCAATTAGTTAAAGGTTATAAAGGAGACACACACACAAACGACCAAATCCATTTCAGTATCAAGAAAAAAGGTTAAAGTATTATTTTAGAATATAAACCTTAAACAAGCTTTTTAAATGAATATCTAAGAAACAAATTACTTAACTTGTGGCATTATACGAAATCCAACCAGATTAAAAATGCAATGGTCAAGAAGCCTAAGGGTAAAAATCACAAATAAGTACAAGGGTACAAATCGCAAATAAGTATAATGTCTACAAATAGGTTAAAATATTATTTTTTTAATAAATAGAAATAATTTGTTAAGATGTTCATAAACTTACAATGAAAAACAATATTTGAAACAAATCATGGATTAGTAATTTAAAATAATGCAAACAAACAACAATGGAAAGGTCAAATTAAAAAATATTTTGTATCAACAATATTTAATGTTCAAAAATAGGCGCAAAGAAAAAAATAGTTTCACAGTTAATTTGGAAAATGTAAAGTAACGAACACATTAATTTAGATATTAAGTAATTACCATGAATGATTAGCACTATGCTGCTTTCATGTTCTGGTATAGAACTTGACCATGACGAATGTTAACTGCTTGAACACAAAGGTAACATTTTCTATCACCTTAGTTTTGTGTTCTTTTATAGAGAGAATATAGTATGCAAGTAGTATTTTAAGAGTTTAAAAATGAATATGCTCATTGATTTTTTATTTATTAGTTTGAGAGAGTTACTATGTTGTGACAGATGAATTTGCATATTTTAAAAATATTCATTAGGTTTGTATCCTGCATATACATTACTTTTTCTAGTATCTTAATACATGATAAACATTTGGCACACACATATATCGAATTGTTATGAATCTTTTTTTTATTTTGCTTGGTCATGCATAATCCAAACACCTAAAACAATTATACAAGTCAGTAATGAACTAAGAAATAAACATCTAAATGTCATTGACTAAGTGACCAAGATAAAGAAGTATACAATTTGTAAATGGTAAATGTGTCATGCTTACATACATTTATACAAAAAACGTAGCAGAACTTATTTTCTTAAATAAACAATTATTTAGATCAAAAGATGAAATCAGAGTATAGTGAATCAAGGATAACTAAGCCTTAAATGATAATTAATGCAATGTAAAAACAATTCAACAACTAAACTAAAGTTGTTTTAAACTGGATCAAATGTACTGGGGATGTTTTTCCATAATTGGAGTGAGGGAGCTGTGGGTGGAGGGGAGTAGCATCGCATCTTATTGTCCATTCGGGCTATACACCTATGTACTAATTACTATAATGTGTTAAGGATGAGAAAGGTTTATTTAGAGGAAATGTACCCATATTTGCGTGGAGGGAGAGTGGAAAGCCATTTAGGAAAAACAACCCTCAATAAACCCAACTGGAATCAAACTCTGATCTCCCCATCATCGGAAATCTAGTATATTGATGCCTTAGACAATGCGGCCACAAATGTTGGTTTCCACAATGTTGTTTCTCAGCTTTTCTCGAAATGAGTAGTTGTGAATTTCCTTAGACTTTCCCCTCTTTATATTGTTCCCTTCCCCGGTCCCGGCATAGATTTATCTGATTACCAAACCCTTCCTTCACCTCTGACAAGACATCTTGTGAATGTGGGGAATGCCAGGCCTCCACTGTGGTTCGGATTCCACGTTAAACTGTAGGTCCTCCATTTCATCTCATAATCACCCTACCATTACACATTAGCGTAAGTGCGTATAACCCGAACGGGTAGTAAGACACGGTGCTAATAATAATAATAATAATAATAATAATAATATATTGTTCCATCAAATAAAATGTAAAAGTTGCTAAAACAGTATATCGACACTAATGTATACTAAAATAAATAAATATTTTATAAATCTAACTAGGACTGTGGTCAGATTTTCGAAATTAGTTTTGAGTAAAAAAGACTTAAATTACATGGATAATACTATGCTTTCCTTTCTCGCCCCACCTCCCATTCTTATTACGAGCTAACAGCCTTCTGAAAAATTGCAATTATTAAAAAAAAATTAAAATCAATGTTTTACCTGTTAGTACTGTTAATTGTGTTGCAAGAAAATTATGATTCTAGGTCTAACAAAAAAACTTTGTAATTAATTTATATTAGAATATATGTAAAGCAGTTACCGTAAGTGAAACAAATTATTATCCAGAAATTTTAGAAAATTAGCAAAGTTATAATTATTTGAGGCAGCATCTTTTATTGCAATGCATTCATTAGTGTGATTAGAATAATTTAAATACTTTGCTAACAACACATTCTGAAAAATATCTACTACGTTGTGGTAACAATCATGATTGTGAGTAAAAGATGAAATTTATTATTTTTGCATGAAATCATTTATTTGTTGTTTATTCACAAAACATTTTGATGATGGAGCCATATGTTCCATTTTTTTAAAGACAAGGATATAGGTACAGTGCTAAACAAATTTATTTTTTAGATTTTAAATTTGCTCAACAGTTTAAAAAATTTTACCAATTAAAAAATTACACTAGCACTATAATGTAAACATTTTATTCATTTGTTTATTTATTTGAGGTATTTAACATGCACTTTCTGACAGATTGATTATATCAACACACGTGAATTTCTGTGAGCGAGAGCCTATCAATTTAGCCTATTTAGTTGAGATATTTCACATGCACTTTCTGAACAGATTGATTATATCAACACATGAGAATGTCTGTGAGCGAGAGCGAAAAGGCCTACCAATTTTGCCAGGAAAGGTATTTTCACATACCTTTCAGGGTTACTTAACATGCCACAATCGACAGGGCACCAAAGACTTTACTTTCCCTCAGAAGGAAATTCTATAGATATTTAGTATTCAAGAAATCCACTGATTCCATGAACGCATGAACAGTGTGTCCTGAGGTGAACACTTTTACCCCAATACCACAGACATTGACTATGTTACTATTGGACTCACTTCAATGCTATGCCAATTCTGTACTTTTCAAGAACCCAGTTTTTATTAAGAGAATTAAGTTACTCAAGATTTTGTAAAAGATAATATTTGCCTGGAAATAGCACAACTATTTATTTCATAATAAGTAATATTTTTATTTTAAAATTAGTGTTAACAATATCAATCCTCTAACAATAAAGTAAAATAATCACAAACACAAATAACAAACCTGTCCAGCAACCAAAGCTTTGTAAGCTATCTTCAAAATGAGGTAAGTCCAAATAAAGTGTAACATTAGAAGTATACACAGAAGTGTGTTGAAGATATAGTATGCTGGGAACATAGCCACCAACTTTGGTGCTTCTATTGATGTACTGGAAAAAAAAAGTTATTTTATAGTTTCTTACATGTTTAACACAAGTTTGATAATACATTTGTTTTTTATTTTACCTTTGAATGGTCAGTTCTAACTGAGACAGTTTTTAGCAAGCAAAAGGTGGAAAACATCTACAAATGTCTAGTTACTGCCAAAATAATTAATCATATAGCAAGGAGTAATATACGTGTGTGTGTGTGTGTGTGTGTGCAATTAAATTTTCTCATCATGAATAATTTACATTTGAATAACCTGTCTTTGTTATTGGACCAGGTGACATTACAAACTTCCATTCCATGTGGCACACACAGCACAAATTTAACTAACCCTAGGTTTTTTATGTCTCAAGTTAATTCATATGTTTATACTTTGAACATTTGTTAAATTATTAAGTTTGGCTAGCTAAAGAAAATTATATTTGTGATAAGGTTGTTATTTATTGTTGTTTGTTTAATCAATTGAGCAAATTATTTAATGCAAATAAAAAGAATCAAAATTAAGAGAATAATATTTATGTTAAGATTCTGTTTACAAAAGACACATGATAATTTCGGTTCAAACTAGGTTGGCAAAAATTAAAATACATTTGTAATTTGACAAGACTATTCTAAAAAAAATCATAAATTAATATATTTTTAGGACCAATATATTTAAATAAAGACTCTACTATGGAGATGTCATGATACTTGTTTTCTTGATTCCGATTCTAGATTCTGATTCTTAAAATCAACCTCGATTTTTTTATTCTCGATTCCATTTCTTAAACTTTTTTTAATTTTTTTCCCAAGCATCCAACCTCATTTAAAAAATATGTTGGTATTCAACTTCATAAGATAACAAAAATTAAAAAACTATCATAGTAATACACACAAAAAAATCAATTTTACCAAAACATTTGTAGATAAAATATAAATAAAAAAGTTATAATAAAGTTGTTGAGAACACAAGTCTATTCAATTCACCAAATAAGATTGTTAAATGAACGTGCATTGTTTTGAATCAATGACATTTGAAAGAAAATGTAAATAATGTACTGGTCTCAACTCAAAATACTTAAGTAGGGCTACTTGAAAATAAAAACTTTTTCTGTAATGATTATTTGTTAAATAAATGAGATTAGCTTTGAAAGAAGAGTCGAAAACGATTTTTTTATATATTTAATAATTTTTATTGTACAGAAAATATAACATGCCTGATACCCTACTCCCCTATTAATGTGAAACTTGGACTCAACCATTTCAACCAACACAATCATGGTCGCTTGAAACTTTAATTTCACGATCTAATTGATATTTACTTAACACACCAAAAGTCTCCAAAACTGAAAATCAAAACAAAAAAATTCATCTAAACCAAAAATTAATACAATAAATTGCGTATTTTATAAAGGAAAGAAGAACACATTTTACATGTTATATTGGACTATACTCTAAATCTTTTGAATTAAAATAAATATAACGATTTTTTTACTCTACTTTTATTAAACTTGCCTTATTTAAAGAGCTAAATAAAACATTTAAAATTGAAAGTAACAGCAAATATAATTACAAGAGAGCGGCCATCTTAATTTGATCGAAATATCATAACTCTTGATATAACATGTTATGATATATCAATATATTATGGAAAATTGCCATCCCTATTCTATGTATAATATATCGATTTTTTGCCTAAAATCGATTCATGTATTCTGACAGTCTCACTTAACTCTTACTTTAAAAAAATTGCCATCCCTATTCTATGTATTATACATCGATTTTTTGTTTAAAATTGATTTATGTACGCTGACAGTCTCACTTAACTTTTACTTTAAAAAAAGTTTTCAAAGTTGCTAAGTTTTTTACCTCTTGTAAATGTCATAATGTCAGGCCATAATATATTCAAGACCATTTATTTATCATTCAGAACACCTCAAAATGTTAGGTTCATATTATATTCAGGGCAATACGGCATATTTACAATTTGCCGGCATTTAAGTGAAACGGCAATTAAACTAGTATGAGAGATAATCGATTATTACCTATTCTTAAGCAGGCATTTTATTAAGTTGCAAGTTTTATTGAGAGCTAAGAATCAAAGTAGCGATAATTGTAATCTTAAGATCAATTCTTGATTCTTTCGATACCAGTAGAATCGAAGGTATCGAGGTATCAAGGAATCGAGTTTGACAGCCCTACTCTACTAACCTTGATTTTTAACAATAAAATATATAACGATTATATACTATAAGGGTGGCCTTGTGTTTCTAAAACTAGGGTATGTGAGTTTATATTCCGAATTTAAGTTAACATGCATTAATACTAATTCATGTTAATTAATATCAAATTTTATTAGGAGGGTAAGAAAAATAAAGAAGGAAAAGGTGAGATATAAGAAATATATTAAAGGAGAAATAAAAAAAGAAAATTGGAAAGATTTAAGGTATAATTTTTAAGAGATATTTTATAACAAATTTTGTGTAATTTTAATCCTTTTATGAAATTTAAATCAATCTCAATCTCAATCTCAATTTAAATCTATGATGAAGAGATAAAATATTTTTATTATATAAGAAATTTAATGAATGGTTGGGTGTACAAGAAAGGTGCTAAGAATTTGGGAAGGTGACTAGTTAAATTATTTGAATATACAACCATATTTGTGTTAATAAAGTTAAGACGAATTTAATTATAAAATGTATTGGCCTTAAGGGGGTAGTGCGTGGGAGAATCTTCATTTAGACATTTAATTTGATAAACAATAAATTTGAGGTGTATTCTAAAAACCAAAAACGCATATTATTAGTACAATATTACTCTGTTTAAAAAAAATACAAAATATATCAAGTTTTAACTAAGAATAAGAGCAAAATATGTTCTTATAAAACTCGTTTCTCAGTAATTTTTTTCGATTAAAACCTTTTGTTTTGATTTTATGGTATTTTATTTATAAGTAGCACTATTACATACAGCATTTCCTTATTTTATTATACATATCTACAACTGATGTCAAAAGATATTGAAAGTATCCCTTTAGTAGTGAAATGGCCTGTTAATATTAGGCCTATAGTGAAACCTTAACTTATTTTTATCAAAAGAGTACATACTTGTAAATGATCCAGAAAGGGTAAATGCCTAGTCTTGTAACAATCCACAAAATAGTGAAGATTGCAAATAGTGTATCACAGCATTTTTGGTAATTAGCATATTTTGTCATTTTGGCAGCCTATGAAATAACAAAACAGAATTAAAATAAAGCTGCTGACATAAGATATATATATTATATATTATAACAGGGTTGACAGATATGATTTTATTTAAATAATGAGTGTAGTAAATTGCTTAAAACTAATGCTAGAAAAATAAAGCTAATTGTCTGTCATGAATATAAGTATAATATCATTTAAATTAAATAATTTAGAATAATTTTAAAGCTACTCTTTGGTGGCTAAAAGACTTCACCCCACCCAGATTTAAACAAAGAAAAGATCAGGGAGAAAGGGGAGTTAAATAGTCTATGAATAAGGGAGTGGTAAAAGAATACAGTTATATATAAAGTTTAAATGGATGAGACATACAAATTGTAATATCAAATCAAGAAGAATGAAAAGACTTAAAATGAGTCAGAAACTCTAAAAAGAATAACTGGTAAAAGAAGTTGGTGATAGACAGAGTGAAATACGTTTATAAGTGTTTATACTCAATGTCTAGGCTAGTAGACAACTGAGTTGCACACAATTCATACCATGAGCAGCACCAATTATATCTTAAACACTTTAAATTATTTCAAGATGGGTATTTGTTTAAAAAAAAAAGTCAAAATCATCTCCATTTGGGAGACTTCGCCACCACAGATAGGATCACTACCTTCCCAAAGAAAGCAGAACCTTAGTTGTGTACAGGATTTTAAAAAAAACAGTCAAAAGAGAAATCCAGGGACACCAGCATTAGAAAATGTTTGAAGATTGAATGCATCTAAAATATATTTTGAGAGGCCCTCCCACAGAAAGTGTTCTAAATTTGATACCCTTAGTGTCCTTGCCTGGATTTTTGTTTACTTAAATGCCTTTATAAGCTATTTGGAGTAGTCTATCCCCAGCAAATATTTGAAATTTGTATGCCCTTAGAAACTTTTTAGAGTGGTCCTCAGCTTTACAACTCAACAGACAGCCAAATCCATGCACTTTATCCAAGTTTTTTCTTCAATGTTCAAAATTCCAATGTAATACCCCGTTTCCCTGATCAGTGTCCAACTTGATGAAGTTTCAGGATCAACAATAGAAAACATATTCACATACAAATGAAGGGAGAGTAGGAAAATCCTTAAGAAAAAACACCTCAGATTCAAACTATAATGTCTCCATAATCGGCAAACAGGAAAAGACTGACCCCTTTTTCTGCTTACCCACCAATTTAAGAAAGAAGTGAATGTTTTAGTATCATTAAAAGTTTAACACAGAATATGGTTTCTCGTACCCCAGAAGTTTCCCACTTTCATAACAAACGAGGAATTTATAAGTGTAAGCTTACTAGATATTAGTTAGGCTTGTATGGCTCCCGAAATAGAAAGATGCTTTTAAAAATATTGACTACATTACACATTATTTTGGTATGTAAATATAATAATATTCTCGACTTTTAAAAAGTTTAATTTAGTAAAAAAATAAAACTTATAGGACACACCATAGTGTATCCTGCATCTGTAATTTTTGAGTTCTGATGGATGCATACTAAAATAAACAAATCTATCAAACATGAATCAAATGAAGTTAAATAAAGTGAATAGTAAATTATATTGTTTGGTGGGTTATTTAACATATTAATATAAAAAGGGATGAGTATACTTACCTCCAAGAAAATATCTGCACAGTCATGTATGACTAATACTAGCGTACCAATCCTGTGCAAGTTACACACCCACGAGAATGCCATTAAGGATATGGTTGCAATGTGGTGAATAAACATCTGCCAGAAATCCTTGCGCTTGACATCGAAAAACTGTGATACTGTCAAGGACCAGTAGAAGGCTAATGAGATCATATAGTACCACCAACAGTCTGAAGTCACACTCTAGGGAAAATCAAATTACTTAATATGAAATTATTTCCAGTTAAAACAAAAATGTTAATGTATAGTTAAAGAAAAATATTATTAATTACAAATAAATAAACCTAAATATATTCATTGTTTAACATTATAATTAGTGGCTTAGCAGGATTGAAAATAAAAAACAGCTTATTTCAGCATAAAAACTCAAAAATAGCTCAACCTTGGTTTGTACCCACAGGAGAGATATGAGAGTCCTATCTATACTTTGTTTTTTGTATGAAATGAAAATTCTAAGAAACAAATAGAATAAAAACGTATCTATTAGCTAAATTTTATTCTATTTTTGATATTTAAGTAAAATAGAATTCATAAAATAGCTATCACAAAAATTGCTGAAATTAATTCCAGTTTTTAATAGAAAAGAAAAAACCAAAGTAAATTCTCTAGCTTTCTAGCTATTAAACCAGAGCTCCTATATTGATATAAAAAACTCATATTTTAAAAACAAGGAAAAAGAAGTGGAGAAATAGAAACAGCTTAAACTAAAAACGCTAAACATCTGTGAAGGAGGTATTTTTTACTATAGATCAAATCTCGAATCGAAGCAAATGTTATTTGTGAATTTCAACTAACTATCGAATCATATAATAGTTAAATTTTCAAAGATATGATGTTAAAAAAAGTGTTACATATTAAAAAAAATTATATATTAAAAAAATTATATAAGTTTTGGACCACAGACCTATAGATTCTTTAATGTGTTCACTTTTCTGTTGTGGTGATTATAGTTTATTTCAGTAGCCTATATCGTTAGTCCTCAAAGTTAACATATTTGTTAGGTATTATCCAAAGATGTGATTATAGGCTATGTGAGAGTTTTATAAAGGTTGATTTTAGCACACAAAAAAGTGTGTATTATGTTCTGGTCAATTTGGTAATAATTAATTAGCAGTTACTTTACCTCACAAGAATTGCTATTAAAAATGTATTTGCATATTTAAGGCATATTGTGTGATTTGCAACAGATGAGAATTATATCCATTTTTTTTCCTAGTTTGGTTTTATTAGAATTATTGAATCAAATATTATAGAAATTTGAATCAATATCAATATTCAAAGCTTCGCAAACCCTTAAAATCCAGCTATTAATGCCAGATTATTGTTTTACTATCTAGTTAAAAGGACAGTAGATAAAGAGAGTATATTATTTTAACCATCACACAGGATCAAAGAAAGATCATTCCAAATTTGAAGTAAACTTGCCAAGTGGACGAACCAAAAGAATGAGCATTGATTTTAAGGAATGAAATAAAAATAAAGATGACAAACGTAATTTAGTGTTGCAGTTCAGATTCATCTATATATTATATTTTTTAACAAGGGCCAGAATGTTAGTATTTCACTTATTTTAGAAATAACTTAAAAAATGTTTGTAAAAAATCTGACCAAACAAAAAAAATATACATCTTTTCATTACAATGTAAATACAAATCAATGGCAAGGTTACCCGGTGGGTCTTAACCTTATTCAATATGTATGGGAATACAATTGTCCGCAAAATTTATTTCCATCCACCCCTCAAGTGCAGGCGCTTCCTCTTACTAAACCTCCTTTTCCTTGTTCCCTAAAGTCACCCCTTTAAAGCCATGGGCTATTTGGATATCCACATCCATTAATTAATTATTTACCTATATTCAATTACTCTGAGGAGGCAAAAATATAGAACAGTATGGTAGTGATATAGTGTGTAATGTTGAGAATATGCAAAGACCATGTATGCATAATGTCAGGAAGTCTATATGAAAGGCTGTCCCCAACCCACAGCTTGTAAACCAAACATAGTTTAGTTTGATGTACAAATATAATATATGTCAATTATATTTATAGTTTAGTAGATCTATTTGAGCTATATTATTTTTATACATCAGGGTCAACACTTTATGATACTTTTTGATTGCCAAACATGGTGACTCTTTTTTATTAATGCACCTCTGAGTGTATTTATGTTCAAGTATATGTGTGCATGTTCCCAAATACTTTTGAACAAATTGGCAAATTTCAACAAAACGTGGGCCTTCTAAGGATTTCCAAATTATTTTACTTATATTTGAACATAAATATACTATATAAACAGGTCTAAATTTTATTTCAAACAAAAAGTATACCTATTGATGCTTTAAGATTATTCAAAATAAATGTAAGAAATCTTAAACAATTTATGTGCAAGTAAGGGAAAAATTGAGATGTGAACAAAGTTAGAAATGTGAGGAATGTTAGGCCTCCACAGTGGTTCGGATTCCACGTTAAACTGTAGGTCCTCCATTTCATCTCACAATCACCCTACCATTACACATTAGCATAAGTGCATATAGCCCGAACGGGTAGTAAGACGCGGTGATAATAATAATATAACAAAGTTAGATGGCCCAAACTAGAGAGATACAGTGCAATCTACAAGAATAGTGTGCAATTTATAGGGAGGGAGGTGGTGAGCGCAAAAAATGAGATGGCACATGAAAAAGTGAGATGGTGCATGCAAAAGTTATAAAGGTAGAAAGTGAGAGAAAGTAAAAGCAAGATATGGAAAAAGAAACAGTGAAGGACAAAGTTAGCAAAAGAGAAAGTGTGAGAGCCCAAAACAGCATGAACCAGAGAGAGGGAGAAGGTAATAATGAATGCGAGAGAAATATCAGCAAGACCCACCATGTCCAGGAACCTAATATATCAAAGTAATGCTCATGGTAATTTCTAATCTACAATCAATGTTGAATAGAAAACTATAATAGTTCATAGCATTAATTGAACAAAACCAGAGAGATAAAATGGATATCAAGAACAAATTTTGCCATTATTTGTTAATAAAATATAATCCATTTCAACATTATAGTTTTATTTTCTCTTACCTGATGGGGATAATCATACCAGCAATGATTTATATCCCATAACCATGGCTTATCCCACAAACAAAATAACCCATAAATAAATGAGAAAGTGTAGTACAGGCAGCGCCAACTGTAACAAAAATGTGATTGTGTAAAAAAAAAGTGTATACATTAGTCATAGCAGCTGAAATACAAACATAAAAATAGTATATTAGTGTTGGCCCAGCTTTTAAAAGTATTATGGTATGGCTAGTTTATTACATAATGTATGAGCATAATTATTTTAAGGTTTATTCTGGCAAGAGGTTAGTTAACCCATGCTTGTACATTTCCTTGGAAGTCAAGAGTATTGGGTTGCCATACAGCTGAGAGTAGCATATATCTCATATG
Source organism: Timema shepardi (assembly GCA_902151425.1). Classification (NCBI taxonomy): domain Eukaryota; kingdom Metazoa; phylum Arthropoda; class Insecta; order Phasmatodea; family Timematidae; genus Timema; species Timema shepardi. The sequence goes on from CABFVX010000943.1 coordinate 45,155, forward strand.
GCTTGCATCCTGTTGACAAGCGAGCAAGGTGCAACCGTTGGACCTTCCTAGCTTGTTGGACATCGAGATCAGCAAGTTTAAGTAATAGTAATAACACCTTGTTTGATGATTGGTTGATTAAATGTAGGGTTGAAAAGAAGTCATGCTTGGTGCATTGGAGTCGGCATCTAGCAACAACTGACTAAACCACGGAGGGAATAGAATGTGATCTGGTGGTTCCCCCCCACCAGAGGGTCGATTGCAGGTCCAAATGACAGTTTGCTAGTCCCGCTGTTGTGCTTGCTCCCTCATCACGGGAGATATACCTGGTTACCTATGTAGTAGTTTAGTCATCTGAATCGATTAATAAATATACATTAATGGACTAACACTCAAGTCTTACTCCTCATGAACCACCAATTATAACCCCTACAGCTCGAGGTCCATCGCAACCATATAAGTCCCTACGGTGCTGCGGTAGTGTTGTAGTTAGTGTTGGCTACTGGGCACCCGGATAAAACAAGGGACGTTATAAAGTGTTGTCAGAAGTGAGGAACGGATCTTTGCAAAGTGTGTCCAAAGTGAAGATTGAGTGCTAAAGTGATATCAAAAGGGATTAAGTAATGTGTAAGTGATAACATATCAGAACATAAGTAAAACATTATAAAACTGATGTAAAGGTTAACTGATTAGAAGTTCCATTACACATGCTGCTAGCTTGATTATGCTAGGTGTGGAAGAAAGGCAATATCAGCTGATAAAACTTTGTATTGCAAGCCACGAACCGAATGATAAACGCATGTGTGCGTGTATCAACTGCTATTGGAACAGAAAGACTCAGCATCGAGAAGGAAGTTAAGTCGGCAATCTCAACCAGCATGAATGGACAGATTACAGTAGTGACGTCACAAACGTCATCCACCACAACAGCAACAACAGCAACACCAAGGTAGGGAATTGTACTACTGTGATATGGTTTAGCCAATTTTGTGTGTTCAATTATTATTTTAGGATGTATTTAAAATTCTAAAGTTCATTTTTATATTCTGACAAATAATTCCAAAATTTAAAATATTATAAACAGCCATATATCTTTTAATGACACAAATTTGCGATTTAGAAGCAGAAAACCAAACTTTAAGGCAAGATCGTATAAACCATGCTGCTAATATGAGTCAGGGAAACGAATCAATAACAGCCACCATGTATGCTAGGAATTTCTCTCTTATTCCTAGTATACCAGTATTTCAAGGCACGGCAGAGGATAGTGTGAGCACCTTTTTTGCAAAGTTAGAGCAGTCAGCAGAACTATGTGGGTGGAGTGATAGTGAAAAATTAGCAGTAGCCAAATTACAGGTTTCAGAGGAAGCACAGGATTTTACCCTGTCGCATAGTGAATGTAGGCAAGCTACGACTTATAAAGCCCTGAAACACGAGCTTGTAAAGCACTTCATGAGGAAGAATACTACCAGGTATTCCCGAAAACAGCTGACCCGAAGCAAGCTACGTTTGAATGAAACTATAAAGCAATTCGCAGATAGAATAAGAAAAATCAATGTCAATACGTATGATTTAAAACGTTCATATTTTTTAACCAGTCAGTCTCATTCATTATTTCACACATCACAACATTTTCCCTATTTTCTGCTAATTTCATGTTTTTATCTAACAATTCCTCAAAATACTCTCTCCGTCACTCTCTTCTACTGTTATCAACCCAGATAATCTCACCATGTACATTCTGAATTGCAGAGGTATTTCCTTGTACTCTTTGTTTCATTCTCTTTACTTACTTCTAGAACAGCAGTGTATTACCTTCAAAATCAATCTGCATTCTTAACAATGTTTGGTTTTTAATTAATTCCAAGAATTAAATTAGGGAATTGTTATAATTTAAATGAAGCAGTGTAATTGAATTAAATTAATTTGTAATTTTAAAGTCTTACAAGCATCCATACATTTAATCATTTCAAAGAACTATGTTTAATCAATTCCAATTTTGGCACTCACTTGGTTTCAGAAAATTTCACTAGTGTTGATGGTCTGTCCTGCGAGCGCCTCAGACGTAACCAACGCTCCACTTGGCGTTCAGACCAGTCCAATTGTTTAGCTAAGCCTACAATCTACACACAAAAAAAGTAATGAACATTTATAATTAAATGAACATAAACAAATGTTGTGAATCTGAAAAATATCAATTTCGTTTGCACATTGTTCTACTCCTAATTAACCAAAATGGAATTACTATTATTGTCTTTAATATTGAAAAATGATACCTGGACATAGGTATCAAACCCAGGACCTTTGACTTAGTGTGCCAATGCTTTAACCACTGAGTTAGCCAGGAGTCGTTCTGTGCCCAGGGTCAGTCTTCACTCATCTTTTAAAGCAGAATCTGTGATTGATGCGGAGAAATCATCATTTACATATGAGCGAACAATTAAGATCACAAGGTATCAGAAAATGCAGCCATCTTCAACTCAGTAGGCCTTTATGCTTCCAATAATACAATGACATACGTATAACCCAAACAGGTAGTAAGACACGGTGATGATAATAATAATAATAATACAATGACATCCCCATGCCCATATGAGCATATAGCCCAAATGGGGGATAAGACGCAGTGATAAATATATATATATATATATATGAATATCAAGATGAATTAAATAGCCAAGCTAGTATATTTGTTAGTTATATTTATAGCCGCATTTAATATATTGCCGTAATAAGTAGATACCATGGGTTTGATTCCAGTATCCAGGTGTGATTTTTTAATTTAAAAAAATGAGAGAATGAGAGGAATAGTAGAGGAAGAGCCAGTCTAGGACAGAATAGAAAATACATGACTAAGGTTGTATGGCCATGTGAGAAGAACGGAGAAGGAAAGGATACCCAGGTGGATGCTGGATATGGATGAGGGGAGAATACCAAAAGACAGATGGCTGAAGGGAGTAAAGAGTAGGGATGCGGTTTCGAAAGAAAAGTATTGATACTGTACTCATTTAAAGTATTGGGGGAAAATATTGATAACGTATGGTAACAAAATAAAAGTATAGATAACAGTGAGTATCAGTATCAAAATTTTAATCTGGAAAAATATAATTTTAATCAAGTAATAATTTCAACTTGTGACTACTACTACTACTACTACTACTACTAATAATAATAATAATAATAATAATAATAATAATAATAATAATAATAATAATAATAATTGTATTTTCATATTTATTTAAACACTTAAAATTATAATGATTTAACCATACTATAAAATATTTAGGTCCATCGCATCTATGTCATGTGAACTTGAAAGTTATGATAGATAGTATTGTATAATGGATATTACAAAAGGTTTTACCATATCAGCTTTCAAAATGGTTATGAAAGCTTAGCTGATGGAAAGTTATTTAATAACTGAATATGATTAGTAATATATTTTTAAAATCTATTTTGTACCCTTCTTTAACCATAATAAACATTTAATCCCAGCACGAGTGAAGATAATAAAAAAGTTGTTTCTTTCACTACCGGAGTGTGAGTACTAATATCAGTAAAGTATTGAGTAAAAAAAATACTAGTATTGAAAGGAAAGTATCAATATTAGTAAAGTATCGATACTTTTTTCACATCCCTAGTGAGGAGGATAGAGGAGAGGACTGGGCCAAGGTGGAGGGAGAGAGGTGGTGGGAGGAAAGGAGGAGGTGGAGGGGCTTATGTTCCAAACAGACCCAGCCAGTGGCTGGAAGCTGCTCATTATAATGATGATGATGATTATATTTAGATGCCTCTATAGTTAACAAATATAGTAGCTTGGCTATTTAATCCATCATGATATGTACATTTGTACAATTTCCATTGTACTATTGGTAGCATAAAGGCCTTTCGAGTCGAAGATGGCATTATTTGATAGTTCGTGATCTTAAATGATCACTCATATGTAGCTGACAATTTTCACACATCCATCACAGAATTTGCCTTAAAATATGAGTGAAGAATGTCCCTGGGCATGGAACAGCTCACGAATAGCTCAGTGGTTAGAGGATTGACATGCTAAGCCAAAAGTCCCGGATTTGATTCCTATACCCAGGTGTATTTTTTCAATTTAAAGTATGATATTTAGATGCTGCAATACCATAATTAACAAATATAATAGCTTGTCTATTTAATCCATCATGTATTATTGCCTAAAAAAGAAAATAGATTAAAATGAATAATTCGTTCTCCGCCTGCTTTCACACCATTTGAAGAGTAAATTTTGAATCTTCCAAGATTAAGTCTCTCAAAGATGGTGGTCGGCTAATATTGAAGCATGGCTCAACAAGTTGAACCCTTGTTGAAACCTTAAAAACTAAACATTATACTCAATTAAAAAACTGACTAATTAAATTTTAAATTGTTTGTAAATATGAAATTTTTACTATTTTTATTATTATTATTATTATTATTATTATTATTATTATTATTATTAGCACCGCGTCTTACTACCTGTTCGGGTTATACGCTTTTAAGTACTAATCACGCTAATGGATTAGGAATTAGGAAGGTTGAATTAGAGGAAGTGATCCCGCATTTGCGTGGAGGTAAAGTGGAAAACCATTTAGGAAAAACCAACCCCAGTTCACCCGACCGAGATTCAAACCTCGATCTCCCCGTCCTCAGCAATTGAGCTCAACACGACTAGCACATTAGCCAACTATGCCACCAAGGCGGGTTTTTACTTAATTACTTATGCAAATTTTGATAAGTTTATCTAATTCATTTTTTTAGCATCAAATGTGATAAATCAGCTATAATTATAATTTTGATCATTCCTGACATAAGTATCATGTAGTGTGGGAATTAAATAAGTGTGGATAAAACTATAGTTTGTGCCTCACCTCATTGCACCCTAGGAGGTGCTGGTAAAATTTTATTCCCCATAATTTTGGATACCCTTTTGAGCAATGACTATCACTTTGATATCTCTTTATGCTTTTAGAGAGAGAAAATTATAGCACTCACAGAGTCTGCATACATATATGTATGCGTGTAAACATGTTATTTACACATTACTGAGCCTTATCTTACTTTACAAACATAAAATATCTCTGGTTTACGACTTATACTCAGTATCAGTAATAGCGTGTAAGAATAATAAAAAACCTACAAGACTGGTTTATTAGTTTGTATTCCTGACAGGCACAAGAAATCAGGACCAACAATAGTGGCTACACAGTCTAAGGCATCAAACTCAGATAAGAATGGATTGCCAGTGATGGGAAGTCAAAGTTTTATTCATGGCCAAGTGCACTCGAGTTGGTTTTACCAACCACTGCCTATACCAAAAATAGTGCACTTAACGTAAAATAACTTCCTCGTCCCTATCCCTTAAAGTTAAGCAATTTAAATTACCTTCACAGTAACTGTTTAGTGTGTGCTTTTGCACCTTATGGATCAGGGGTTGGCAAAAGGTCGATCGCAATCTATCGGTCGATCTCGCAGTAATTTTCAGTCAACCGCGTAAGAAAACTATATAGTCAAGGAAAGGCAAGCTTAGCATGCATTATTCCACCATGGTACAGCTTATATGATAGGGCCACAGTGTAATTTTTCCAGGTTAAACTGATAGCTTTCCAGGTAAACTGAGTGTACATTTTATTTATTTTCCATGAAGGCAGAAACAGAAATACTAGGAGGAAATATTGAATTTAAGGAATAAATACGAGATGTATAGAAAAAAAGGAATTAAAAGTAGTGGAGAAACAAAGGATGACCTTCGATAAATATAAAAGTCGATCGATCATGACACCAAAAATATTGCCAACCCCTGTTCTAGATGTATAAAGCAGCATGGAAGACAGTCTTGGTCAGAAAAGAAAGAAAAATAGTAAAAAAACACCATTAACAAAATTTGAGAATCTAGTTCATACCAATAGAAGTATGCACTTCCGTAGGAAAATAATCCTGGAAACCATATTGGATACATGTAAACAAACCTTTCAAAAGATTGTGTGACCTGAAAATAATGCAAAGTGCTAGGGAAAAAATAAGTAGTATTGAGCCCTTGGATTTATTCCTCAAAAGTTACTGAAATTGGTTATGACTAAAGTGTTTTTTGTTATGATTTTATCACAATTTATAGATTATTATTATTATTATTATTATTATTAGCACCACGTCTTACTACCAGTTCGGGCTATACGCACTTACGCTAATGTGTAATGGTAGAACCTACAGTTTAACGTGAAATCCGAACCACGGTGGAGGCCTGGCATTCCCCACATTCACAAGATGTCTTGTCAGAGGTGAAGGAGGAGTTTGGTAAGCAGATAAATCTGTGCCGGGACTGAGGATTGAACCCCGGCCGCCAGCATAGAAGTCTGACACCTTACCCCTAGACCGCAAGGTCACCCCACAATTTATAGAGTTATTTAAAAAAATTATGAATAAGTACTATTTATAGTACAGATGGTTTTTTAAACTTTGTTTTCTTTAAATTGTGTTTTATTAAAATTTTTATTTGGGTTCTGAAAATTGAAAAATGTCATCTGGATAAGGGAATCAAACCCAGGACCTCTGGCTTAGTACGCCAATGCTCCTCCACTGAGCTATCAAGGATTTTTCCCGTGCCCAGGGTCATTCTTCCCTCATATTTTAAGGCAGAGTCTATGATGGACGTGCAGAAATCGTCAGCTACTAATGTGTGATTTCTAATATCACGAACTATCAGATAACCCAGCCATCTGTGACTCTGTAGTTGGCTTATTGCTGCCACTTGTACAATTATTATAATTGTACAGGATTGCATATTTAAGAATCAAATGGTCAAAGCTCTTATTTATGCTTTAGCTAATTGATTCTTTTATTTGGGTAACATATTAATACTTTAAAAAATCTAGTTACCTTGCAGTAAATTATAATTATATTATAGTGCACAACCTCCTTAAGAATCCAATCAAAATGTTAACTAACCTGTTTGTGTTTAATCTTTCCTTTGGCGCGATAAGCTGATTCTAAAATATCATTAGGTATTGCTCTTTTTGACTTTGTATTCTTAATTCCCAATGACAATCCAATGGGGGCAAACCAATAGCTGAAATAAATATGAAAAGAAGAATAGGTTAACCAAGAAATCATAATCTAGTTAAGGGGAATTATGCACATAATAAAATTGGTCATAGGCTAAATTGATTTCCAAATGAGTAAATATGATAAAATGACCCCCTTCAAGAACCCCTTCCCCTCCTAAAAGATTGAAATAGATCTGCATGGGCAACCAAGACGTCAGATGAGCTGAAGCCTTCTCAGCTCTAAGATATATCTTCAGTTCAAATACAGCCGTGTGGTAAGAAATATGTTCTTGATTCACTTTTATACAATTCAATCTTGAAAACTTACTTATCTCTCATTGTCGGGGGCAGCATGAGCCATGTTCGCAGGCGAGCAAGGGTTCCCACCCACAGTTTCACCAGCACAGAGGCCAATCACAAAAACTAGCAAGATATATGGACAGAGTAAGACACGGTACTAACAAAAACAAATTATTTACTTTATCTACCAAGTGGATCCATAAATCACCAAGTAAATAATATTTAGCTTAACATATGTGAAACTCCAGCAATATGGAAAGTTGCGTCATATTGCTGGAAAAGTGTGGTTTCATCTGGGTCATAGTCATCGAGTGCAAGCAGGGAAAAAGTTACTAGCATGCCAGCATAGCGATCGGCGTTCACTATCACCATATTACCATGTTACCATGTTTATTTTCAAAAAAATAAGGGCCGATTATTAGACAAGACGATACCGCACACCAAACCGTCACTTTTTCTAAATGGAGGGGTTTTTCGTCGAGATTTTGTGGGTTATTTTCGGACCAGTACCGAAAAGTCTGCGTGTTGATGAAGCCGCTAAGGTGAAAGTGGGCTTTGTCACTCATCCATAAGTTGTGAACTCTCTCTTCATTTTGTTTAATGAGATTTAACATCTGTTGACAAAAGCGTAGTCTGCTATTGTAATCTTGAGGTTTGAGGTCTTGCAATACCTGAATCTTGTGTGGATGGTTGTGGAGGTCAGTCTTCAGAATCCTTCTCACGGTTCAATTACCGAGACCAAGTTTTACGTTGTGTCGTCCAGCCAATTTTCGAAGACTTCTTGCTAAGGCTCCACGCACACAATCAATATTCTCAGGGGTCTGGCTGGTTTTTTCACTACCACCTGTTTTTCTGTCGTGCTAGCAGTGGCTTCAAAATTTCTCCCCCACAGGCCAATAGCTTTTGCAGAAGGCACGGGAACATGTGGGGGTGGACCAAACTCTCACCGGAAGGTGCGCGTTGAGCACCAGCGAAACTATCCTCATTTTTGTAATATGCCTTTGCGGCAAACGCTAATCCCTCGACCATTGCTCCATGGCTACTAAATTCTGTATGTCTAGACGCCCAAGGTCCAAGTCCCCGGCTCTCACAACTGCCCACCACGCCCGCTAGCCCTTCCCGGAATCTTGCCGTTTTGACTGCCTGACCCTGTATAATATTACTTATTTTATAGGTCAATAGCTTATACATGAATAGTTTTTAACAAGACTGTTGATTAAACGAGGAAGACTGGTGGAAGGATTGAGGAAGATGTAGGCATTCTAGTAAACTCACCCAGCCACAGGCTGGAAACCATTGATCATGATCATGATGATTATTTAACCAAATTTAGCTGTTTGAATTGGTTAGGTTATATTAGGTAAAGATCATTTGATTATTTAAGCGTAGTTTTAATACTACAGAGATATCTCTTAATAGCAGACACCTTCTGAGATCAAACAAATGTCGGTTATTAAGAAGTGTCAAATTTGGAAAAATACTTTAATATTTTTTTTTTAAATACTGTATGGACACAATTTAATCTATATGAACATGTATACTGTGTATATTTATCCATAACAATATAATTACTGTCTTTTGCAGTATTATATGCAGGAATAAAATACATATTGTATGAAGCGTACTGTACTGTACTGTAACTTGCATGTACAAGCACAGACTAAACTGATTGGACAGCCCCCAGTAAAGGCTCAGAAGGGGATGGAGGGATGTATGACTTTAAAGTGCCATGGTCAAAACTACATAAATTTATTTAATAAACTTCCCCTAGAGGTGGAAGGCATCACTGCTCACACATGACGCAAGACAATGACATTCCTTACATTCCTACAGTAAAATACTGAATATGGACTGATGTCTACAATCTCTGTCCGTTATTATAAATTTTTATGCATAAATAAGCAAGTCAGCAGTGTCCATTTCCGTTAATGAGAAACTCTATTATTGGGAAATTGTTTCACCATAAGAGACCATGTTATTTTGTCGAGGAGATTTAAATTGTCCATTATAAAAAAAAATGCAGGAAATTTAATTCTATATTTAACACAGATTACTTCAACAAATAAACCTATTGTTACTAGAATAATTAGTTAAAAATAAAGAATGCACCAACATTTACTTGAAAAGGGAATAGAGAACTACACCCTAGTGACATCACCCCTCAGTGCACACTGCCAGGATTCAAGTTGGCCAGTTGGTTGAGATTATGATAATACGCAAGAGCTAGCGCTACCAATATTTAAGATTAATTGAAATTATATTGTTAAGGTGATAGTGGAATGTTATTTTAAGTAGATTTAAAAATTTGGTTATTGATGTAGGAGTGAGAATCAACTCTAGTTTAATTATTTGTTAAACTTTTGCATGGTGTTTGAAAATATTCATAGGAACATTTGTTTTATAATGTAGGGCCCCTTTTAGAAATATTTCAATATTAAAAAGCACAACTATATGCTTTCTGTTAAATTTTGAATTTCAAAAAGAGTTTATCAAATTTGTTTGAAGTAAAGTGAAGAGACACAGGGCCAGATTTAGAGCTGTGGAGGCCCCAAGGTTGTTTTAAACAAACAAACAAAAAAAATTCAACGTTTTACTTAGTTATTTTTTATTTACAAAATTAACTGTTAAAAGCTCAATGTTAAATACATTATTTAAATAAGAAAATATTGTCATCACAGCAAATTAGAATTAGAGTAGCATATGTAGCCACTAGATTCTCTGCGATCTAGGGGGGGTGTTTATGAAAAATATGAGTAGAATATTTTCTTAGTGAGTAGAAGAATCTGTGTATTTTTCTCTGAGTGACTCCTAGAACTGTTCAGATTTAATTTAGGCAGTAAAAAGAGAATCAGGGGAGGAATGTACTAGGATGTTGGTGGAGACAAGAAAGATAATAATAGAAGGAGTATTTTAGGCCACAGGAGGACAAGTGGGGGAGTAAAACCCTAACATTCATCTTGAAGGCGTATAAAATCAAAGCCAAGAGAGTCAACTGATCAAAAAAAATCTTTCCTCTGGTGTGTTACAAAGACACTCTTAATGCATACGCACCACATCCTATGGACAAGATTCTACTGCTACAATCCAATTTTCATATGAAAAACCTTTTAAAAGTTCAAACATATTAATTTTCAGATAGTATTATTTTAATATACGAGGCACGTCCAGAAAGTAAGAGTACTGGTTGCCCTCTCATGCTGTGAGAATTTTTTTCCCAAGGTTGGCAACACTGAGTGGTGTTAGGGGTTCTTCTGAACACAACGAGCACAGGCGGACCTCGTTAGTATGAAAACTCACCTTGTGGTGTCCGTTTGTGTGAAGTATGTTGATAAGAAACCCCACCAAGTGCGAGGTATGCGCTGTCATCTGGTTGCTTCGCACTGAAGGAAAAACATTGATTGATTTTCTTCACAGATCAAAACTGCTTATGGCGAAGGTGTTATGAACCGAACGACTGTTCATGACAATCAGAGGTGTGAAAGACCTTCCATTCTGACTGATGAGTTGGTGCAAAAAATTGAGAAAACTGTTCGTGAAGACTGCCAACTGACAGTGTATGAAATTTCTGCGATGTTTCCACGATTCTCCAGATCTCTCTTACTCAAAACATTATAGAAACACTGGGATTTCGAAAATTGTGCACAAGATGGGTCCCAAAACAACTGACAAAGCAGCACAAAGTGAATTGGGTCACTATCACTCGCGAGTTCCTTGAGTGATTTGAATTGGAAGGTGAAAATTCTCTGAGCTTGATTAACCTGGGTGGCTCCTGAGACAAAAAGACAGTAATCACAGTGGCAGCACACCAGATCCCCATCAGCCAAAAAATTCAAAGCCTCAATTTCAGACCAAAAAAAATCATGGTCACTATGTTTTGGGACAGAAAAGGGATCATTTTGATCGAATTTCTGCCTCAGAGGGAAACGATTAATGCAGCCCGATACTGTGATACCCTAAAAAAGCTCAAGAGAGCAATTCAAAACAAACGGAGGGAGTGCGCTTGTTGCATGACAACGCCCGCCCGCACACGGCCAATGCCACCAAGGCGCTTTTGGACTCATTAGGTTGGGACATTTCGAACCACCGCGCATACTCCCCTGACTTGGCACCTTCAGACTTTCATCCTTTCACCTCCCTGAAGACCCACATGGGTGGAAACAAATTTTCAACCAACGAGGAGGTGAAAGAAGAGGTCCTGAACTGGAAGAAGGAGATGGTGGAAGAATTCTTTGAGGAGGGCATCAAAAAGCTTGTGCCACGGCTCACAACCTGCATAGAATGGGAAGGAAACAATGTGGAGAAATAACTGACATGTTTACCAACAAAATGCTGTAGTTCTGTTTTGGATACAATTTTTTTTAATAGAAAAATCGAGTACTCTTACTTTCTGGATGTGACTCTTCCTATAAGAGTTATTTTATATGAATTGATATCTATCAAAAGTGACAGCTGCTGATATATTAATGTATTAATGAGTGAAAGTATATCTAGTAGCTTTACTAGCTCTCAGATAAGGTTCTTTCAATGAAAATGGGACCACTATACCTGTCAAGCGCAATATAAGTCACACATTAAACAGCACAATTACTGATATGAGTAATCTACTTACAAGTCGTTTAGGTGGGTATTTAGCATGAATCACGCTCATTTTTATTACTATCTTATCAGTCCCCTACCTCCATACAATGATTGATTTGAAATATCCTGGTATATGTATATACTTCACTACACAGTAAGACATCTACCCCCTTATGTGGCCGAATAGTCTAAGGCATCATTCTCACAAATGAATAGACTGACAATAACGAAGAGCTCAGGGTGTAAATCCTGTTTAGATGTACTGAGGGTGACTTTTCCTAAATGGTTTTCTACTCTTCCTACAGACAAATGCAGGTGTAACTCCTCCAAATTCTACCTTCCTTGTCCCTACTCCATTAGTGTAATTAATCTATGCGTAAAGCCCAATCGGTTAGTAAGAATCGGTAAATTAAATAACCAATTTCTTGGTTGAACCCCCAAGCTATACACATCATTAACATTCCTCTTTAAAGCCACAGTTCACGTGGTGTTGATTATGACACATAAGGTCGAGAAACCCTTGTGTGACATAGCTAGAGCCATCTATAATTCAGTTTTTATACAGAACTACAATTAGAGGAGAAGAAAAACATGCCCCTTTTCAGAATATTCAGAGAATTTTGCCCACAATTCAATATCAATAGGACCCACTTGGGTGACTGCATGGTCTAAGGTGCTACTCTGGCAGTAAACTAGACAGCCAATGATCGAGGCTCAAATCTTGGTTGGGTGTACTAAGGGTGATTTTTGCCAGAATGTTTTCCCACTTTCCCTCCATGCAAAAGTGGGTACACATCCTATATTTATAACCTCTCCTATCCATAAAAACCATTAGCCTAATCAGTACACAAGTTAATAACCTGAGTGGGTAGTAAGAGGCTGTGCTAAAAATAATAGAATATTCTTAATGGCAGATATATGTAGATATTTCCATTCCAAAATTTATAAGGATAAATAATTGCAAGTATTTTTATCCCTATGAAGCTATCTATCATTAAGGATAACACTTTGTTAAATCATATTGTGCGTAGAGCTATCTATACCTTGATTTACTTACAAATGTCCATTCGAACCAACTTTTAGAAAAGACAAAACTTTTTTGCAGTCAACAATTTACTCCTATTATTAGTGTTGTGCTATTTAGAGAAGGCCCTATCTATTAAAAATGAAAGGCACAGATCATATGACTTGACGTATAAACATATGATGGTAGATCTAGTCGTCAAATATATCCATTCATAATAAAAATTAGGGTGTTCAAATAAACACCATAAATTTATGTGAGAAATTAAAGCATTTAAGAAATCAGGATTAGTTACTATGCTGACCAAAAAATTGGTATAAGAATTGTAGTTTGTCTTCCTTATTAGAAAAGGTGACTTCTGTCATATTCTAAAAGAACATGAAATGCAAACATGCCCCTCATGATCAAATTTGAATGTTGTCCCCATAAAACAATGTATAGGACTTATAAAATAACTTAATAACAAAAACTATTTCACCCCACAAAATATTATTCCTCCAGTCATCGTCATCACCAACATCATGAATCATTTAACGTAGGTGGCCGGGTCAGTTTAGTAAAATACTTCCTCTTCTTCCTCTGTCCTTCCACCATTCTTCTCCTCTCTTGCTATTGTCATTCTCCTTCACTCTTAGTTTCTCCTCTCAACTCTTAATTGCTCACTTGCAGTCATTTACCACCAAATTACAACTTTAAATTAGGAGGGATAGCCAGCACACTTACCTAGGTGATACTGGAGTAGAAATTGTTTAGATATAATACTAAAAAACACATAAACACATTTTTAAGGACAAGCTTTCACTGTCACAGACAGCTTCATCAGGTCAAGATAGTAGACTGATGCTTTTGGTTTAACTCTAAGGTTGACTGTCCACAGCTGACTGTTTTTCAGTTATGACATTACTGTATAGATAGCAGCACTACGAATAGTTATATTGAATGTAATCATTGTATAGATAGCAGCACTATGAATAATGTTATATTGAATCTAATAATAAGTGTGCTGGTAGGAAGGAGAGGAATTATCTAAGGTTGAAGTTGGGGGCTTGTCTGGATTTGATGATATATTGATGGGCCAGTTCCCATATCCTTAGTTGTGAAGGGTTGCATATTGCTTTGTTCAGGGATTTGACCACCTTGGTTGTGTAACAGTAATTAAAGTCACGATTATGGGTTTCGGCATGTGTTATATTTAAACAATCTCTACTCCAGTATTACCTAGGTAAGTGTGCTGGCTATCACTCCTAATTTAAACCATGATTTAGCCTAGTGCTCTATACCACATAACCTCAAATTACAACTTTATCTTTCTCTTTATGAGTCTTTCCTTTTCCATACTCATTATGTGTCCATACTACCTCATGTACCCACTGTTCCACAATTTTTGTACAAACATCTTCATTTATAATATTGTCTCTCCTTGTTACAGCTAGCACGCTCCTCAAAAACTTCATTTCCATGTCCTCAATTTTCCTGGACTCACTTGCATCCAATGTCCAGGTAACTATGGGTATGAAGTATGCCCTATACATAACTTTACCAGACGTCCCGCTTTGAGAGAGACAGTCCCACTTTGGGGAAATGTGTCCCGCTGTCTCCAAGCTTTTCCATGGGACGCCCAATTGTCCCGCTTTGGAGGGTGGTACATTTTGTGAACTAAGTAAATTAATAAAAACGTTATGACTTGTCTAAACACTCAGTGCACCAGACCAGTGGCCATCAGTCCGGTCTAGATGACACAAATCCCCCTCCACTGTACCACACAATGTGCCCACCGCTACAGATCTAAAGTATTCATTCTGATTCAAGCCTCCATCAGAAGTAATCGGTTGGACTCGTTACTCGTTAATGTTCAGTAGCAGTATACAGGATTATTGATAGATTATTCAATCTGCCAGTAATCTCAACTGTGTTTATTTATTTCAAAAGAGTTGTGTTTAGACTTTAGTAAGTTGGGTCATATGCACTTAAGTTTGCAAACGAATATATTTAATAATGCCAAAAAGAAAGTGCTCTTTCAATGCTGACTTATGGGCTAAATATCTGTTCATAAAACTTAAAAGTGAAACGAACAGTAGTGATGTCGTCTGTGAAAAATGTCGTACTGAGCTTAGTGTTGCGCACGGAGGTTACTATGATGTGGAAAAACATTTAAAATCTAATCGGCACGTAGCTTCAGACCAGGCTGCTTGTTCTAGTAAATCGATTTCTTTGTTTTTCAAAAGTTATGTGCCGTCCAAGAAAGATCTCAAAGTTTCTACTGCCGAGGGTGTCTGGGCCTATCACAATGTACAAAAAAAAATCACAGCTTTTGTTCCAATGATTGTGCTTCGAAAATAATAAGTGCGTGCTTTGAACCAAAGTTTCATTGTGCCATAAAAAAATCGCAAGCCATTGTAACTCAAGTATTTGCGCCATTGGCTGATTCACAACTTAAAAGGGGGTTGGAAAATGCAAATTATGTTTCCTTGATGACAGACGCATCTAACCACAGGTCACAAAAATTATTACCCGTGTTGTTGAGATATTTTGATGGGATGAAAGTAAAAATATTGGACTTACAGTCTCAGCCTGGGGAAGCTTCCGAAATTATTGTCAGTCATTTAAAGGATTTGTTGCAAAAGCATAGCTTAACAGACAAAATTTATTTCAGTGGGGTTAACACAAACTATGTTTGGTGGTGCAGGAAGAAAAGGAACACGGCATGTTTATCGCAAATTGGAAACTTTTTTTGCAAAGAAATACTGTGGGTTGAGTGAGTATGATTGTTTGCCCGTGTATGTAGAAGACGTGGTTGTGAAAATATATTCACACTTCTATATTTACACAGTAAGGGTGGAAATATTTAAATAAATTTGTGACACCATCGATATTGAGTACCAGAAAATTTTGGGGTAAAGCAAAACATGATGGTTAGCTCTAATATCTGCCGTAGAAAGAATTTTAAAATTGTATTTTCCACTTAAGGAATACTTGAGTCAACCTAAATATCCCATGGTTTTGAAGACATTATTTGAAGATGAACACTCAGTAATGTGGTTATATTTCATACACAGCTAAGCAGCTACCTTCCAAAACTCAGTTTTAAAAGTGGAAGGTCAGAATGTTTCTGCCATCAAGGTTACAGCAGAGATAAAAACAATGAAAGAGAACTTTCAAAATAAGATTAATACTAGATCTAGTCCTCATTTACTGCACAATTTAATGACAACTATTCATGACCTGATAAAGAGGATTTTACCAATAATATTGTAAAATTTTACGAGACATCATTACAATATTTAGAGGAGTGGACAACACCTTTCGAGGAATTTGAAATTTTTTAATGGACAACTCTAAAAAAAACTCCAGAATGGTCAGAGGTTCAACTGGCCATAGACTACAACCGATTGATGAAAAAAAAGCACTTCGATGCGTCTTTTGATACAAAGCTTTTTGATGAAATGACTTGTGTGGATAAATACATTGAGAGTCATATTTCAGTGTGGAATGATTAACAAATTATAATCTGATAAACGGTGACTTGAACTGCTTAAACATTTGAGAGAAAACTCCATAAATCATCAGCACATCAGTAAAATCGCAGAATATGTACTAGCACTGCCAGGAAGTAATGCAACCGTTGAGAGAGTTTTTTCTGCAAAGACAAAGTGTGGACATCGGAGAAGACCCAACTTAGAGTGAGCGTTTTAAGGTCAATATTAGTGACAAAAATTAATGACTTAAGTTGCCAGAACTTTTATTCAATAACGTGGTCCTCACCAGCACTGTTAAAACAAATAAGTTCAAATACAAAGTATGAGTATGATTGAGTCTGTATTGTGCCGAGCTAACTTCAGTTAGCTCACACAAGGGTCTTGGTATGTAACCTTTTTCTGGCGCATATACTTCTAATTACTTTCTTTGATCCTTAATGAGCCTCCTTTAATTGTTCGTGCGCGCGAATTCCCCCTTCCTCGGAAGAGGGTTAATTCCTGACGATCATATGTCTTCTTTGCCCCTCCACTCTCTTCGATCGCTGGTCATGCGCTCTGCTCGAAGCGAGTCCGGCTCTGTTTTTCACCCCTCTTATCTGCTTGCAGTTAGTTCCCGTCCGGGGGTGCTCAGCGACTGTCCTAAGCTAGTGCTAGCTTTATGGTTGTACTATTAACACTGGGGAAAGACGGTTAGTCTTAGACCTGGTATTCTGCGCTCTTTAAATGTTGGCAGTGTTCTCCTGATATACAACGACTTGTCGCTGCCCTGTATAGTCGCCATGGCATCGCTGGGATGGCATCTTTGGGACCATCACAGTTAGCCCTCGCCACACCTTGCCTTGATAAATTGTCTACTGCTAATCTCCAGCTGGTACGGTACTGGTATTCTCCCGCTGGTACGAAGCTACTTCATCATTGGTGCCTTGCTGGTGCTGGCTTACTGGAGGCGTGCTGGTACTAGGCTGCTAATCTCCAGCGGGTACGGTGCTGGTATTCGCCCGCTGGTACGGAGCTACTTCATCATTGGTGCCTTGCTGGCGCTAGCACGCTGGAAGCGTACTGGTTCAACAGGGCAGCGGTGCTGGTACTCTCCCGATTGTTAGCAGCTGGCTCGTTGTGGGTACGTTCGCTAGCAAGTTCACGCTGCTGACGGGCCCATCAGAATATGGTTGGTTGAGGTGTACAGGATTTAAGCGCGCAAGGACCCACTGCCTTTAGAGCGTGCTACATAGTATAGTGATGCGAGTTGTCTAGGTCATGAGTACTGGTAGTGGATGCGTAACGGGCTAGACTCCCGGGGGAAGTACTCTAGGTTATTTGTTAGGCGTATTGTTGTGAAGCATTGTGGCAATTGCTGCTCCATTTGAGCTTGTAGTGCTAGAATCTGTAATCATGCACTGTGTGCCAAGCCTATAGGTAACCTTCTATTTGTATGCTCTCATAGGCTGGGTGAGGATAGCCTGACACCAGTTTACTATATACAGAGAGCTGGCCAGAATGTTACCACCAGTATCTACGAATAATTTAATTTGTTAACCCAGATTGCCAGGGAGCTCATGTTTAGATATATGTGTTGTCAGCATACTCCAGCCTTGGGCATGATCAGCCAGAATGTTCTTTATTAGTAAAGTGGTTCTGCATTTTTTCTAGAGTCGGTCATTGTCTGTGTGATAAGCAAGTAGCAAGATCATTATGCCGCCTGTGTATAATGCCACCAGAATCCTATAATCTATTATTGTCGTGCTTATAATGTGTTTACTGTCAATATTAAATAAATCTTGTTTCCTCAATTTCTTTCTACTATGTTTACTTGTATCCCACCCCTATTATCCTGTGGTGTAGGGTGCAGTATGAAACATAGAAATGTACACTTAGAATTTAGATGCTAAAATTTACTGAGTAAATAAATATAATGTGCTTTATTTTATATTTACGCGTATATTTTTTAGAGATTTGTTTAAACAGCAAAATAGTTGTAAAACTAAACATCTAAATTACTGTCCATACGTTTTCAATAACAGCCACCAATCTCCCCCAACCCCCCAAATAAAAAGTTTAGGCTTACGCAGGCTTTTTTTCTACTTGTTTTAAACAAATTACCACAAAACAGTGACGTCCGAACTCAGCTAAATGTTAAATTAACTTATATATTATTTGCAGGGGTCAAGGACGGCCTCAAAATATGACTTTTCAGGCTTGTAATTTTAAAAAATCTGGGGGAGGGGGGGTCCTCAGCCCCGCCAGAGAGGTCTTCCATACCGATTATATCCCCCAGACACCCTGGTATAAACATGTCTCGCTTTAGGGCAGAACAAATCTGGTCACTTTACCTATACAGCACTTGCTTGGACTTGCTTATATTCTAGTCATTTTACAGAATTTAACTGCAATAAAATTATATTATAATGCTACATAGGCGATACAAGTAAGGTAGTGATAAAGAAAATTAAATCCAACATATAATAGTAATATTCCAGATGTATTTTAGAGATGGTGGGTTGGAAAGCATGATTTTGGTGGATCCCAACCATAAGAAATTTTATGTTTACATCGTAAACTTCTGATATTATATAAGCTGTGACATTTCACATTTGATTTAGAGAACCTACAAATACACACAGTTATTTATTTTATTGTTTGAAATATTTTGTTTTTCACACATCTCCTTTTCTTCTTGTAATTTTAGTGGTACAAGAAACAAGCCAGGGAGACATATGATGCTTGATGTGATAGATGGATAGGGATAGACTAGATTATGTTATTTTGTTAATTTAATTTATATTTATGTCGGTATATATAGTGTTTAAAGAAGAAGGAAGCAGGGGTAGATGTTCTATAGGTGTGCAAGAGAATTGCTATGGCCAAGAAAGTGCCCTTAAAGTGTATGGAAGTGTTGTATCAGGCATACTTTGTACCCATTGTCGCATATGCAGCAGAAACATGGGCACAATGTAAGAGGGATTAGAAAAGTGTAGGGCATGGGAGTGAAGTTTGTGAGAAGAATATTAGATGTCACCAGGAGAAACAAGATTAGGGATGAAGTTATCCGGGAGAGAGTAGGGGTACAGGGAGTACATGAGATAGTAGAGGAAGCAAGACTGATATGGTATGGGCATGTTTTGAGGATGATGGAGTGCATGAGATAGTAGAAGAAACAAGAGAAATGGCATGGGCAAGCTATGAGACTGGAAAAGAAGAGGATGCCAATAAAGAGATGGGAGGAGCAGATAACAAAAAGTGTGCAAGTGAGAGAAGAATGGAAGTGATTATAGGAGGAAGAGTGTTGGATGGATATAGGAAGATGGAGGCATTTTACTAAACTGTCCCGGCCAGAGGCAGATGATTGGATGATGATGATGACGACGATGCTCCCCATCGGGAGTTAAAAAAGGAATAATAATGTTTGGCAAAGAAAATTTGCGTTCGTTTCTTATTTAAAGTCAAAAAACCTTTTCTGAACAAAAGCTACATGAGCAAGCCCATTCAGGATAGCTTGATGTGTCTGATAAAGCTTGCCATAAGGCAGGCTGGGTAATATCTTGCCCAGGAAAGCCACATTAGACTAAACAGTTGATTGAGTCAGTAAAAAAGACACTAATGTGATTTTTATTTTACTTTCTGATGGAGAAGTTAGGCTATTGTATATATTATTATTTTTAACCTTGAGCTTATGATGGATCTTTACGGTTTATGTCCCTTTGAACTAAATAATTTGGGTCTTACAATTATGTCTGTCTTACAAGGGAATAGAGTGGAAACAGTTTGATGAATTTCATTCAAACTTTAATATATTTAGATGTTATATAGTCATAACTGAATATGAAATTGTGATTTAAATTCAATCACTAAAATTAAGGGTAAGTTACAGTTTACTTAAAACAGATTTTTGAAAATCTTAAATTATTCAAAAATGACTAGAACAATTTTGTTCAAAATGGATGTATTGGGAGTATTTTACATAATAAATAAATTTGTATATATACTTGTTTTTTGGAGAACAATTCATTAAGTGGTCATTAATCGATGATTTATCTTTGAATGTTTCAATTTCTTAAATTGCTCTATCAAATTTGTTAAAAATGTATGTCTTAAAAATGTTTTATGAATATATAGTTATAATGATGTACAAGGCTAAGACTATAAACTTGTTTATCTGAATTTGATAAAAACAACCCAAAGCGGAAATTCAAAATTTAGTGAAGGCCTAAATGTTTATGTATAAGTATAGGCCTATTAGATTTGACGATCACTTTCAGGTTGATTAAAAGCCCTTTTAACAGAAACTATAGCACTTGTATCCTGTATTTAGCAGGACATAATTGTAATCTAAATGATGGATGATGACTTTTATTTTATTTATTATTCATCACATATTAAAAAAAGTTTGCATCAACTAAACATAAACTGTTATATCAGTTATTTTAAAAAATTAATTGTTATTTTATTTAGGTAGGCCTATTATTAACTTTTATTTTATTGTTTATTGCAAAATTAATGGGATATTTTTGACATATTTTTTAGTTCCCTGACTTTTCCAGGTTTTTCCTGTCTGTAGCCACCATGCTAGAGGTATGGGGTACCAATATATTATATATACTGTGTCTTACTATCCATTTGAGTTATACACTTATGTACTAATTACGCTAATGGTTTTAGGGATTATGTAGGTTATATTAATATGAAGTGTACCAGAATTTGAATGGTGGGAAAGTGGGAAAAACCATTTAAGAAAAATAATCCTCAGTACACCTGACAGAGATTCGAACGTCAATCTCCCAGTGATGAACAGCCTAGTCTATTGCGAGGGTAGCACCCTAGGCCATGCGGCCACTAAACGGAGTTATTTAAATTTGTTTTTATCAAATATCAAGACATGATTTTATATATATATATGGGTCTGGTTAAGTTTCTTATAATTATAATGAAAATAAATATCAAGTAAAAAATAGTATTTGTTGTCCGAATATTACAAATATGTTAGATTGAATATGCCTAGGAGTTATAATTAAAACTGTAGTAAAAGCTATTAAGTGAGGCCAAAGCCATTTATAATTAAATCGCTGTCACTCAGTTTTTATACAGTTTAGGGGAAGATAATTAACAATGTCTACCATATAATATGTGCTAAAAAGGCGTAAAGCCTTAGCTCCATACTCCATATATGTAAGGTGTGTACTCATTTGTCCATAAGATATTAACAATACATTAACAGATCGCTTCACAGTAATCTAGAGAATTAAAATCAACTTTAACTATCTGAGAATGTTATTACAGAAAATTATGGAGAACAAATCATAAGTAAAAAAAAATGAACATCTATATGCGATCCAAAGGAAAGCATCAATGATAATTCACAATCAACACATCGAGATTAAAGAGATTGTTTTTAGTATTGTACAGTTAATATTCTATTCTCCTACATGATAGGGTAGAGTTATGTTTAAAACTGTTTGAAACCCCTCTAGGCCATAAAACCTGCTTTGGTGGCCACATGGTCTAAAGCATCACTCTAATGGTGGACAAGACTGCCGATGACAGGGATATTGGGGTTCAAATCTCGATCGGGTGTACCGAGAGTGATTTTACCTAAATGGTTTTCCATTTTCCCTCCACTCAAATGTTAGTACACTTCCTCTAAATTCAACCTTCCTTGACCCTAACTCATTAATGTAGTTAGTAAATATGCATAAAACTTGAACAGGTAGAAAGAATCGGTGCTAAAAAAACTTGCATAAAGGTCCACCCACATAAACCTATCAATACATTTGCCAATCAATTGGGACTGTAAGACTCCTAAGATTCTAAAAAAAAACCTTTGAGAATAAGACGCTTTTATAGACATTTCTCTGATGTATTAACTTACAGTAAATAAATTATGTTTTAACATTAATACATACAATAAGAATATGATCTTCCTAATAAGTTAATAACCAAATTAATATTGTAGGCCTACAAATGTTTATATATCATAATATTAAAACAAAACTCACCTAGGCTGAAGTTATATCATAAAAGAACAATATATAAACAAATGGAATTGTGTCAATATGCCACCCAAAGTATAAATATATACCTTAGTTAACCTTTTAATTAATGTAAGCTACCCCAACCTACCTTTCCATGTGTTAACAGATTTTTTTCTGATTTTTTGTGATCCCGAAATATTTCAGTACAAAACACTGTATTGACACACATGTCAATGATCCATTGGTTGTGTCAGAATAGTCTTAGCCCTTCACATTTGTGCAGTAATAACAATATTTAACTACCAGTAGTATAAATAACCAGCCCCCTGGTGTGGTGGTCAGTATACCTGGATACGAGGCTACGGGTCCTGGGTCTGATCCCAGGCTTGTACCATGGGTTTCTTTTACCTGAAAGGGTAACTACCCCAACGGTCACCAGGGTTTGATTAGTTACGCTTAAGTTGGCTTGTAAGTGTTTACAATAGTTTTTCACCCTCATATTCACTGTCACCATCATTACATCCTATCAGGACATGGAAAAATACTCCACGAAAAGGGTGTACAATTAGTAAGCCTTACTTTTGGGTGTCCCCTTGGCAACGGTAGATTAGTACTAGCTAATTTTTCCACCAACTGAGCTACAAATTATGTAGCACATGTGCATAATATTTATACATCCAGTAGAAATGTTTTTTTTATCTTTTTAAAAAAAAGCGTAATCGTTCTTGACCCTCCAATGATACTAAATTCATAAAGCTTATTAAAAAAAACGTGTTTAAGGTAATGAGAAATTCAAAACTCACCCAAGTGACGCAGGAACGAATATTTTTGGAAAAAAATTGCTCAACCGAAGCTTTATATACAGTAGGTATATTATAGAACCGATTAATGTGAAATAATCATCTACAGTGACCCTACTCCGCTCTCTTTCGTAACAGACGAATTTCTTCTAACATAAGTTGTTAACTTACTTTTCTTTAGCTAATTAAAAAAACTCTTGCACATCCACTAACAATGTTACATATAGCTCACTCATACAAGGCTCCATTAGAACAAACTACCGGTACTGTCAAGTTTACAAATTGGGTGATTTGAGCAAAATGATCACAGGTTAAGGCCCCGAACTAACTCATCCACCAGAAGTGAAATATAAAATTAAGTAATAGGTAAGGCCTACTATATATTTTAAAAATAAATAGTGTGTAAATACAGGAGTTTACAGGAGTTTAGCTGCGCTCCTTAAGACAGGTTGAGTCCTAGGTCATTGGGGAATGCTGGGTGTACAGAACTTCCAAGTGAAACAAATCACTTTAAAATTGTTTGTTGTAAAGGGGTGGCACCACAACAAAATAGTTAAAACTACCAGCGATTGCACACCCCCCCCCCCTCCTCCCAACCACTCAAACTCACCCACTTACCCTTACCTCCTTTCACTGAACAAACCTTTTCAAACAAGTAACTTATCTAGTCGACGATATTTGAAGAATGTTTACAATTAAACAATTCCTTTGACCAAAATAAAGAATATTGTATTCTATGTTTTCATTGTAATTTTCAGTCTGAGTAGGCTTGTTTGGGGAGTTGGGTTTGGAGAAAGGGGTTAGGCCTCTGAAGCTAACTTTATAGAAACCATTTTTAAAAATGCTTGCTTGATATAGATTCTGTCACTTGGGAATCCACTTTAACAATTCCCGTGATGAAGGCCTCAGCTATCTAAATGAGCACAAACATTTTAATCGGAGGCTGTGGGTTTGGTGTATACCTTATCTGTGCTCCAGGTCAATGCTATTTCTAAATGAACTTAGCTTCCAAGGGCCCTTTGACTGACTGTTCAGATACAGCCCATGTTTTTGACATGAAGAGTAAGTAGACTAAACCCTATCACATGATCAAGAAGTGTGTGTGTGTGTGTGTGTGTGTGTGCACGCACGTGTGTGAGAAAAATTAAAAATCAAATAATTTAGACTCTCATTAAGGACTCTGCCTATTAGGACAGAAAGTTTACAGATGCTATAGATATATGAGTGAAAATAAATAAGCTCAGTAATAAATTACCGTTCTAAGACGTATCTAATTAACAACATCACTAATGCCATTGGTAATGGAATAAAAAGATGTCTCGAATCGGCGTATGCTATTTTGTCGTTTGGTTCTATGTCTTTCCAGTTAACACCCGGGGGAAGCCAAATATCTGGATTCCAAAAGGCATCAATAGCTCGTGTAATAATTGTTCTTTCTTCCATAGCGAGCACAGAAACAAACACAACCTCAAATACGCTAAGGAGAACTGAATTTATCTATTCTACTCCCATGCGATTAGGTTACGTCAACATAACACCATGTAACACTTATCACAGCTAAGAGATAAGAAAGCAGAACATTGTTGGAAACAATTAATCACACGAAAAATAAATGTCTAGGCTTAGTTAGAACAAAAAAAATTTGCGAATTCACTTGTTTAGAGCGCCCACACTGTCGTTAAGAATAACTAAACAATGGTCTATGTTCTCATCAAAGTCTAAAATAATATACTCTTTAATTTCAATAATCTAACGTGAAAGTCAGAAGGCGCTAGTATCTAAACAAAATAGCTGACATGATAATGAAAATCAATATGGTAAATTAGTTTGATCCACTAAGTACCATGAACTAGTTCTATTCAATCCAACCCATTACACTCAATATCATTCAAGTACATTCTTATATTATCCTCCCATATGTATATTCCCATTAGGTTTTCAAGTCAATACCTTGAACGGGGCACTAGTTTCTTGCACTTACTTTGAGTGGCGAAAGCCCTGACCACCATAAACTGTGAGATTTGATTACCCTAAAATGTCTGGTGATCAGTACAGGATTTGTAGTTCATCATTATTTAGGCCTAACATGCTCCACGTTCATTATCTGTATCTCTTTTTGTAAATACTTTGTTTTTGAAAACCTTAAAATTATTCCAATCATATATATTTTTTCTTCATATTGCTAGATGAATTATATTATTACTATCAAATTATTATCAGTAGACTACGGGCTAAATTATACACATTTTTTCAAATATAAATGATAATTTTAATATTATATATAAAAAATAATTGAAGGTTGAAGATACTATGGCATCAACATTATGAGAATGTTGGCTGAATATATAGTTCCTACACAAATAGTTGATTAAATTGAATTAGTTTATGTTTTAAAGTTACAAATCGAAAAATTTGAAACTATACATTAGCATTCAACTATCATAGTTACACATTCAATGCAGAAACACAAAAAAGATATATTAAACATGTTGTTATATAAATTTGATATTATATCCTATGTGTTATTTAATAAGGGCACGGTATGTAGCAGCAGCTATTTGCCATGTTAAATTGGCTGAACCACGTGTATTTAAAGATAGGCGATCGTTTGGAATATAGTTGAACGCCATTCCTATTTTTGTATTCGTTACATACGTAAAGTGCTGTTGCTTTTTATGGTTATAAAGTGTATTGCCAAGCTAAGTATTATTTGAGTAGTTTATATAAGTATTGTGTTGTAGTGAGGTACTTTTTATAATAAATAGCGTTATTTAAACTTAGTTTTTAAAGTGTGTTGTAGTTAGGTACTTTTTTTTATAATAGTAATTTTAAAGTGCAGAGGTTTCACTAAGCTAAGTAGTTTTTATTATAAGTACCATATTGTGTTTGTTGTTGTTAGGGGCTCAATTTTATTATAAGAAGTGCAATTTATTTTTCTTTGTAATAGCTTGTTTAGCTTAGGCTTAAGTCTAGGCTTGTTTTTCGAGCTTGGTTAATTTAAGAGATCTAGGCTAGTGTATTTTTGGTTAATTTAAGAGAAGATCTAGGCTAGTGTAATTTCAATTTTATTTTAAGTGTAATTTTGTATTAGCTTGTTTAGTTTAGGATTGAATCTAGGCTGGTTTTTCTAGCTTTATTTATTTAAGAGAAGATTTTGGCTAGTGTAATTTCAAATATTTAACTTTAACAGTTCTAAGATAGTGTAATAGCTTGTTAAGTGTAAGAATCGTTTAGTTTAAGAGTAGGTCTAGACTTGTGAATTTTTCAACATGACTTTGATTTTAGGAGATTCCATGGTGAAGTATCTCACTCACCATTTTGACTCCAATGTTACTGGGATTTCCTTCCCTGGGTGCTGTGTTGGCGACTTGATTCCTGTTGCAGAAGAAGTCCCATACTTTGAGTGTGTGATTTTACATGTTGGAACAAACAACCTCAAATCGTCGCTGTGCAATGAATTGAGAGATTTTGACAACTTGCTGTCAACGATAAGATATGTCAGTGATTCTGGAGTTTTACCGAGGTTCCCCAACCTCTATGAGCGAGATCAAGAGCTATTGTGTGACATGCTTGAGTTGACAAAAGAGCTGACGAGCTAAATACACTTCTTAAGAGCATGTGTAATTCAAGATGTGTTAAATGTTGCAATTGGTGGACTGATTATCAGGTAAGCCTCCTGATTTAAATTCATAGTAGCAATTGTCCAAGAAAAAGTATTAGGTTAACTACTTAATATCAAGATAAAATCAATTTTATAAGTATAGCAAATTAAGAATCAATACCTACAGGCCTACTAAAGTAAACCATCTTGGTTTACCATGTCTTTTAAGATAAAGATTCAAAATCAACTCTGGATTTTAAGATATAAATTCAAAATCAATTCTGGACACACCCAAAGCTTGTTACTAAACAAGGCCAAAAAGGTCTAGTCTTAAAACTAAAGGTCCTAACTTATATTTGGCAGAATGTTGATACAATCCCATAATCTAGCCTCTCATGTGGTGACATCTATCTTCGCCAGGGTTATAATTTTACCTAGCTCCCCCCCCCNTTACCAAGCCCCCCCCCCCCCCAAAAAAAACCCAATTGATGCCACGATTGCTAAAGATTTGTGCGAAATAATGATCATGAATACTTTATTAAGAGGTTAGTAAATATTTGCTATTAAAGGCCATTTGTGATGCATTTTTCGTTAGTTTTTCCATATATTTGTATAGTAAAACTTATAAAAGTATTGATTAGATATGAAAACCTAAAAATTTATGTTTTGTTCAATATGTGAACATATTTACCGTGGTAGCATAATGTATTCAAGAAAAAACACAAATAAACCTCTATATTAATATATACCAACCCTATGTTAAGAAATATATTACGATTGCTTTGCAAATTTACTTTTACAAATTAAATAATAATGGTAAGTTTATTTCAAAATGTAAAAACCCAAAATTAAAATCGTGACTAATTTGTGAAAGCAAAAAAGTTTTAAAAGTCTAATTAATATTTAAGACATTTACCAAAATTTTGAGAATAAAATCAAATTGGTAAAAAAGGTTTACCAATCACGTCTGCCATATTGGTTTATATTAACATATTGGGGTGTGAGCTAAAGTGTTTGTAAATCAACAAGGTTAATAAACAATTGATCATGTAAATATAAAATCAAAAGCTTTCATTCACACTCATCACTATACTCTCCCACTTACTGAATAGCCAAAAGGCTGAAATTTGGCATATCTGTAGGATAAAATAGAGCACACTTAAAAACTATTTAAATTTCGAAAATGCGGCGCCATCAATTGTTGGTTGAGGGAAGAGGGAGTATAGTGGGAGCCAAAATTATAAAAAAAAAACTATAAGGGAAGGTAGAAAATTGGAATTTAGCATGCACCTAGAAGTACGACTACAGATAATAAAAAAATCTTAAGCTATGAAATTTTTGTTTAGAGCTGGGGAAATCGGAGAAGGGGTGGACAAAACTTTTAAAAAATGCAATAAGCAACTAGAAAAACTACTTACAAGGTTCGTATAAGAACGGGTACTCAAGCTAGTAGTAATTAAAATTAATCCAAAATAACCTAACACGGTTGGGTTTTTTCCAACTCTGACCCTCTCATATCAATCAACACTTTGCATATGGCAGAATTTTATGACAATTTCTCATATGGTAGGTTTTAAGGATGAAGTGATTTTACGACATGAAAGAAAATTCAGTCTAAGCTAACCTTGGGTTCTTATTTCGATTTCTAGGACCCCTCCTTATTTCCAAGAGATGGACTCCATTTGTCAAAGAAAGGAGATGATTGGCTAGCTAAAGGATTCTACAGTATCTCCAAAAAAATTATCTGCCCAACAAATGAGTCTTCGACATTTGTAGATATTTTGTCAATCCTTCATCAGTGGCCTGCTTTGCCTACAAATACATCTCAATAACCTCATCCCAACCACACCACCCATCTTCCAAACTCGTCCAACCACACCATCCATCTTCCAAACTCGTCCAACCACACCATCCATCTTCCAAACCCATCCAACCACACCATCCATCGTCCCAACCTAACCAACCACACCATCCATCAACCCAACCAACCACACCATCCAACGTCCCAACCTAACCAACCACACCATCCATCCATCGTCCCGACCCAACCAACCACACCATCCATTGTCATTTGTCCCAATCAAACAAACCACACCAAACAAAAATTCAACTTGCCAAACCCACGCTTTCTTCATTAAATTCACAACCTACTTCACAAATCTATTCGTCTACTAATTTGAAAGACTATTACAATGTAACCATAGTAAATAAGTAGGATGTGCTTTCGGGGTC
The DNA here is from genome assembly GCA_902151425.1 of Timema shepardi. Taxonomy (NCBI): domain Eukaryota; kingdom Metazoa; phylum Arthropoda; class Insecta; order Phasmatodea; family Timematidae; genus Timema; species Timema shepardi. The sequence goes on from CABFVX010000943.1 coordinate 74,166, forward strand.
AGCAGACACTTGAGGTCAACATAAACTTGTTAATCTTCCTGCGTATTCTCACAAAAAACCAGCACTAAAAATGTTCATCAATATTGTCATGTGGTGTCATGCTTGGAATTTAGCACACTTTACAATAACTATGAAGGCTTTGATACAGCCATGAAAGATTGGGAGAGTACTCACCAATCGTCTCGAACCAACCGACCACATCGAACAAAAACCCAAGCAACCATCTCAGCTCACTCTATCAAATGTCATCATCCCGAACAAACTAACCACACCAAATAAAAATCCAAGCTTTCTTGGTTATGTTCCCAATTTACTTTACAAACCTATTCCTCTAATAATCTGAAAGACTATTATAATGTAACTAAAATTGAGATTGGGAGAATGCTGGCCATCACCCAATGAAAAGGCTAAGATCTCACAAAAACAATTAACTGTCTCAAAAACATCCCTTTCTTGATGTTGAATTTGTTTGTAAACATAATGGTAAGCCAAGAAATCGAGGTAAGGGTGACCGTCTATATCAATTGTATTTGGCTACAAAATGCCCTGTTATTGTTTCTATTGTTTATTCTATGAAGGAAGAAGGATACAGAGTTTAAAAAAAACTTGTCTCTCAGCACAATCATGAAGTAGAAAAGTCTCTAAAGGCCCAGTATACTGACAGGAGGTTGCTTAGCAAAAATGAGGAGAAAGAGGTTTCAATGTTAGTTAAATATAGACTTAGCACAAAACAGATAAAACAATATGTTTTTGAACAAATAGGAAAAGAAGTTTTATCGAAAGATATTCACAATCTTAGAAAGAAGTTGAGAGAACAATCTGAAGCTGGGAGATCAAAAGAAGAGTTACTAATTGAAGAGCTATTAAATCTAGCTAAACTAAATAGTAATATTGTACACATAGAAACAGATGAAAATAAACAATTTGTCTTTCTCTTAATTCAAACAAAATTTATGAGAAGCTTGGCCAATACATATGCTGATGTTTTGATGATTGATGGCAAATACAAAGCCACTTGGAATGCTATGCTCTTATTTGCTACTGAATGGACTTTCAATGGCATCCAACCACTAAATAGTCCCTCCTATGTTTGGTATTAAACTTATTTTAAAATAACATTAGAATATTATTATAACTAAAATTATCGCTTCATTTGATTAAAAATGATACTTTTTGTAAGTGTTATTTGAATACCAACAAACTCCTGACTCAACAATGTGAGAACCCATGGTACAGTCCTTGTCACATGTTAACGTCAAGTCAGCAACGGTCCGTCGGCAGTTCATCTCGGCAACATTAAGTGATGGTTGTGAGTGATGAAGCTGTAGCATGTCAATTAGAGTGATTAGACATCTACAATTCAATATTAAAAATTTGATAATTTATGACAAAAGAAACGAAAGAATTAATATCAACATATTTAAGTCATCTGCTTCAAGATTTATTTCCCGTGACTGGATGAAGTCAGATATATAATCATGATTTTCCCAAGGGTGAAACACGTGGTTTTTAAGAAATGTTAAATTTTGATAAATACTGTATCAGATTCCAAAGAAGAGAATTAAACTGGCATATTTAGTTATAATACGCTTCAATATCTATTCACCATACTAAGATGTTCTTGGATTCCCTCGCCAACATGTTTGAAGAAAATATTCAAGACCAACATCATGGCGGTTTCAACACGTGCTTTGCTTTCTCTTCTACTTCTGATGCGCAAAGAAGTGTAGAATGAGCTCGACCCAGCGACTCACTGCGTTCAGAGTTGCCAAGTGGCGTTTCAACGAACCTTACTTTCCCCTCACACCGCAAGCTGTTCTCCCAACTTTGTTTCCCTTTCACCTTGCTTTCATCCGTCTCTCTCTCTCTCTCTATGATTCTGAGTTTATCACCTATTTTGTTTTGTTCCGTTCAAGTCAGATTTGAGGGTATAAACAGGCTGGTCCTCAGTTTCACGGTATGGCAATCTATAACAACGTAGCTCCGAAGAAGGGACCCCTGATAACTCACTCAAACAACAGAACCATGTAGTATTGGGCGTGGGATTCACCGCCGCGCCGTCCAGGAGGATGTTCTACAATTACATAAGTATTCTGTCGTTTTCAAGTCTATTTGACTTTAGAGTCTAGTCTTTATAAAACTAGACAATGTATGTCAAGACATTCTGATTGATAACTTTTATGTTGTGTTTATGATCTTTATAGTCGAAAGCGACTTTCATTTTGTATAAATTTCATATTGTCGAGTTGACCGTAAACCCATCTTAAGTCTATCAGACTTCTAAATTATGTTTATTCAATTTGTTGTATCTAGTGACCCTGTGACTAAGGGGTCAGAGTTAAAATGACTCATATATGTAGCAAGTCCTTCAGACTCGATATATTAGTCCTAGCGGTTATTGTGCTCTTGTACAGTTTCAAAATATGAGCTTTCTGCTCTAGATGTAAGAAGGATTTAATTCTAAATCCTGCTGGTCCAGACAAGTCCCATAAGACTGGTCAATGTTTCTCATGACGCCGTAGACATCATGTACATTTGGTAATATTCAGTATTGCTTCAAGGAGGATGTCCGTCCTTGTTTAAATCCGTTGGTTTTTTTAGTTCTACTTTTGAGTAAGGCAGGTAGTCATGCTTCGCGTGTGGTATTAGCTTGGGTGTGTAAACCGTGGAAATCCGCTTGATTCATAGTGGGGTCCGCGCAGATAGTACCTTTTTTCTCTCTGCCCGCTTTGGACGCCTACAGTATATGTATGGCTATTAGGCGTAATTCAAATTAGTAATGCACCCCTGAAATAGTGAGTCACTATGTGTTTGTACTATTGAATGCTACGGCAGTACCAATATGGAAACAGACCAAACATAGTACTATTTTTGGTCGACACCTGTTTGTTAGCCATCAAACAATGTAATAAATAGACCTTTCTATTGATTCTCACGATCCAATGCCTCTTAAGTTCTTACTCTCCAATTCCAATCAAGCAAGATTGATTAAATTATAAATGTGTCCAACCGTAAATGTATACGATTTTTAGATTACTTTCATTAATAATTGCCTTACTGCTTTCTCTTCAAAAAACACCTGACTATAGCCTGGCACCAGCCCAGCTTTTGTTATCACTGCAAGACTATCACCTTTTTCTATTTGATTTGAACTAACTTAAATCTAGTGTTCATGTATTCTTGTTGTAAATTTAATATTTAATCCTGTTGTTATAATAAATCTATTTGCTATCTAAATTGTTCAATCTATTTTAGATCATGTCACCTTGTCTTAGTTACATTCCCCTAGTTAGGGTATGTATGTAATAAGGCTTTCCATATATTTATGGTGTTAGATGAGTGTGGCCCAAGTTTAGTAAAACATAGAACAGGAGATTTAAAAGCATTAAAAGTTTTTTAAAAATCGCAGTGACCGTCTTAACTATGGTAATGAATATACATGGTCACACCTGTTAAAAATATTGCTCTGTCTGAACTAATCATGTAGATCCTTCACGCAGTGATTGATGAGAGTTGTTTACTTCAGGTCTCAAGTTAGGATGAATCAATAATAATGATTATTTGGTTAATAAAATTCTAACTTAGATCAGTCTAACTTTAATTCATAATTTTACATTGTAATAGATACATTTGCTCATATTATACCATTTGTTTGATGAAAGTGATTCAAAACTAATTATCTACTCAGGCCTTGCATTTAATACATTTGATTATTTCATTTTAGATTTCAGTTTTATTGGATCATTTATTGATCTGAATTTTTATTTATTGCGTGTGTATGTAGTACTATGAATTAGTATTGTTCAAACCACCGCGTTTTTTACTATGGCTAACCAAATTTAACAAAACCTTTATAAATAGGTAGTAAAAGGTATACGCCTGTTCTTAGTATTAAAAAATATACCGTATGGTACTAAATCAATAATCTCAATACCTGTTTTGGTATATAACATTATATTTTACTTGTAAACTCTTTAAAAAGTCAAATTTAAAAAAATCTGTTAATTGTTTATAGATATTGTAAATAATTTTTATTTTGTTTAAGCCCCAAAGTGTTTGCAACATTATATAGCTTTGCTTTGGCCCACATGTTATGAAAAGATTAACTAATCTGTATTAAAATATTTATGTATGTATGTATGTATATATGTATATCTGAAAAAAAGTACCAAGTGTTGACTCTGAAAGGGTTATAAGAAATTGACTTTTATATCTATATATTTCACGTTTTTAACAATGAAACACAAACATATTTTATCTCCCGATGAGATTTTTAAAACTGTTCATGTTGAAACCTTTTTCAATACTTTGCTTAATCTTTCCGGATGTAATCATATAGGTTATTAGAAAATTGTGTTTGAGATAGAACTTATCTTCAGCATTAAGACACAATAGTTTTTTGTTTTGTTCTGTTACTATTGAGAAGGAGAATATGATTAATTTTTAACCGAATAAAATAGATGTAGTTAAAACGGTAAAGATTAATTTGATTTTAACTTCTGTCACCAATAACAAAAACACATTTACTTTCCTTATTTGATTATTTACCTAAGATTTGCGTTTCCTTTGTCCAGAATGAATAATAACGTAGGTGTTAGAATTACTCTTACTTTAAACAATTAATACAAATATTACACATCTATTTACTTTTAATGAAGAATTTTAAAAAGGTGGTTGGTAATATTCATCTGTTATTGATAACTTTTCACACAAATAGTACATGTACTTTCACTGTAATAAATGAATGAGACGGTAACAGTTTGGCTCGAAGCCCTTATTACAAAATATTACTAATACTTTCTTTGTTCTGGATGAATAAGAAAGTGTTTATTTAAATTACTCTTCCCCTTGAATCTCTTATCACAAATGTAAAACTTATACTTTCTTTGTTCGGAATGAATAGGAAGGTGACTGTTTAAATTACCCTTTACCTTGAAGCTCTTATCACAAACGTCAAACTTATACTTTCTTTGTTCTGAATGACTTAGAAGGTGACTGTTTATATTACTCTTCTCCTTGAAACTCTTAGCACAAATCTCACCCTTATACTTACTTTGTTCTAAATGTATAAGGTGGTGTCTGTTGAAATCGCCCTTCATCTTGAAGCTCTTAGCACAAATGTCACACCTATAATTTCTTTGTTCTGAATGTATAAGAAAGTGACTGTTTTAATTATTTTTCGGATTGAAGCTTTTAACACAAACATTACAATTATACTTTCTTTGTTCTAAACAACTAAGAAGGTGAGTGTATAAAACACCCTTCACCCTGAAGCTCTTATCACAAACATCACACTTAAGGCCCTAACACAGACTCCGTATTCGTAGGTCCATGGTCCGTAGTTAATAAGAAATCGACGCTACAATATCAGATTGCTCTGGCAACAGAGTCCTTATCCGTAAGTCCTTACTCCGTAGAAGTTGCCCAACTTTAACTTTCTACGGACTCGTTTATAAGGACTACCAATCACAGCCGAGTAAATATGCGCATGCGCCTTGAAATAAAGAAAGAATAGCAGTGATAGAATCCGTAGCTATGGAAACATATACTAAATTAAAAGATTGCTACACGCGAACCTATTTCAGAAACATTTAAAAAAAATTCTAAACACCCCATGAAGAGCGGCTTCTAGGAAAGTGTTTTCTGAGAAATACTAAGTTCTCAGAAATATTGGCTTTGCTTTTGTAGGTTCAACACCCCTATTATGATAAATATTAAAAGGGCTTGTTTTGTTTTCATCCAAAATATTAGTAGACCTACATCTGTTTAGCATTTTCAGGCTATTGCAAACACTTATTATTTTAAGTTTGATAGTTAAAATAAAGTTATAAATATATTTCTTACGATGTTATTTCAACAGATTGAATGTCCGACCTAATTAACAGCGCGACACCTCCCGCTCGGGCAGGCCTATCAGACCTAAAAATTTTAAATCTATTTATGACAAAATTATCCTGGTACCTAAGCCAAGTTTCACTTAGCGCTACTATATGAATATCACGAGAAAAGATTAATTGCTTGAGGTTCGCTTTTTTGTGCCTAATGCTTCTAGAATTCCATTGTATAATATTTAAATAACTAATCATAAAAACACAATATATATATATATAATATAAGTAAGTATATATATATATACTTACTTAACTCAGACAAGCTTACCTTGTACACCACTACTTGCTTTGATCATAGAAGTTCTACGGTTATGGCTATTAAAGCGTCGCACATCCCTTAGCAACTTTTGAATTTTCCCTAATATTGTTGCCATTAAACTTGGCAGATCTAACTCCCCTGGTGCTGAGGACGCCACGGTTACTAGGAGCGATACAACTTTAGAAACCATCTGTTCCACCTCCTTACTTATAATGTCGTCTAATGTTCCTTCGATATAGCTTCCTGAAGAATCCACGTCCATATCCCCAACAACCTGTTCCGGGGTACTCGAAAGAGTCGCCGCGTAAGACGTTACATTGCGTGGCCGTATTGGAATATTTGGGAATTGAGAATTGTCCATGACAAATTGGGCCCCCCTGGATGCAGAGCGTTACTTGTAGGAAGAGTTGCGGTCCACAGCCTGAACAGCCTCCCGGTACGACAAATTGTGACGAGCCATTGTAGATTTGATTTGACGCTGTCGCATCCACTCGGGACACGTTCGGTCGGTCGCCAAATGAGCCCCCTCACAATGAACACATTTTAGGGTTTCTTGTAGACATTCTTCTATGAAATGACCACCTCCACACTTTGCGCACCTGTGCTCTCCACTACGACAGTTGACAGCGAGATGTGCAAGACGTAGTTACATTGCGTAACTGGATAAACAAAAGGCTGGACCTCCACTCTAGAGAAACACATGACAACATAAGATGGTAGTAGCTCTTTGCCCACGAAAGTCTTTACTACTGTACCAGAGGGATCAAATCGTTCAGGTGTATCAGGATAGCGCCTATTGAAACGTCGTACCTGCAATATTGAAGATTCACTTTCTTTCTCTAACTCTTCCTTAATAAATTCCTCCGAAAACTCTAGTGGAATATTATGAATAACTCCTATACGATGTTCATTACGACCCACCCTGTCAACCGAAACCTTCAAAAGATTATGCAGTTCCCTATCTGTCATAAGACTATTAGCTTCCTTAATACATAACAATTCAACAACAATTTGGTTTTTCCCTGCCGGAACAATGTTAGCTACACTTTTATACTTAGGAAATAGACCCTTACCTATCTTCATTGGGTGCAGATTCTGAATGTTTAGTTCCGATGTATTTGAAAATGTAATTTTGTACAGCCCTGGATTAGAAGAATTGAATACATCCTCTATTTCTACTGCTAACACGGCCATTTAATAACAACACTAGATATTGTGAAAGATTAGTGTTTATTTTTAAAATGTATTACGGTATATTTACAAATTAGCTACAAAAATTTACTTTAGTTTACTAACACAAAATGCAGTATTTCTATTGCTTCCCAAAATCATTCCATCTTAAATGTAGTTTTAATTATTCTCACTGTCCATAAATAGATTATCATCATTCAGTTAGGCTGGTAATAAACAGTATGACCTGCTTGGTATTATAAAACATTGATAGCTATACCTTGGGTCCAGTAGAGGCACTCCAATCGGTTTTCGCTTTACCGTTGTAATAATTTCACCTACATAGCGATCCTCTTTTGTAAAGTAATTCTTGGAGACTTGGAGTAGGTTATTTGAAGAATATATTCTCCACACCCCCACCCCACCTGTGCTGTTAAAATTGCAAGATTGGAAAAATTTTGTTAGTGAATTAGTGTGTAGAAAGTTGTCTTAATTTAAACAACTATTTCCGCCTTGTTGTGTTTTGAATGTAAGTATATGTATAAGTATTGACAATTCATTTTGCATTCTTGCGCATTGTTTTATATTAGTTATTTGTGCAGGTGTATAAATGTAAATGCTACATTTTTAATGCTCTGTTGTCATGTCGCCATTTTAATTATTTAACCCGGGCTTTTAGCTAGTATTTTTAATAGTACCCTTATGCTATCGCACTCAACTGATTCGTTAACATAATATAGCTTAGAATCTAGGTGGGCTGGAATTTATCATGACATTTGATGTCCATTGCAACATCTTATTAGAGATAACATACCGGCAATATTCTCCCAGACACACTAGCCTATGACTGACTTTGAAGACTAGACTTCAGATAATATGACGGACTGCACAGAAAGTTTTCACAGTTTATTTAATTATAAATACAGAATCAGGGAAAGCTTAATAATATCCATATAACCCCGCCCAAGGGAATATGTTAAATACATCTAGGCCCTAAACTTAGTGGTGGATTTAATTTGGATTAGGAATGTTTATGCCTTCTTTTGGAAAAAATTCAACGAAAACATTTCCTAATAATTCGAATACTGTAGTCATAATTAACACTTAGGGGTACTTAACATGACAATATCTTTATCAGTCGTGTCATACTTTATGCTCAGGTTATACACACATGTAAAGATCTACGCTAGTGAGTTAGGAATGAAGAAGTTGAATTTACAGGAGTAAGTGTACCCGCATTTGAGTAAAGCGAGAGTGAAAACTCATTTTGGAAAAATATCCTCAGTACACTCGACTGGGATTCGAACCCTGATCTCCCTGTCATCTGTAATATAGTCCAACATGAGAGATACCCCTTAAACCATGCAGCCACCAAAGCAGGTATGACAATATTATTACTTTTTGGATTAGACAACGTTTAGTAACTAGTGAATCGAACAAAATACCTCGATTTTATTTTACTGGGTTTTTATAGTCACGTCTTACTATTTGTTAAAAAGTTACACCCAAATGTTGAATAGGGTGTCGACCAATACATGGAAATAGACTTGAATTTTGAATCATGTACTGAAAAAATATTAATTGAAGTGATGGCTACAGCAGCTTTCATCAACATTTTGAAACCATTATATATCAAACACAACTTATAATTTTAGTTTAACCACCCCTTGAATACTCCCCCTCTGATGTGTCGTGTTTGCTACATAGTTAGTTGACCTTGCAATGGGGATGATTTTCTGCAGAGCCCTATTGTTTATCTTATTACCAAGTTGTATTTAAGAAGAAATAAGTAAACTCTGAGGAAGAACTTCTTTTAGGGATGATTAGTTGGAAAGTAGAGTATTTATAGTTTTGTAAGAACTAAATCTTTTTCATCAGCTCACAATACATTAATGAACTTCATATATATGAGCACTAAAATAATGAGGTTTGGATTGTAAAAAAAAGTTTCAAGTTTCCATGGATGGGCCAAATATAAACCTCATATTTTTAAATGATCTCAAAAGTTAATTGAAGCAAAATTGTACACAAGATCTTGAGTTACTGAAATTTGGAACATGTTCTTTACATGTCCACGGTGCTTACAAAACTGCACATGCTAACTAATTCCCAACAAAGAATAACAGAATCATTTCTTTTCCCAATCAAGTTTTATTCTCTAGATAGGTAGATAACTCAAAAGGTGTTAAAAGAGATAAATGTCTGTGCTATTTTATTTAAAAAAAAAAGTTTATTCTTCCAACAGGTATCCTTCAAAACCTGATAAATTTTCAAACAATAAGTAACTTTGTGAAGGATTAACTTTTGACTGCAAAGTTGGGATACATCCTGTGTCAGTTTCACTTGAGTTAGAGAAATTAATCACTGAACATCAGAGCAATCAACCTCTATTGCCATTTATGTTTGTAGATCTAAGTAAACTACTTGAGCAGTTGATGAACAGAATTATAAAATGTGATGTAATTAATTCAGAAAGTACTTAAAAAGATTAATATCCATTGATTTGAAGAAATAGTCAAACAGGAAATCACTCAATACTGTAGATATTGGGTTTGCAGAATCAGCCGCTTTGAGAGGCATAAAATACATCAAGGTACTTCAGTTCAAAGGTGATTGTCAAAGTTCCTAGTTGACCTCTGGAACAAACTTTTACATAAGTGTCTTCTCTCCAGCAAAATTGTCAAAAATGCCAGTTTTATCTTCTGCAATCATGATTAATCTATATTTTAAGACCCATAAGATAACACCTGCATTAGAAGTCCTACTAAACAAGAAACAACGATCTAGCGTGCAAGCCGATTCTGTAAAAAGAGCTTACTTGGATTTTGTATCAAAGCAAGACGTTATTGACTACCTTAGAGAATTCATTTCAAGTAGTAACTGGCTTTATAAGTTCTTTATGAATATTTTTTCCTAATAAACTATTCTGTAATACTTTTAAATAGAGATCATTTGGTTATGAGAGTCTTTCATAAGTACTGGATTTTTCAAGTAAAATATCCTGTTAATATACTAGAATTATAACTAGTCCAATAAATAGAGACCCTGGCCATGCCTCTGTCACTCGCAAGCGCGTGGCACACCTCAAACTATATTCCAGAGAATATTATTAGAAACAAACGTGAAATAATCGTCAACAACGAACACATTTAACCTTTTTCCATATCAAACCCAATTCTTACCAATGAATCACAAATGCCTTATTGTCCTGTTTGAAAACATCTTGGAACATCAATGTTTTGTCACAAAGTAATTTTACATAACTTTTCATTACAACTGAACCAATTAATAAGCCTCACCCGAATGTTAAAGGGAAGTGATTTAATAAATCTAAAAACCTAAATTAATACCTACATAAAAAAGTTAACAGGTTAAAAATAAAAACCAAATGACTATAGTGTGATTCGAGGGTGTGATTCTTTTTTTTTTTCTCTGTTAAATTATGAGAAATTTAATGTTTAGTAGCACCTCTACATACAACAAGATTCTGAAGTTTCCAATCAACAAAACAAACGTTATGACAAAATTCAAATGGTTAAAAATATACTAGAAAACACATAGCCTGATTACTATTTTTAAGCACGGGTCCTGTAGAAAGTTTATATAAATTTAAACAATTGTTATCTTTTATAGAATTTAGGTCTATCACTTAAAAATGAAAAATTTACATTTGGACACTTTAGGCGTATGTGGGTGGACTTATATGTAAGTTACCAAATTTAGGCTATGGTGGAACGTTATCCGTCCATTTAGGTGGGCTTAAGACTTCTTTTTATGGTTTGGCATTTTTTACAAGGTTTATTTTGTTATAATAATTGGAAACTTCAGAATCTTATGTGTTAAGGTGCTAGTAAACATTACATTTATAATAATTTGACATTGAAAAAAAAAATTGCCCTAGCTTCATGCTATCCTCAACTAACTTTCAAAATTTTGATAATTTATATAATTATAATGGTTTTTACCCAACCGAGATTAACCTAACCTTACATACTTAAGTAAATTAAAAATTTACAAAAATCTAATTGCAATATGTAGCGATGAAGTCATCCACCGGGAACAATCATGAATCAACACAAAGTTAGTCAATATTTACATTTCTACGTTTAACTTGTGGTCGTAGTGAGTTTTGTTTCACGTGTATAATAACTCTTAACTATAAAACTTATAAGTGTAAGGGATACTATCTCTCCTCTCACCAAAGAATGTTGTCCAAAATATCTTAGTACATGGTAGTTAATTTGAATATAATGACCAACATAATCTAACCTATCATGCTTTAGCGAATAAAAAAGGTTGATTAACTTTTGGGACGTTTTTTGAAACATAGGCCTAGTTAATATCATCAATGTTTTTAGTAATAAGTTTCAAATTGGTGTGTTTGTAAATACTATATTTAGTGTGAAACATTCTAGAAACACGTTTTTCATGGAAGGTTATGTTTTGTGTGGTTGGGATAGGCTATAATAATAAACATGTCTTGTATTGCTTGCTAAAATATTATGTCAATACCGTTTTTACTTTCATACGTTCCAGGGTTGGGATACCAGTTATCTTACTTCGCACTTGCTATCACAATACTCACAATAATCCTATGATATGCCTAACCCACTGTAGGATTTACTCTTTTTGGAATCAAATAGCCAAAGCTATTATTTATGCTTTTAGTGCGGATTACTCCAACTAGATATCATATTATGATAATTGAAAAATGACACCTGGACCTTTCAATTTTCAGAATATAATATTTAGAAAGGCTTAAAACATAATATATTTGATTTTACTTCTGAAAATGCCTTATGGGCTTGAAACTCAGTAAAATAATAATAATAATAATTATTATTAGCACCACGTCTTACTACCCGTTCGGGTTATACGCACTTACGCTAATGTGTCATGGTAGGGTGATTGTGAGATGAAATGGAGGACCTACAGTTTAACGTGGGATCCGAACCACGGTGGAGGCCTGGCATTCACCACATTCACAAGATGTCTTGTCAGAGGTGAAGGAAGGGTTTGGCAATCAGATAAATCTGTGCTTGGGCTGAGGATTGAGCCCCGGACCCCCAGCACAGAGGTCTGACACCTTACCCCTAGACCGCCAGCTCACCCCCATTTGTATCTACACTGCATCTGGGTTGCGGGCCATGCAAANCAGATAAATCTGTGCCGGGACTGAGGATTGAACCCCGGCCGCCAGCACAGAAGTCTGACACCTTACTCCTAGACCGCCAGGTCACCAGTAAAATAATTAATGAAAGTGGTAGGCCTATTACTAATAAAGATATAGCTTGAATTTAGAATCTTGTACTGAAGTTAAAATCATTAAAATTGGCCTGGTCATCCATGGATGAAGTATTAAAAGGAAAATTTACATATCATTCATTCATGACCTAAGTTTACTTTGATGACAGCTCAAAAAGTTACTAGAAATAGTCCCCAATATATCCCTATACCAACAGCTGACATCTTATCACTTTGGATAACTGTAATGAAAACTGATGGTAATATATGAATGTGATAGTTAAGCACAGTAATTTAGGCCAAGATTATTTATATATTTGTTTGAGGTCGGACACAAAGCTTATTTATCGTTTTATTCCACTTTAAAAATCATTATTCACAGTACTTCTACAAAAGGTATAACAAAAATAGCTTCAAAATGGGGGCCGACGAATTTAAACAATGTGCTTGGACATGACATAAATGGGCTTTTTACAATGATGCACCCACGCATTGGATAAAAATATTTTATTCAGTTAAATATTTTGAAATACAAAAATATATTTATTAAACAATTTATTATATATAAAAAAATTACAAATATTTTCTCTTTTCCAAATAAATACGATGCCTGTATTAAAAGGTATTAATATATGCACTATATTACACATAGTCAATAACATTCCAAAATGAAGAATAAGTACTTTTAATTATGTTTAAGATACTGTTTCGATTTGGATTAAATAAAACTTAACATTTGTAACAAAACCGTGATCTCTTACAAGTGTTGGCAATCCAAAACCTAAACATATGATTTTTGAACTGTCATCTAGGTAAAAATCTATCATGAACAGACTTCACAGTTCTTTAAAGAAAAATATAATTCAAATTGTTTAATAAGTTGTATAGTAGTGCCTAACTCAGCTGAAGTTTGATTTGGTTGGTCACTTATCCTCACTGTGTACAATAATTTTAGTGTTTATTCCAACATGGATTTATATATAACCTTTATGTATAATGCATTCATAGCTTGTACTTTATGTAAATGAGACATCTTGAAATTGCTGGTTATGTCTGTAACCAATAAACCGTTTTATGAAAGTTAATTTGTATGTAACATAATAAAACACATGACTTTTCAAATAAATGTGAGGGGCCCAAAACAATAGCATTACAATACTTTGGTGCTATCTCGGGACTCTTCTGTTACTTTAAAAGCTTACATTATTTTGTGATCCAGGTGTGTTTTGGTTTAATTTTCAGATTATATAAAATTTATAAGCAATTCTTAATTAGTACTATTGAAATCTCTAGTTTTTTATGTATCTATGGGAATGTGCGAAGGCCACTTTTTAAATTCCACGCGGAGTCTGAGCGAAGCTTGAAACTTGTGAAGAAAAGTTGAAGTCTAAGTCACCTAGGATTTTGGCTGTTGTCACTTGACACTACTTTTAATTTTTAAATCAACCAGTATGTACATCTAGGTCAAAAGAAAGGCGTACAGAAAAGTCAAAGCACACTATATTCATATGCTGACATGTCTGAATTTATTTATGTTTAAGAAAACAAAATAAACAACCTAAATTATAATATTGCACTTGCATTAGTAATTATTTTGTTTTAAGCTTTATAAAAACAAATACAATCATAATAGACATCTAATAAGAAACTTTTTAAAATGCCCACATATAAAAAACATAACACATGTAAGAATTGAAAAAAATATTGTTTCATAAAGTTGGGCTAAATTACAAATTATCATGGAGAAACACAAGTTGTCGAACATGTGCAAGAAGCAAATTTTGACGTCCTTCTGTAGCTATATTGCCTGCTGTGGAGAACAATCGCTCACTACTGACCTGGATAGTAGGTATACCCAGGTACCTAGTTGCTACCTTAGCAAATTCACGTAAGTATGCTGTCCTTTTTCCTTCCACCAAATCAAAGGGTCTTCTCTTCGGGGAATACGTTTTTCACCTAAGTATCTCTCAATTTTATCAGTTGCTGAATCAAAGAGCGATTTGTTTGGAAGATCATCAATCGCAGACCAAAGAGAAAAAGTGATTGTATTTATTCCTGATTGTTCTTCTAACGGCTGTGTTTCAAAGCTTCGATACTTGCTTAGCTAAGCTTGAAGATTTGCTACAGCAACAGTTTTGTTAACAAGCACACCTCGAAAACATGGATCATTAAGCATGGATAGTAGGTATACTTTGTCTTCTTCTTACACTCTGAACTTTGATTTGAATGATTTAGATAAATTTCTGGCAAACGTGATTCCCTCAATTTTCTTTACTATACATTTATTAAAGTGTGACTCCAAACAATGTAGAACAGGAATCACCATTGATGAAGTTGGGTAGTTGTCACCACTTAACTACTCTGTTGCTTCAGCAAGGGGTTGTAAAATTTCTACTTAGCCCATTAATATATCTCCAATCTTGTGCAGTAAGCATAGTCAAGTCGCTGGTGTTATGTGGACTGGCCAGCTCTGCATTTAATGCACCTTGCATTTCAATCAGCTTCTTTAACATGGCATCTTCACTAGACCATCTTGTGTCAACATTGAATCACACCCAGCTGTTTCAAATTTAATTGTTTTTGAATATTATGACGTCTCTGTTTAGGTGAACTGCTGCGTCGATAGTATCCCACTATTGCCTTGCATTTTGATAATAGTGACAACTCCTGGAGTTTCTCTTTTTGAATCAGATATAGCATTCTGTAAAATATGGGCAAAGCACTGCCGATGAATAAAATAAATTGAAGCAGCACCATTATCAGTGATGCAGTATATTGGTATGCTTGATTCCTGTGCTGGTATTTCCCATTCCTCCAAAGTTAGTTTGATTGCAGTGCTAATATTCTTACTAGTATTAGATTCATTCATTAAAATGGTGTCCATTGTGAAGGAGTTGTAAGTAAAGTCAGTTCTTAATTAATGGCAAGTTACACTCACATACTTGTCAACAGCCTCAGATGTCCAACCATCTGAAGTGATATTTAGGGAGAGAAGAGACGATACGTCTAATTTGAGGACACCTTTCATTTTTATCTGAGTATTTGCAAAGAGTTTTGGTACATAATTGGTTGAAAAAGTTGTCCGACATGGAATTTCGTATTGAGGCGCAATGTTAGGATTAGCCATAAAACTCCACAAATCCTGATTCTTCAACAAAAGTATAAGGAAGAAGGCTTTTTGTCAACATAAGGGCAATACTTTTAGTGATGGACTGTGCCTTGGAATCATTAGAAGCAAGTTTTGTTTTCTTGAATAGGACTTCCTTCATAGTGAGTTGATTCCTTTTTTTGAGGGGTTGGTCTTGGATTTTGGGGGTTCAACTTTTTTGTTTCATTTTCATTCTGCTTTAATTCTGTAGGATGCTTTTTAGATGTTCCTGTAGTGTTGTAGTTGTAGCTGCAACAAGATAAACAACAAATCTTTAGTGCATAGTAAAAAAAAAACTTTCTAACTAAATAAAATTAATAAGCAAATAGGCCTATATTCCATTCACGATAGGTTTTTACCTGGATGACAGTTCGAAAATCATATGTTTAGGTTTTGGGTTGCCAACACTTGTAAAAAGATAACAGTTTTGTTATAAATGTAAAGATCCTTAATTACCTGTTATATATTACATTTAAAATAATGTAAACTTAAGTTTTCTCATACTATTTCATTTTTTTAAACATAATTAAAAGTACTTATTTTTCATTTTGGAACATTTCTGATTTTGTGAAATATAGTGCATACATCAATACCTTTTAATACAGGCATCGTATTTACTTGGAAAAGAGAAAATTGTAATTTTTTTACATACAATACATGATTTTATGATTATTTTATCATATTTTGAAATATTTAACTGAATAAAGTATTTTCATCAACTGCGATGTCCGCATCATTGTAAAAAAAACTTGTTTTCAGTTATGTTCAATCATATGGTTTAAATTCGTCAGTCGCCATTTCGAGGCTATGTTCGTTAGAAGTTTTTGTGAAAGAGGTGTGAATATTTTTTTAAGTGGAATAAAACGATAAATAAACTTTTTGTCCGACCTAAAATAAATATATAAGTAATATTGGCCTAAATCATTGTGGTTAACTATCACATTAATATATTACCATCTGTTTTCATTACAGTCATCCAAAGTGATAAATGTCAGCTGTTGGGTGGTGTAGTGATATATTAGGGATAACTTCTAGTAACATTTCGAGCTGTCATTCAGGTAAACTTAGCTCGTGAATGCCTTATACTTTTATACCATATCACAATAAATAAACTCTATTTTAACTGAAATACCGTTTATATAACCTAGATCTTGTCAGTAACAAAGACCAGAAAAAATTCTTTATTTGTTACCTAAGGACTGTATCAATAATTGATGCACACAGGATTACTGATAAGCTTAGTAAACTATCAAAGTTTTAATATTCACTTACATTGTGGAGTTGATAAAATTATTTTGCAGACTTTACTTATGCATGTCTTTTTTTATCTGAATTTCTCATAATAATTATAAATTAAGTTGTTTTTTCATTTCCTACACTCCATATCAGTCATTTTGAATAATAAAAAATGCACTAGTAAATTTGTCACATACAATTCCAAAGAGATAGAATATTAAGGACTAAACATTGGCCGCGAGCTGGGATGATAGCACAACAAAAGCACTTTCTCTGCTTCATACCAGTGACCTTGGTGTTATTTATTTGTAGGTATTTTTATTGCTTACAAAATTATGTTGGTGATAGTGAATATAATATTTACTTAAACACTTTTGATCTATGCTTACGTTATGGTAGTTAAATTACTTGTCGGTGTTAAAATTCTGTTTATCAATGGTTTTAAAATTATTTAATATTGAAATATATCATATTTAGTAAGATAAAATTAAATGGTTTGATAATTTATCGAAGTTTTATCCGTCCTTCAAAATTTTTCAAATATGTGAAGTTTATTGCAGATTTTGAATTCGGAACCGAAGGAGATTTGAACTTCGACTTTTAGAAGCTTTGCACACCCCTAAAAACAATTAATGTTATATGTTTAATTGTCAACCTCGGTGGTCTTGGGGTAAAGTGCTCGCCTCAATCCAATGTTTGTGAGTTCAAACTCTGCTGGGTTTGGCAGACTTTTTTTGAGCGATAAAAATCCGTAGTACAACTTCCTTCAGAAGGAAAGTAAAGCAATCGGTCCCATATTAAAATATTATTATTATCACCGCGTCTTACTACCCGTTCGGGTTATACGCACTTACGCTAATATGTAATGGTAGGGTGATTGTGAGATGAAATGAAGGACCTACAGTTTAACATGAAATCCGAACCATGGTGGAGACCTGGCATTCCTCACATTCACAAGATGTCTTGTCACATATGAAAATACATTCTTGGCAAAATTGGTAAAGACTTTCGCTCTCGCTATTAGAAATTCGCATGTGTGTCAGTTTTGAAAGTGCACATTGAAGATCTCAAATAAATATTTTAAAAAAATAATCAAATAACTAATAAATTGGATAGTATCACTATAGAGAAGCACCATTCCTCATAATTAATCTGTGAGATTGTTGTGGAAAAAGACTCAAATTCTTATCAAACATATTTTTCCCCTATTTACATTAACTTAGCTAAGTCTTTAACTATTTTATTTATTTATAGATCTTCTCCCATTTATAAAACTGATCACTTACTATTATGTAGCAATATACAACTATCCACGCTTGTAAATTAGATTCAAAGTTTTAATTTTCTTGATAATTTTAAAACATTCAAACCCCTGGTTAGGGTTATGTTAAAGATATGTACTCATAAACATGTTTTTGTAAACTGTAATGGAAATTATGAAATTACTTCCTAGTTTCATTTGTTGCATTGCTACACCGATTTCATCAATTTTATGGAGTTTTGGTTTGGTTTGAGTTATTTGATTGATTTACTGGTGCATATTGGTTGTCTTTTTTCCGTTGCAATTGCAAAATTTGCATACTATCTAATCTAGGATGTATTCCTACACATGGTTGTTTACTGCATCTTTGGTTTTTGGATTGCTAGTTTTATCTTTTGCCAACTTACTTTATTGCTGGTAGCAAGAGATGAAATCATGGTTCGTATTCCTATCAGTTGTACTGTGTTATATATGGTTTTCCACTATCCCTCCACGTAAAGGTGGGTACGTTTCCTAAAAAAAAATTACCTTTCTAATCCCTATTACATTACTTAGATTAATTAATGAATGTGTATAATCCATTAGTGCTAAGATGCGATGAAAAAAACTTGTCCCTAAAAATGATAAATCAATTTTTTATCACTTGTAAATACAAGTAAACACTTTGGAATGTCTCTAGTTTGTCATTTGTTACTGAAATTTATAATTTTTTTTATTTCAGTGTTTCCAAGTAATAACTTATAATGTCTGTGGATAAAGAAGAGTTGGTCCAGCGAGCCAAGCTTGCCGAACAGGCAGAACGCTATGATGACATGGCTGCTGCCATGAAATCAGTCACCGAGACAGGTGTGGAACTCTCAAACGAAGAACGAAACCTCCTTTCAGTGGCATATAAAAATGTAGTTGGGGCTCGCCGATCCTCATGGAGAGTAATTTCATCCATTGAACAGAAGACTGAAGGTTCCGAAAGGAAACAACAAATGGCCAAAGAGTACAGAGAAAAGGTTGAGAAAGAACTAAGAGAGATCTGTTATGATGTTTTGGTTAGTTTGTTTTATTTAGTATATTCATTATAGTGCTAGGTGTCTCACAAGGATAACCAGTTTAAAAAAAGCAAAAAACAATAGAGCACAGGGGAAATTTAGTAGTTTCCAAATTCGTTAAAAAAGGGGGGTTAAATACAGACATCTCATTCTAACTGTTCAAATGTATACCCTCATTAAATATTGACTTATAGGCCTATAGTCATTCAAACATATTTCCATCCACCTTCGATCAACACACTTTTTCTGAACAGCACTTAAAAAAGAGAGAAATAATTTTTTTAATGTTAGGTGCAGTATTTCCATAAACTTTTAATAACTCGCAAGGGAGCTGGATGGGGGAGTTGTCACTTAGGGAACTATTAAGGCATTTTTATTAAAAATCCTTTATATATGTGACTTTTTTTAATGCGGAAACAATTCGGCACTTATTTTAGCCCACTACATTTTACAGGCAAAACCTTGCCTCAGCTTATCAAACTAGCAAGGCTGTGAAGTATTACAAATCTAACTATATTTAATATGTTTAGAAAAAATGTTTAAACCGTTTTTAGTTAACCTGCTAAAATAACTTGACTGTTCAAAACGTCTGGATTTAAGAAGCTTATTTATATCTAGGCTAATTTAATTCTGTTCTAATTTCAGGGTCTTCTTGATAAATTCCTGATTGCCAAAGCAAGCAATCCTGAGAGCAAAGTTTTCTACCTTAAAATGAAAGGAGATTACTACAGGTATTTAGCAGAAGTTGCTACTGGCGAAACACGAAATAGTAAGTATCAAAATATTCAATTTTCCATAATTAGACTAACACACTTATGTAATTGGACTCACACTTAACGCTAATTGTTTGAGTTACTAATGAGTTCAAGAAATTTGATATTAGCCAGATATGAGTTATATTTTTAGCTTAGTGAGCATTGACAAGATTTGTTGTGTGAAACACCTTGTTTGAATCTAGGTGTTGCTTGGCATTTTGCACTAATATTAATTTTGGTAACAAACTCATTTTTCTGTTTGCATGTAAAGTTCTATGTTTTATTACTGGATTTACGAATGATTAGGGCCCAGCCATATTTTGATTCTGACATGTCATCTTTTTTGGTACATCACAAACAATACAAGTTTACATCACTTCTGTTCATGGTCTGGCTGTGGAATTTTTTTTATAGATTTCTTCTCATTGTGGATTTTTGGGACAAATTCTCTTGGTTTGTGGAATTTTTAGACATGTTTGAGTCATTTTTAGGCACTTATCTTAGATAAGTATACAGTCGGACCTCCATATATCGAAGTTGATGGCTTCATAAAAAAAATTTGATATAGTAACTTTGATGTAACTATAGAAACAATCATTTTATGCATGATATTCTGTAGTCTATTGTATTTAGAAATATTTCCTAATACATGTACTCATGCTAAGTGAATATGAATCACATTATGTACAATTTATGACTATAAAGATAATTAAAAACAAACAAGGAAAAATGTGTTGAACATACCTTAAACATGCCTAGTAGTATTAAAATGGATTCACATTTGTGTGAAAAAACTTTTTAATGTCTTGATGCGCAGTAAATTTTGATGAAGACCTATCATAAAAGTCTTCATACTTAAGTCTGTGAAATACATCAGGAACATTTTTGGCGAGTGGAAGACCACACCGTATTTTGTTAAACTCTGACAACATCTCTTTTTAGAAGGCTTAAGGGGGGGGCTAAAACTTATTTATAGTAGAGGAAGGCTACTCGAGGAAAGGGATGAGAGGGGTGTGAAGACAATACCACACCGCTAGGCGACCCGTCGGCGTTGCAATGACCAAACATTTCCTTCTTCCTCTTGCAACTTCTCCATTCTATTTTTTCTCACTTGTTTTTCTTATGTTATCATCATTAAAGGGGGAAACCTTTATTCGTTTTGAATAAAATTTGATAAAGAATTTCTATCTCACTCTCTCATATTTTCTATGTAATGTCGTGGGGATTCACATAAACCTTGGTACATAGAGAATTTCATTATATAGAAGTTTAATATATGGAGGTTTCACTGTATGTTTAAATACTATTGATATTTTATAAATGCATAAATAATCAAACCTATTTTTTTAATCATACAGTTGTTGGATAGAAGTTAATGTAGGCCATGAATTTGGATCCTCTTTGCTTGTATTGTTGGAAAATACACATTCATGGTCAGACACTACAACTAGACTGGATAGGGTTGTGTTGGGAAGGGGTAGCTACCGGAAGCATATATTTGCAAATCAATACTATGTATACCAGAATGCAAGAGTTTAGTTACCAAACACTTTTCATAGCCTATTTGTAAAATGCGTGTTTGATTTAGGTGTTCATTTCAAGTTTTTGTTCATACTTTAAGCTCATTTTTGTAAATTTAAAGTATTTTTTGAGTAGCAGTACATTTCAACTCACAATAAATGTGTATGATGAATTATCAGCTTGCTGCTATTTTGTTGATCATAATTTCCTAAAGGCCATTATATATCTCGTCATATTTCTCAGTCCCCTGTGATCTTCATTTCAGTATATGAAATGCATTCCATCTCACTGATTGTGTTCTTTAGGTAGGACATCCTTGGTCTTTCCCTCAATTTTTTCCTTGACATCTTGTCTTCAGAAATGTTCTGGATGAAGCTATGTCTCAAAATGTGCCCCTAACGTGATTCTATAAGTTCCGGGAGCATAAGTCTAGTTGCTTTTCTTGGGGATTGACAACATTACATACAGATTTAAATAGCTTCCAATTTGTAGTGCACATGTTATCACTTCCAAGATACTTATGATAAATTGTGCATCAAGCTTGTTTAAAAAGTGTAATAAGAGGCATGCTTATTAAGAAGACAATATATTTAATTCAATTTAATATTTGACTTACAGACCGGTTAAACTCTTATCAAATATGATGAAAAGATATCTATAATAATAAATTGAAGTGTTTGTGTGTGTTTTTGTTTGTTTGTTGGTGTGTTTGCTTATGCGCAATTCCCAGCCAAATATACGGCACGCAGAGATCTGAAATGTTTAACATAGATGGATGGAATGCTCCTCGAAGCAAAATTTTTAAATATATTTTTAATCAGGCTGGTTTTAACAAATTTTTGACGAAAATAATGTTAATCTGATCTAGAATTAGGTTTCAGAGATAACTGATATAAATATGCTGCATCCTCCCGGAAAAAAAAGTGTACAAAATTGACAAGGAGAAAATGGAGAAAGACAACACGTTTCAGAAATAACATTTCATTTTGAATCTGTAGATGGGTCATGGGCAATGCTCTGTGGGATGGATATTAATTAATATTTATGAGAAAATACTTTTTAGTTTACCAAGTACAGTATACTGAACCTTTTGTATCTGGCAAGGCTGATGTTGGTTACACTCCTATATTTGACTCATAAGAGGTAGGCCAAACTTTAATCCCAGCCTGGAGCACTGTGGTTGAAATTTTCTTTATTAGTTTCTCATTCTATCTCCAGGTGTATTCCTAAACATTAACTATTCTCATTCTTTGTTTTTATTTAATTACATCCTTGGAGTATTCAATGTTTAGTACTCGGATAAGAATAATTTTTCTGTAATTGAGTGCACAAAAATACTTAGCATTACTATCATTTACTTGACTAACATAAAACTTTCAACCACAGTTATTTTTTCATTACTAAATACTAGAGATGGGTCGAATCCACTATTTCTCGAATCTGAATCTACATTTTATTTTCGAATCTCGAATCCGAATCCTAGCAAATCGTTATAAATTTTAATGATTTACAAATAGACCCACATTACACAATATAGGCCTAAGCTTTGAATTAAGGTTTATTTCTGTTGGAGACACTGACTAAGATGCACGATCCAACCACTGCACCAATCACGAGAGGCGCTGCAGTAGCGCAAGCATCACGAGTTAGCCAATCACATAACTTTCCGTTACTCAGTTCTTTTTCCGTCACCAAACCGACCGCGTCGTTTTGTGCTCACGCTAACTTTCTTTTCGTGTTAATTAGCCCACTAAGTGTATTTGTAGATTCTATGTTCGTCTCAGACGTTAATTTTGTGTACTCGACATTAACCTTTGCTAACA
>CABFVX010000943.1:97727-112539 GCA_902151425.1 Timema shepardi
TTGTTAGAATGGGTTAAGTTTCTAAAAAACATGTGAAATAAACAGATTAGGCCTATATATCCTTTGATCAACTTTAATCATCATTAAAGGATATTTTATTGTATTAAGATAGCAAAAATAAAAATACAAATGGATATTTTTAATAAAGACTAAAACAACATGCTTAACAATTAACTATACATTGAAAATAGTGAACTCAATAATGCTTAAGTATGTTTTATTATTATTTTCTTTTTTAACCATTATCAATTTTTGCGTAGAAAACAAATATATTCGATTCTTGTGATATATCGATTTCTGAGAATACATTCTATTTAAAACACGAACATATTTTCAACTACAATAT
Source organism: Timema shepardi (assembly GCA_902151425.1). Lineage (NCBI taxonomy): Eukaryota > Metazoa > Arthropoda > Insecta > Phasmatodea > Timematidae > Timema > Timema shepardi. The sequence goes on from CABFVX010000943.1 coordinate 98,074, forward strand.
GTTCATTCCCATTTTATAAGGCAGGACTATGTTTGAATATTTTCTACAATTACTTCAATAACATATTTTTAAATAATAAAAACTAAGTTAAAATCAATTAAAAAATAAATCATGGATTAGCAAGTCGTTATTTGATTCTTAAAACTCGAGAGCGCTTACTAAGTGATCAGATTACCTGAATTGATTTTAAACAAACAATCGATATATGATACATAGGTCGATAGGGATAAATAAACAGTTTTATCGCTGTCTGACTGTTGAAAGTATTTATTTTTCATGAAACCCAACAAAATATCTAACTTAAGGATCGTATGCAATAAATTACATAGTTGTAGATAATTAAAACCATTTGGGTAGTAAGAATTAACAGTAACTTTATTTTAATCATCACTCGGGGGAGTAAACATAATATACGTCATGGCGGCCGACTTTGTATCGTGTGTAATGGAGGCTGACTTTGTATCATCCGTAATGAGTTATTATTTCTGTTAAAAAAAAGCCATGATTTGTTTAATTTATTTCGAGTTTATTTGTAATTATAGTTTTGATTTTCAGTTTTTGAAGAGAGTTAATGTGTTTATTAAAATATTTACAAGATTGTTCGTGAGGTGAAAGTTTATAAGTGAGCATGTGCCGAAACGGTCGAGTCCAAGTTTCCCATAGAGGTGGGAGGGTAGGGTACAAGGCACATAAGATTTTCCACACCTAATAATTTTTTATTTTTTTAAAGAAGATTTTATTATTGTTTATCTCTTTTGTCCGACAAAATAAATATTACGGACTAAGTTGTGCTTTTCAAGTACGTACCTAACTAAGTAATTTTTGAATTCAACATATTATGCTTTGTTTATGAAGTGAAAGATTCGATCATCGAATCCAGTAAAACACCGAATCTTCGAATCTCGAATATTTGTCAGGATTCAGTGGATTCGAGGATTTGAAGATTCGAGTGGCCCATCTCTACTAAATACATTATTATCATTATCATTAAAGTGAAATTAATATCATTCTCCTTCTCATGTGAATTAATATTTACGCTAAATCCTGTTTTATATCTTTTATCTTGTAATATGCTTCAACCTGTATTTAGGTGCAAATGTTCCTATTGCATTGGAAAGTATTTATATAGTTTTCTTTTAGAAATTATTTTTGTGTAACACCTCTAACTTAAAAAGAAAAAGAAAATTAATACCCATACATTTATGCATCAAAATGTAAGCTTCATATAAATATTTACAAAAGCATGTTTTCTTTGCTTAAATTGTGTTGTTGAATTGTTTGAGTGCATGCTTTGCATAACAAAAATATATTACTAACTTTTCAGCTGTTGTGGAAGATTCTCAGAAGGCATACCAGGACGCGTTTGAAATAAGCAAGGAAAAAATGCAGCCTACCCATCCCATCAGGCTTGGCCTGGCTCTCAATTTCTCCGTCTTCTATTATGAAATACTCAACTCCCCAGACAAAGCCTGCCAGTTGGCAAAGCAGGTTGGTCTAAATAAGTGGTGATAATTATTTCATTGCAAGATGGCAGTATTTAAAGGTGTATTAACACATACATTGTTGTGTGGATATGAAATGTGGGTTTGTCGCGAGAAACACAAGAGCAAGGTGAATCTAGTTGGAATGAGATATCTAAGAAATGTATGCATTAAGTAATGATTGTGTGCTGAAGGAGTGTGGTTTGATAAGGAATCCAATAAGTCTCTGTGAACCAACATTTGCATGGGCATTTTGAGAGGATGAAAGTGGATCGAGGGATGAATAAAAATATGAAGGTAGAGTGTGTGGATCAGAAGGAAGGGGTAGGCTATGTAAGACTTGGTTAAATGTTGTACATGAATGTGTGAAAAAAGAGACATGAGTTTTATGAATAAAATACTCTATGAATGTTGTTGAAGCGATAGGAATATGCAAAAATAGGGATGTGTGGAGAAAGTTAGGATGGATTAAGTACAAAGTTGTTTTTTGAGCTTTATGCACTGTTTTCTACCTACTTCATAGGAGGACAGCGTAATTAGGTGTGTATGTGTTATTTCAGATTTGTTGGATCAAAACACTCATTAATCTCGTTGGAAAAGGCTTGAATCTAAAATAATCTATACACAAAATATTTCACCCACATTTTATTTGAAGAGTAGGTTTGGATCAAAACATGGTGGTGCTAGTGTTAGCAGACATTTCACATTAATTTGACTTAAACACCGATTTAAAAATTGCAAATGTATATTATGAAATTGAAAGTATTTATCATTTTTGCGATGCCTCGTATCTTAATACCTGCTCAGATTATGTGTATGTACTCATCAGGGTGTCCAATAACCTGGAAAACAGGGAAAAGTATGGGAATTGGATCAAATTTCTGGAATTTGCACATGCTCACTAAAAAAACTTTAATTTACAATAGTAAAAATATATTTCTTCCTGTTAATACACACCAAGAATCTATTTTTAACACAGCTCTCCCACTTGAGCATTTCTTCATCCATTACTGTTTCACACCTATGGCCTGGGTCAGTTTTTTATTCGTCACATTTTTCCACTATTGGCTGGCTTGTCTTGTCGTAGCTTCATATTATGCCTTTTAATCTTACTTAAGACTAGGACAGTTACAACATCCAGTCCCTAGCCGTTAATTTGTCACTGTGAAAGGGTAAATCCACATTCACCAATGCCATGCTGGGAATCGAACCTGCTACATGCTACCTACCGACTGAGCTAAAGTGTCGGACTTCAGTTGAACATGCTAACCTCAATTCTAGGTCATCATGCGATTTTCATGTTATCTCTTAAACCACTCTCCTGTGTGTCTTTAGCCAAAGTTGAATAAAGGTTATGTCCATGTGTGAGAATTGATAGCATTATAGGAAGAAGAAACTAAAAAATATGTCTCGCAACTATTTTAAGCTGTACTGGTGTAAGGCGAATTTTAATGTTTCTCTATTATTTCATTGCAATCTAGCTTGTATTGCGCTATGCTGCGGCCCATCTGTTTAGGCTGACATCTTTAAACACCATAGTGTGGCATAGGATATGTGTCCAAAATAGTACTACATTAAATTGCAATCTTAGTATAAAAAATATAAAATAGCATTACTAGAAAAGTTAGGAAATGGCTCTGGAAAAGTTAGGGAATTTAAAAAAAATACTTTGGCTGGACACCCAGTGATTACACTAATACTAATCACACAAATTAATTACGGACAAGGAAGATTGAATTTAGAGAACGTGTACCCATATTTATGTGGAGGGAGAGTAGAAAAGCATTAAACCACCCTCAGTACACTCAACTGGGATTATAAACCAGATCTCCCTTTTATTGGTAGTCTAGTCTATTGTGAGAGTGACGACTTAACCCATGTGGCCACCAAAGCAGTTCTTTCTATCAAATATATCAGTGTTTAATACATCTTTTTAAATTGTGATATTTTATCAAGAATAATTTTCAATGAAGTCCCATGTTTTATTGATCGATTGAGTGATTGCTAAACCATGACTGAAATTGTCATTAAAAGCAGCTCATGTAGAATGTATGAAATTTTGTGCATAAATAGAGAAACTTTCATAGGCAGTTTTCAGATATGCTCATCACATATCCAAAATACTTCCAAGCTAATCAATTGCAGGCAAAAATATGTGTTTTCTGGTTTATGCATACAAACAATAATTTTATTTTAAATTTTTTAAATAAACACCATAATCTCTTAAACATCATGATGTGATCTTAAAAATTCTGATTATAAACAAGTCATAATAAATGGAAATTTGAAGAGTGTATAGAAATATGAGTTTGTAGTTCTTAAGTAATTTAGACTGGCAATATGTTTCAAAGAAATGAAATGGAAACCAGAAAGATCTTTCTTTATCATGCATGCCAAAAATTATAAGCAATCCTGTCTTTCTCTCTCTCTCTATATACTTCATTTACATTCCCAAAGCTCTGAAAAATGTTATGAAATCCAGTTTTATCATATATGCTTATTTGGTTGCACATGATATATTTCTAGTACAGTAAAATCTTTAATTGACACCACTGAATAGCAGATTCCTCTTTATAATGGACAGTTTAAATTTCACAGGCAAAATAATAAGGGCTCTTAAGAATAAACAATCTTCCAATAACAGAAGCAAACAAACGCTTCTAAATAAGCATATTTACAATATTTGACCATAGGAATGTCAGGAATGCCACTGTCTTTAGCTAAATAAGAGGAGTCCTGCTTCCCCCCCCTCTAGGGAAAGTTTCTAAACTAGCCGATTTAGAATTAACCAAGGGACTACAAGGTCAAAACTCCCACTCTTCCTGGGCCATCAGGGAGGGATCTTCCAGCAGTTGTCTGCTTGTTAGCACAAACACAAGACCTACTCTTTACATTTAATTTCATTTGCTTATTCTGTGTTTTATGCAATCTCTACAGTAAGTTATGTACAATATTAATTCATTAGTCATAACTACCTGTTGTATAATACTGTATAGTGTACTGATCGCCTCATTGTAAGTTGACCAGTAACACTTATTAAGTTTAATTAAAAAAGGTATATCTGCTGCCAAGACTGAAAGAGAGCATAAGTAAATAATTAGCATAGTAAATAGTTAATTAATCAATACAAAAGGAGGTTAAGAAGTTATTCAAAATACGTGGATTCCCACGTGCTTAATTTTAAATCATAACCCAATTACAAAAGGACTGTATTATTTATTAAACGAATAAAATATAATAAAAACATAATAAAAGATTAAGATGATAAAAAGATAATAAAACATAAAAAAAGATTAATTTAAAATAAAAGAGAACATTTATATTTACTACATTATCGATTTGTTTAAGGTATAAAAAAGATATCTCCTGTAGAACAGAGAAAACCAAAAATAAAATTAATTAATACAAAGATAATCATCTTCAAACATTATATTTAATCCCCTGTTTTATTAAATTTTAAACAGCGTGATTTATAGGATGCCGATTGATACAAAACCATAATATAAAAAGAACCAGGCCACGTGGTGGACATTTTCTAAGTTACATTAGAACACCACAAAAAATTACGTCTCACGTTTATAGAATCCAAAGAGAGAATGGCCGAGGTAAAGTCGTAATTTTCCTTAACAGGAAATTGAGATTAACGAATAGGCCAATCAGAGACTTTTAAGATAAAAAGGACCAATTATAATATTTGAAGATTTAACATTTTTTAAAATAAAAGATATAAAAGAAACATTAAGGTAAAATTACCTATCTAAAAAAGGTACAAAGAGATTTAATTACTTAGCACATATTGAAATAATAGTTTATAACACATTATTAAAACTTCCGTTTCTACTAAAACTACGATAGATCGCCATGTTGTGTAAATACTCCTAATTTAAAGTTTGTCCCCTAGGCTTGGCCACTCACCGTTACCAGTAATGTCAAGGTCGATAGATCTTAGGTCCGTTCATAATTAACAGTACAATAGTGCTGTAATTATATTGTTGTAGTTAATAATCAAATTTTATAGGTTCATATAGATTAAACTGTGCTCAAGAAGTATGATTTAGAAAAATATTATTCCAAACAACGACCCCCTTTTAGATGTTTTTGACTCTGGAAGGTGTCCACTATTGAGTAATTTCATTATATTTCATACATTATGGCAACCCTGCATATCTTTTCTTGCCCTACGATGGGGTGTCAAGTATGGCGATACTTAACGTTCACGCTCTACTCTTCCATCTTAGGGTGCCAGTTTTCGTGTTGCTTAGTTTTTTTACACGCGGCCGGATGCTAATTGCAATGATGCACCTCACGCACTACATGATTAACTTATATTAGCCCTCCACTTTTAGGAACTCAGTTTAATAATTCCTGAAACCATTTGAATTCAACATGTGTACACTATTTATTTAATGAATCCACACTTTTATAGTTACAAATTCAATATTACAACATAGTTTCTGCTTGTTTGGCAAACCGACGCGAAATAAAGCGTAGAAGCTTTCTCCAGCCCCTGATATCTGACTTTCCCATGGGACACCCTTCTCTATGATGTCAAACCAACCAATAAGAGAGCACTTGATGGATTGAAATTTTGAAAGCTAGCTTCTTATTGGTCGCCTAAAATCTGTTTGAATAAAACCTGGCTGACTCATAATCATACTTTTTAACATGGAATGGAAGAAACCTTAAACAAAGTATGGTTTAATACGTATTATATTTAAATTTACTTTTGAAAATACCTTGTGTGCTTAAAACACATTAAAATAAATAATAATTAACTAAAATTATATTATTAATAAAGATAATTTATAATCTTATACTGCAAATAAAATCCTTAATTTATCCATGGATGAAGAACAAAAGGAAATTTACATACTTTTCTTTAAAAAAAATAAACCTCATCCAATAAAGGAAAGGGCCTCAGAACAGGGTCATTACAACATGTTGTTTAACTTTTGACTTTTCTCCCTTGAAAATTTAATCCACAGCTAACTAGCTTAAGTCCAATGAACCTAAATTTCCAACTAATAGTTTTTGGCTATCCAGCGTTGATATTTTATCTCAAACACTTTCAATATTATATATTAAATCAGATCATCTGACCATGCTAGATATATAGTTAGTAAAAATAATTTCAATTTCCATTCTGACGAACATTCACAAGACCTATGACAGACCATTCCTGAAACAATACAACAATAACATCACCTGTTTCCAGCCTGTGGTCGGGTCAGTTTAGTAAATTGCCTCCTTCCTCTGTTCTTCAACCATTCTTCCTCCTTTAATTTCTTCCATTCTCTCCTCTCACTTGAACACTTTCTTTTATCTGCTCCTTCCATCTCTTTCTTGACCTCCCTTGCAGTCTCTTTCATACATTATTTCAACATTTTCTTAGGCATTCTTCCTTTGTCCATCATTACATGGGGTGACCTGGTGGTCTAGGGGTAAGGTGTCAGAATTCTATGCTGGTGGATGGGGTTCAATCCTCGGTCCCGGCACAGATTTATCTGATTACCAAACCCTTCCTTCACTTCTGACAAGACATCTTGTGAATGTGGGGAATGCCAGGCCTCCATCGTGGTTCGGATTCCACGTTAAACTGTAGGTCCTCCATTTCATCTCACAATCACCCTACCATTACACATTAGCATAAGTGTGTATAACCCGAACGGGTAGTAAGACGCTGTGTTAATAATAATAATAATAATAATAATAATAATCATCATCATCATCATCATTACATGCCCATACTATCTTAGTCTTGCTTCCTCTACTATCTTATATATTCCACTCTTTCCCGGATAATTTAATTCCTAATCTTGTTTCTCCTCGTGAAAGCTAGCATATTCCTCACAAACTTCATTCCCATGGCTTCTACTTTCCTAGTCTCATACATTCAATGTCCATGTTTCTGCAGCATATGTGACAATGGGTACGCTTTCCTTACACATCGAGGGAACATTTCTTCTCCATAGCAGGTCTCTTACACACCTATACAATAAAACTCCCTGTTCTCTTCTCGTTAAATCCTCTCTTCTTCCATCTTTTTTCTCAATCATGCCTCCAAGATTTATGTACTTTTCTCAGCTCTACTCCATCCAAACTAATAACTTATTTGGCCTTACCCTCTTGTCATTACCACCCCTTCATACTTTGCCATGTTAAATTTAATTCCACACTATTTCACTTCCTCATCCCATTCTTGTTCCTGTACTTCCTCTTCTTTCTTCCCCCATATCAAGTCAACAAACATCATGGCTTTCATTCTTTCCTCCCCGAGTTTTCTTGCCACTTTGTTCATGACCATTTCTATTACCATTACAAATAGTAATGGTGAGAAGGCTCTCCCCTGCTTCACTACATTTTTTATTTGGAACTAATCCGTCATTCCACTCTTTGTCTTAACACAACTCCTGTTATCCACATACTTGCTTTTCACTCTCATTATAACTCTTTTTTCCACTTTGGCCTCCTCCATTGCTTCCCAAACTTTATTTCTATCCACGCTATTATATGCCTTCTCCACATCCATAAATACCATCACCAAGTTTTTCCCATATTCATACCTTTTTTCCTATTAGTTGTTGTATGGCAAAGATTAAATCTCTTGTAGCTCTCTCTTCCCTAAATCTGTGCTGTTACTCTCTCCACCTTTCTTTCATTTAATTTCTTATTTTCTATTCTTCTCATATATTTGTGTACAGTGGCACATCATTGTAATCCCCCTAGAATTTGTACACCTCTTTCTCTCTCCATTCCTGAAAATAGGTATTTTAACTCCTTTTTCTAGTCTTCTGGTACCTTGCTCTCCTTCCAAACCACTCTCAGAACCCTGTATAACGATCAGTAGCGTGTTGTCAATTCTGGACAAAGGGAAGCAAATGAGGCTACAATAAAGGGGTTCTGATGGACCCTAGTTTAATTGGAAGCTCACACTGTTCTTTTTCTTTATTTTTGTATAGTTAAAGTATAATGGGGAAGAAACGAAGGGGGGTGGCACAAACTATGCATAGAATAAAACTTTATTTTAATCATAGAAATATTACCTCACTCATTAAATTATATATATTTAAATAATAAGTGTAGTTCTTCTAACTTTAATAATAATAATAATTATGATGATTCTGTTAATGATAGTTATTTTTGATTGCCGAAATTTTATCTTGGGTTGTGACCTGCCAATAAGTATGACCTTTGGCCTGCCTTAGAGTGTTGAATTTGGATTTATTCTACATGCCATTATCATTATTAAAGTCAACTATATAATTTTCTGCCAACACAACACACCAATATTTACTATACACTTTCATAAAATTAATCATTGAAACATCAAAGTTTTTTATAGTCTGCCTGGAGATGGAGTGGGTCTGCCTGTTTCAAGTATTTTAGTTTTCTTGTCAAAAAAATTGGGATGAAAAACTACATTTTAAAATATGTCTTATGGATACACAGCAGCCCTCCTCTTCCACTGCTGTACATCTTGTTGATGCACTCGTCATTCTACTACTGTATGCAAAGAAACAAACCCCTTCCCTTGGATGATCAAGCAAGCGTCAATATTTTGTAAAATGAAACTAAACTTAGTGTAAATTAGTGATAAATACATTATTTTTTAATAGTTTGCCCATAATTATATATAGAAACAGTAAATATCATTTAAAACAAAAAAGTATGATTTTAACAGTATTAAACATACGCTAATACACCAATCACGATAGTAAACCTTTGCGCTAATACTTGCCAAGGGAAACACTGCTTCCCTTTCCCCGATGAGGGCTGGACAGACCCAGAAACAAATGATTGGCGGAATAAAGAGTGAGCGAGACCAGCTGGCTGGTTGCCGGTCATTCTGAGAAAGAACGGCTTGCTCTGGAAGAAGGTTGTGAACTCAACTCGGTTTACTTGTTGGAGAGGTTTCTAATTATTATAATTATAATTTGTTTTAACTTCATTTTACTCTTACTTTCTTTTTTTCCTCTTTAATTACATGCCACTGATAACCTTTCTATATTTACTTCACCTGCTGCTATTATCATTTCTACAGTCATTTCGTCAACATCTGGTTCTTTTCCTTGTTTCATCCACTTTATTGCGCCCTCCACCTCTTTTCATGTGTGGCCTCTTTCCTTCTCTTCTGCTATTTCTCTCTTCTTTGTTTCACTCTCATCCCTTTCCTCTCCTGGATTGAACACTTTCTCATCATAACTCATACATGGTTCCTTTTCTTCCTCTTATGTCTTCAAGGTCCTTCCTTCATCTATCATTTCAAACTTCTTGTCTTTTCTTTCTCCTCCTGTTTATTACTTGGCTATATAACACCACCTTCCTTCCTTCCACATTCCGTTCCAGCATTTTTGTCCATTTTAGCATCCAATCCTTGACTTCTTCTACAACTCACTTTGTTCTCTTCTTCTCCCTATATTCTCTCTGTATTTCCTCATTCCCATTCTTAAAAGTCCTTCTGAATGCTCTATTCTTCTCCTCCACTGCTTCCTTCACCCTTTCCTACCCTGCAGCTGCCACTAGACTGTTATTAAATATTTCCCATTCAACCTCTACACTTTGCTTCTCATCCTTGGGTACTATGCTTCTTGCCTTTCTTGCGTACAACTCTATCCTCTTCATAGCTTAGCCCCCACATTCTTATTTCTTTTATTACTATCTTTCTCATACATTTCCATTCCTTTATGTCTATGGTCTGATTTTTCACTTCTTCATTCATGATAAAGTAGTCTCTCGCCCACTTGTGCTCCCCATCCCAACTGTATCTAGTGATCTTATGACATTCTCTTTCCTTCTTATACCAACTGTTTGCCACTTTCATCTTATTTCTTGCACATGGCTCCAACAGCCTTCTACACTCCTCATTTCTCTCTCCCCATCCTTCCTTCCCTAACACTTCTTCAAACCCTGCTCTATCTTTTCCTACTATTGCATTCAGATCCTCATTACTATCTGACCCTCGTTTCCCATATGCCTTGCTAGGGAACTTGACATTTTTCTTCTGCTGGGTAACCCACTTGTGGGGCATACACACAAATATAAAAATACATTGGAATAAATTAAACAAAACTATAGCTATAATCATTTACCTGATTTTGAATCGAGACCTGAGAGTCATAACCCAGGAATTCTATTAGGCTTAATTATGGTAGATTGCTTACGATACCATGTAAATTATCAGATTGTTTTTCAAGTGTGGTATTATGTTCTCAAATACTTTTAGTGAAATTACTTAAAAGAGATATTACCTGATTTAAAATAACTTATTAAAAGTTAGTCAGACCTCATGACTAACTTATTAAAAGTTAGTCAGACCTAAGGCCTTGAGACTTAAAAAGAACTTTGTCCAATAAAAGAACCAAGCAATGGTAAGTGTAGTGAATATATTTTAAGCTTGTATTTTACCTTTCCATGCTATGGGAGGATTAAATTAATCGTGGATGATGTTTGTTTTAACCACTAGTGTTATCCATTAACACTATCTAGTTGTTATTAAAGTAGAAAAATATCTCCAAATCACTGTTTTTAATATTATACAATAAAAAGTTTCACATTTGACCTGATCTTTTTTAAATTAATCATTTAAAGTTAGCACTTGTACATTTTGTGTTTTAAACTGACCCACATCTTTAGGTCAACCCAATCTTTTAGTAATGAACAAAATGGAGTGTTTTTATATATAGTATTTATTTTGTGGGAAAGATTGTTATATTTTAATATATACATATATAAATAATTATTTAATTGTTTAGTTATTGATAAAATTTCTTGGTCGTTTATCAAATAAACATTGGAAATTCTTGGATATTTGATTTTTAAAAATAACACTCTTACCATATTGGCCCAAATATAGTGCGGTGCTTTCTCCTAAAAATGTCCTTCCAAAAACTATACTTGTATTAAATGTGCAGCCTAACATTTCTCATTGAAAAAAAAAAGTCAAATTCTTGCATATCATTGTAGCATGCTGAAACTTTATCAGCCAGGGGAATTATTAATAAACTCCCTATCAAAGCAAAGCAAGCTAGATGATTTTCACTCTCGAGTGTCACTTAACTGTTAATTCAGTAGGCCATTGTTAGTTGCTGGCAGAATCTCTTGCTGTGTTACTGATATTAAAATATCACTCATGGCACATCTGCATATGAGTGATCGTGTTGAAAAGTCTTCCCTTGCCTCTAATGTAAACAATGGAATGAGAAGGAGCTACATAAAGATAAAATAAAATACTTATAAAATTTTTTAAGTTTTCACCTCAAGGTATATTAGATACCTTATATTTTTATGTAGAACACCTTCAAAATTTTATTGTCTTATTTGTGAGGCTGTACTCTTTTCGGGCCAAAATGGTAATTAATTTTTAATACATTATTTCTTAAGACAGCTATAGTTTGCTACTGGATGTGTGAAATGAAATTTATTTGTTGACATATAAGCTTCCTTACCAACCATTGAATCAAATGCTATTAATTATTTGGGATTAATAAGAAAAATTCAATTTATCTCATGTTATAAAAGTAAACTTTTAATCAATTATTCAACTCTTTTGCTTATTCCTTATACTTTTGAAACTCCATGCTTAAAACAAAATGGTTTTGGTTTATGATTATTGGAAAATTTAGTTATACTAAAAAAAATTATAAATAGTTTGGTAAGGCATGGTTGCATTTAGTTAATTTTTCTAGATCCATTTAGATTTCTCTTCTAAAAATCAAATCTGATTATGTTTTGTTTTACTCATCAGCGGTAGTGGACGATTCTCAGAAAGCCTATCAAGAAGCATTTGATATTTCAAAGTCAAAAATGCAACCAACACATCCAATTCGACTAGGGCTAGCTCTGAATTTTTCTGTTTTCTATTATGAAATAATAAACTCACCGGCAAGAGCTTGTCACCTAGCCAAACAGGTAGGAGGGTTTGGAATGGAAAATAAAATCAAGCTAACATTGGCTTTGTGTGTTTGTGTGTTTTATTAATAATATTAGCACCGCGTCTTACTACCCGTTTGGGTTATATGCTTGTGTTCTATTAACTAAATTACTCAAATTATTCCTTATATTCATCTATAAACTTGGAAGATATTTACTCTATTACTCACTGTTTGGGGGGATAAAATTGATTTTTATTGTTTTTAAATGTCTCTAAATAATATAGGGTACATATTACCAGTTGTTGCTATGATAGAAAACAAGACAAATTTTTATATATATTTTCAATTAGTTTAGTGTAAATATAGAAAGCTTTACTTTATTTATTCAACTATAGAGAATAAAAATCATCACAAAGTTTTTTGTTTAGGAAAAGGTATTTTAAAAGGCTACACCTGATAACTACACTAATGGCATGTTCTTAGCTAGTTTTTGTGCTATAACAGTAGTAAGTTTGAGTGCTGTAACAATTAGTATCTTTTTTTGGGAACTTATATTGCAACACTTTTTAAGAATGCCCAAATAGCACTGAAATTATAGTACACAACATTATAACTCTGATTTTGTCCAGCCCTAACTGCACTTACTGTGGGCAGTTTTAATCCTTCGTTAGGGTTTAGTAAATCTTCTTTTTCTTGAACAAGTTGTCTTCTATCATATTAGCTTTTACATGGGAGCCTCTATTAAGGAAACCGGGAACTATACTTCATTCACGGGAGGAGTTTACCTCTGAAAGGTCTTTTTTCTTACCGATATCCTACTATATAATAGATTTCTGGTAGGGAAAAAAGTCCTTTTCCAGGTAAACTCCTATCGTGAATGAACAATATGCTTGAATGTTGAGCTTTGGCAAAATACCTTGAAAAATTGTTGAATTTTTACTTTGTCAGAAATTGAAAAATATTACAAGCCTTTTTTCAATGTCAAAGACAACTGGCCAAAATTAAATGAATTTTCCTAATTAGTTTTCACTACATCTTGGTACGTTTTCATGCTATACACATGTTTTTTATTACTACCATCACTTCAACTCTGTGACATTTCTCGAATAAACATGACTGCCATCGTTTCTTGTCTAGTGAATCAAAATGTGGTTAGAACAAATCTTTTCTTTGAATGCTCTGTTTTTGGTTTGCTAATGTGATTTACATAAGGTTTATGCTGGTAAACATTTTTATACATAACCTCTGTTCAACATGTCTACTCTACATATAGCTGTGCACATATCACAAATGGTATAATGACTTTTTGATCCTGAGCTAAAAAGATGATAAAAATTTTGAGTAACTCACATTCTGCTGACTGGATTCTCTCTCTGCCCATTGGCAGACCTTAGATTAAAGTATTTCCCACTCAACTTTACTTGGAAGACAGCTCAAAAAGTTACTAGATATAGTCTCTAATGTATCCCTACACCAACAGTTGACATCCGTCACTTTGGATAACTGTAATGCAAACATATGGTAAAATATGAATTGTACTTAACCTCAATAATTTAAACCAATATTATTTACATTTATTTGAGGTCAGGCACAAACTTATTTATCGTTTTATTCCACTTAAAAAAAATATTATTCACAGTATTTTCACAAAAGGTCTATCAAATATAGCTTCAAAATGGTGACCGACGAATTTAAACCATGTAATTGATCATGATGTAAACAAGTTCTTTACAATGGTGCACCCAGGCAGTGGATACAAACATTTTATTCCATTAAATATTTTTAAATAGAATAAAAGGGTGTCTACCATCCGGGAAAACTTGAATTAGCTGGGAATTTGAAGTGGTCAGGAAAAACCAAGAATAAGTCAAGAATTTGGTAGATTAAAAAAAACTGGAAAATATTATTTTACTCAAAATATGAAATACGATAATCCTTAGATCATTAAATTACAATGTGATTCAAATTGTAATTTTTTGTTTGTAGTAATATATTTTATAATTTTACAATTTCTAGTACTGTAGACTATATTAATACAAATCAAAACCCTTGTTTATTTAAATTTTAAAACTCGTTATTATCAATAAAGGCAATTATTAAAAAGTGTGGGGGGG
>CABFVX010000943.1:112727-161011 GCA_902151425.1 Timema shepardi
GGTAGAAGCGTGTAAAATACTTTTGAGTCTGGAGTGTTAGGAAATGATCGGAGAATTTCATTGGTCAAGTTGAGTAGACAACCATGAATAAAATAATAATAAAATCATTATTTTTATATATATATATATATACACACACACAAAGTATTTTCTCTTTTCCAAGTTAATAGCATGCCTATATTAAAAGAAATTAATAGATGCACTATATTACACATTATAGATAACATTTCAAAATGAATAAGTACTTTAAATTAGGTTTAAAATATTGTTTCAGACTGGATAACAAATTGTTAAAAGTAATGAAATAGTGTGAGAAAAATTAAGTTAACATTATTTTAAATGCAAAATATAACATGTAATTAAAAAGCTTATAATCTATAACCGAACAGTGATCTTTTACAAGTGTTGGCAACCCAAAACCATAACATGATTTTTAAACTGTCATTCAGGTAATAAGTTATGGTGAATATACTGTACACAATCTTTACCTGGGACAGGAGTTGCTATAAACATAAGGATTTAGTTACCATAAACGTTTCAAAACAATTTTGTGCATTTATCACTGCAATTGACATAGCATTTGTAGCATCATCAATAGCACCAAAATGCTGTTAACTTACATCTTTGTCTCTACAAACAGCTACTAAGAATAACTAATTAATTGATTAACCCTTGGGTTCAAGATGGTTGCATTTTCTTATTCTCAACACAAAGTATAATGAAAGTGAATTTTTCATGGACTTTAAGGTTCTTTCTAACTCTAATTCATCAGGAATGTAATTGCATGCATTTTGTTCTATAATGTCAGAACTACTAAAACTAAAAATATATTGCTTGGGTAGAAACATTTTGTGGAAACACACCTCTTAAAACCATTTTCATGTTGAAACATATGTTCAAGGTCTCGCAGTAAAAAGGCTTTAACAAAATCAAGAAAGTGAAGTTTTTTGGACCGATGGACTGTGAATTACTCATTAATTTTATTCTAGAGTTTGAGTAGCCAGCCATCCTGTACTGCCTGCGGCAATGGATGGGCATTCTGAAATGTTAAAAGACTTTCATTGCACTGGGTCTTATCTTTAATTTTCATTGTGGTCATCCATCACACGCTCCATGCTAATCTGGGTGCAGTTCTATACATGTCCTTAATTGTCGTTGATAAATCTTAAATTGAGTTACAAAAAATAAAAATTGAAAATTAATAAATCACTACACACACAAATGTACACATACACACGCGTTTTCAAAGAGAGACATAGGGTTTTACTATAATGTGATTGACAAAATATGGCAAGATTAGTTTTACTCACTTGCTATTTGTGGTGTTTTGACAAAATATTTTAATGATACAAATTGAATAAGGTCTGAATTTAGAGCCTGTGGTCGAAATCCCAATATCAACATTTATTTTCCACAATCCATTAACAAAACTAATTTATGGTTTTTTTGTGATTGTTTAACCTGTGGGGTGTGTTATTTTAAGAAAATGTAATATTACGCATTGGATCGAAATACTTTTAAATTAAAAGTACTTGCCCGAGTACTAACATTTGGTGATCCGTACATTGCACAATTTACAAACCGTTTTGATTTGGAGCCCCCATGTTTTCTAATCCACCTACATAAGATATGTGATTATTGAAACTAATTGACAAAGGTTATAAATTATTATCATAAATTTTAAATTAATGTAGTGACCTGGTGGTCTAGGGGTAAGGTGTCAGACTTCTGTGCTGGCGGCCGGGGTTCAATCCTCGGTCCCGGCACAGATTTATCTGATAACCAAACCCTTCCTTCACCTCTGACAAGACATCTTGTGAATGTGGGGAATGCCAGGCCTCCACCGTGGTTCGGATTCCACGTTAAACTGTAGGTCCTCCATTTCACCTCACAATCATCCTACCATTACACATTAGCGTAAGTGCGTATAACCCGAACAGGTAGTAAGACGCGGTGCTAATAATAATAATAATAATTTAAATTAATGGTTTAAATCTCTTATCCAAAAAGTCCAACCAGCCTATTTTAAAATACAAAGAATGTAACATTTAACACGCATTATGCCTCCTCTCCCCAATTGATTTATAAAATACGTATCTGCTATAATACAGCACAAACAAATTTTAATAATTTTGGGCTAATTGGCTTAGATAATATGGTAAAAACAATCCAAAAAAGTTAAGCTCCTGAAATCGCTATATTTAATAAAATAATCATTTTGATAAAATATATTAATATATGTGGATTGTAACCTGAAACCAGAAGCCTTTGACTCAAATAATCTTCTCGTTTGGCAAGCTTCCTTAATATTTTTGTTAAATATATACTATCTCTAAATTACTATATTAGTCATATAATCTCACTGAATGTTTGAAGCTTAATGAGTTCTCTAAGTATGTCACTAACAAAGCATGTCAGAGAACAGAAACATTTGCTTGAATAATTTTATGGTAATATCATTATCTGTTATAAAGAGCAATAGATTTCTAAGTCTTCACTTTATTTGAATTTGACTTACTTTATACATAATAAGAGTATCTGCAGTTCGAAAGCTGTTAAGATATACTATTCTTTCAGCCCTAAACAATTTATATATGATATAAGTAACTAACTTTGCAAATAAATTATAGTTGAAATTAATGTAACAATAACGTGTTACCAAACATTAACATTTTTCAAAAGATGGAAAACTTTAATATCTGATTTAATTACTAAGCTATGTATTATTGTGTTAAGGGTAATGTTGTTAAATAATAATACTTGGGTTTATAATAGCATAAATGAATCAACAAAGGCAAGCATAATTAATGTCATGCCTTAGTCTATGATGTCTGTCTTAGTTTCTTTTCCTTTTGTTTTTCAGGCGTTCGACGATGCCATTGCCGAGCTAGATACGCTTAATGAAGACAGTTACAAAGACTCTACTCTCATCATGCAGCTGTTAAGGGACAATTTGACACTATGGACCTCGGATACACAAGGGGATGGGGACGAGCCTCAAGAGGGGGAAAACAATTGAGTTCTTCATACCTCTTTCCCATATCATATTTAAACGTGACAAAATACAATTTTTAATTTAAAATACAAACTTAAATCGCATTCTTCTCTTTTTTCTTATTACCTTAAACCTGTGTCACTATGTTGATACCTATTATGTTCCTGTCTAAATTAAAAGTTCCTTGTATTTTCAGTCATTTTTTACCGTTTATGTTACTACTTAATACAGATAAAAATTGCTTTAGTATACATATAGAAAGTGTCTGAAAAGTTAGTGTACAATAAAGTACCACACACCCCGTAACAGTTCTTCCTACATCAGATGTTGGAAATGTCGCCAACAGGCATGAAGACATGTTTTGGACACGCGCCTTTATCATATATGACGAGACGTATCCAGGCATGTCTTGAGGCCTGTGAGGACCATTTCTAGCATCCATTTTAGGAAGAACTACGAGGTATGTGGTGCTTTACTATACAGTAACTTTTAGATCACCTGTATTAACATTAGGCAGTAATCAACCTTTGCCAATAAAAAATACTATTTAGGACTTTTTCCCCTTCTTTAGTTCAGTTTTTTGATCCGCCTTGCATATTATATCATCACCAAATCCAGTAACTTTTATCTGCCATGTTATCTTTGACCTAAGAACAATGATCACTTTTAAAACAAACAGTGTAACGTCATAATTATGCCCTACATTCTATTTGTACTGCTATTACTCCTTGGCTGTAGACTAAATGGATATGAGTAACGGATTAGTCTTACAGAAAAAAATCCTGGAAAGCTCAATTGGTAGCTAAATGTCCTAGATTTAAATACCAGGCTAGGTGTCATTTTTCTAATATATTAGGGACCTGTGAGCTTCTCTCTCTCTCGCCTCTCTCTCATTAAAGTTGAGTATTTAAAAAAAAATCTCCTGATTCGAGTATTTTCTTGATTTTAAAATGTAAGAGTATATTTGTATATTTTAAAAATACATGAAAACAACATATGTTCTTAAAATAAGAATGAAACTCATTTTTATAACAGTAAATACTTTTAAAAAAAAGTTAATATTTGGAATTAATTTGAGAAAGGGGCCATGTAAATATATTAAAAAATAATGGTTAATGAGCTCAAAAATGATCAGTCTATCAACATTTTCGAGCCTGATCCTGACCTTTAATGAAGAGTTCGTCTCAAAGCTCGAAATATGAGTACTCGCAGAGCCCTATAATGTATCAAAAGTTGGCTTGTCAAAAGCTCTCAAATATGAAATCTTTATAAATAAGTATATTTTGTTGATGTTTGGGTGTTATTAAATAATTATATTGTGTTGATGTCAAGGGTTATTTTTTAATAGCACAACTAATGTATTTATAAGCTTTTCTTAATTTAAAGACAAATATTTTGCAATCTTAAGGACAGGTGACTTCCATATGTTTTGTGCCTGCAATTTACTTGGAAGTCCATGTAACATTACATTTAATTGGTTCCTTAAATACTAGAAAGTATTAAAACAAAAAGAGCATTTCTTTGAATATGTACGCACAAACGATTTATTAAAATTATGTTTCATAAATGTGAAATTAATTGGTGCTGACATTATATAATATTCAATACATTCAATACTTAAAACATGCATAATATATTTTTATCTTGTATTATATCTCTATTAGGAACATCTCTTATCTTGTATATCATGTGAGATTTCTATTAAAACTTATTTCCAACATAATCAATCTAATGTTAACATTCTTCTCCTAAGAAATTATTTCTACCTGAACTCTAAAGTTTGTTAATATATTTAGAAACCACCAATTGTGTCGATTTCTTAAGTATTGCAATACTTAAATCTTATTGATATTTACGATTTTGGTTTTAAGCCATAGAAATTTTAATCATAAATTTTTTTATGGAATTGACACTGTAAAAGAAAAATTAATGGTAGATTTTCTGGTGTCACATACAGGGTTGACAAACATTTGGAAAATTTTGTTTGAGAGAAATTTTGAAAGATTCGTTGAAATTCTTAGATATTTTTGCAATAATTTTTTAAATATCAAATAGAAGAGCACAACCCTCAGTAAATTATTATTTTTTCCTCCAATTCACATATTTTTGCATATATTTATCTTTAATAGTTCTTTTGTTAATATTTTTCTAGTGAACAGTGAAAATAAAGATATATTATATTGATAGCTTTGCATGTGAAGTAATGGTAAATTTTCTTTTGTCTAAAAACCTGTAATTTGAAAACTCAAAAAATAACAACCCTGTGGTAACTAGAACCTTAGGAGCATATGGTAGAACTAATCCTGAATATTAAGATGATATAGCTGGTATTTACCATTGTTTGTTCAGGTAAAACTGCCATCAAAGTTATTTTCTTTATTTGACAAAATATTATATAAAATTGATTGCTTGGCTTATTTACTCAATTTTTTATGCTAGTATTTATGCACTTGAATTTTAAAATTTTGTTTAGCTATATTTTTGCAAACTTACTAAAGCAATGGGTTTAATACAAATAGTTATTAAATAAATTAGGAGATTATCTTTTTATAAAAGCTCTCTTTTAATCATGCTTATCTACTTTTTTTTATAATTATTGATTATTTTGGGTTCTACCTTTATTGTTATATAAAAGTTTGTGATTTACTTATTCCATCTCTGTTCAGAAATTTTGAGGGAGAGACGGTTTTATGTAAATAGTATAAATACAAATTATTTTTATTATTAATGTTGCCAGATTGTAAAAACATGATTTATTTATTTTCAAACATACCTTAAGGTTTCTCTATCGCACAGCTGATTCAGATTAATTGTAATCAATCAGATTTTAATATAAGTTTAATTGTAAACGGGATGTTTTTGCGGACAGAGTTTCAAACCTTGTGTTTAGTAGTCTGTCTTGGGTTTGTTTTTCATTGTATCTCTTTATTTCTCTTGGGTTTTTTTTTTCGTTGTATCTCTTTTGCATAAAAATCGTTGTTCTAATAACAGATTATTATTAAAGCATAACTTGTTAAATTAATTAAAAATCTTGCCATGTTAGGTTTGGTCTCAAGATTTTTTTTTATGGTGATTGTAGATATATATTAGGCTACAGTTTGTCATGGTTGTAAAAACATTTTGGAGAAATTTTTATTGTTTTAAACAAGACTATGAAATGGTCTTACATTATTAAATTATCATATGGGACGGTTTGGAAATGGCTCCATGTATAACATCTCATTTGCTGGCTCTGTTAACTAGTTTCCAGTGGCATAACATATTAAGCTTGGGGCTCCCATACAAGGTTAATTTTGGGCCCCCTCTTTAAAGTAATCTAACACTTTAATATATATTATAGTAAAAATTAATAGTCCTAAATAGTTACTAATTTAGTAATCAAACCTTATAATGATGTTTATAGCCTTGGTTTTATGTTTGGGAACATCATCAGTCAGCCAGCTTGACTGCATGAAAATAAGAAAAAAAAAATCTGCGCTATTTAAAATCTAAAGAAATAATGCCATAGCTTAGGTATAATTTACAATTTACAACATTTTATGATAAACATATTCGACTATCAACCTTTTCAATAATCAGGACATAAGTTATTTGATTTCAATTATTTACACCAAATTTATAGTAATTCAAAGTTCCCTTTTGCGAGCCCCTTTATACCATTGCCCCCCCCCTTACTTCCCCTCATTTTAGGTCTTTTGACCTAGCTGTTAACACCACTGCTTGTTTCTTTTCATTCAGAAATTCCTTGGCTTATTCTGTCAATTAAAAATATGTTCATAGGAATATATTTATATAATTTTATCAGTTCCCCACTGTCTCACTGTAAATTAAACAATCGCGGTTTAATTTCTAAATTAACTAGTATTACTTTTTCTCATACCATCCTATAAAAGCATTAATTATTTGGTGTTTGTGGTATTTCTCATTAAATGTATCATGTTGGTCGGAACTGCAGGGATGTTTATTAATAAGGTGTGTTACTTAAATGATAGATATCTAAGTATTTGTATTTGAATAAATCATATTTGGCTAGTTAAGGAATTCCTGACTTTTGACAAGATAATTATTGTAACGATTACACATAGAATTTAATTATTTGCTGAAAAAATTGTTAAACTTGTCTTAGCCCAGTTTTATTTCTTGACTAGATAATATATTTTTCTTGATGTATGCTCACATTTTAGTGAGCCTACAAATAAGTTGATTGGTGACGAACAATGTATTCCTTACAAAAATTGTGATTTACTTAGATTTTTATACTGTTAGCAGTTAAATATTCCCATTAGCAAATTATACACTAATCCAATAATTAAAATGACATGTTAACTTTCATAGTTGTTGTTTGTTGATCAAGAACTTTTTTTTTGTTAATGTGACTCAAAAATCTCAATATACTTAATACACTATCTTAAATATAGCTAGAGTAAAAGATGGTTATAAAACGCTTTGTGAAATGCCTTCTACTATTTAGCAGCTGATTTAAATGTGGGTATGAACCAAATTTTAAAGAATTTGAAGAAAAATGACACCTGGACATTGGAAGCAAGTACAAGCTTTACCACTAATCTATTTAGGATTATACTTTGAATCTCATTTTGGTGTTAAATAATTTTTATTTATGTGTGCGTGTGTAATTATTTAAAATTGTCATGTTAATGCATAGGCACAGTATTTATTAATCTTTTAATGATGAATTTAAATGAAAAAAGAGTTTCTGAATAAAATGCTACGGCTTGCTTCATTTGTTAATATGAACACTTAGTGTTTGTTATAGATAACATTTAATTGTATAATAGTGTCCAAACACTATAATGAAAGTAAATCTGTTTAAATTTACATGTCTACCTTTTTTTTTAATGTAATACTTATTTTGGTTGGTGATCTTAAATTAACAATTATCTGTGTGGTTCAATATTTTTTTGGCGGTTAACATGTTGAATCATAGATTAATTTCCAATAAATGTTTTAAATATCATTCCTCGAACACTTGACTTTGCATGGATCTATTTTTTTTGTAGCCATTCTAATACATATTATGGAGCACGTAGATTGGTAAGGTTTACTTACCAAGCTGAAAATTAGTTTTAAGTGTTACATTTGAATTAAATACTTTATAGTAATTTTCAGGGCACATAAGCTTTTTTTGCAGAAGACAATCCTGATGAGCTATGAAAATTACTAAAATGTGTTTTATATATAAACATTTTCTGATAAAGATGTAGACCTAGCCTTTCTTCCTTTCAATATTTGTTAAATACACCCATTTTATTTCCTATTTCCCCCTCTTTTAAATATTTTAACAGTGTGTTGAGGTCATTTATTGACAAAATGTTATTATATTAGGTAGTAAAATTTATTGATGGCAAAAGAATTGCTATCACAAAAGTTAGTTATTTAAAATCCATATTTATTAAACCAATTATTTGTGCCTTTATTACTTTTCTGATTTTTATTACTGTGGTAAACGGAGTGGCCAATTATTGCACCGATCTTGTACTGGGATATATATTTTAATACCTTGCTCAATGCTTCCCCTTACCCCATACCCCCCATTTGGAGATCGGCAAGAATTTTTTATTGACATTTTCCATACACTAGCTCTAAAAAATCAGATTTTTTAAAAAAAATTCTTACATGTTGTCTTAAAGATGAGCATGTTAACTTTCTCAACGTCCTAAGTGTTTGTCAAAGAAAACAACTGGATGTATCATCGGGAATATTTTAAAACCAAGGATTCGTTGTATATAAGATATAATGTATATGTCAATATATTTTTATCAATTGTAGCTTTTTTAAAATCATATATTTGTTGATATTTTAATACAGGTAAACTAATTACTTGCTACTTTCTTTGAGAAAATAATTAGGCTCCATGCTATGTCATAAAACATCAAATGAATTTGAGCTCGCTAAGTTTAGTCATATTATTTATACAGAACTCTTCCCATAAAACATTTAAGATTTTACTACAAGGCTATCTTTTTTTATTATCTTTTAAATTTAGCTTACTTTATGTATCTAATAAATGTTTATATGTGATGGTTCTTTCCTGACATACTATATGTGTCATACTTCTGAACTAAAACTCCCTTAACTGACTGCCCTGATAGCAGATTCTTCTTTGTAACAAACGGTTTAAATTTACTTGACAAAATAACATAGGTTCTTATGCTGAAACTACTTCCCAATAACTGGTGATATTTATAAAGGAAACAAAACATTTTTAGAGATGTACATTCATGTATTTAAATTGTTGAACAGCAGATACAAATTGAAAACACCTGTCTATTAATAGTATTTGATTGTAGAAATGTCAGGAAAGCCATTGTCTCAAGTGAAAATTTCTAAAATAGCTTAAGTAGTTAATACTACCTCCCACCCCTTCCAAACCATAAGCGTGGGATGTCCCAGCAGTTGTCTGTGTTTGTGTGCACATACACAGTACAGAAGGTCTACGGTTATTATTTAATTTAATTTGCGTCTTGTTCTTAGTATAATGTAATAAGTGCAGTAAGCTCTATACATAATGTAGTCATTATTCATAATTATTCTGCATACATTACTGCACAGAGTAGTAATTAGATTGTTTTGGTTAATATTCATAGGTTCAGCTAGATTAAACAATTCAAGAAGTATTAATTAAAACATTATTTTAACAGATATTCTTCTTATCCTGGAAGGTGTTTGCTTTTAAAAAGATTTTACTTGAGTAAAAATAACAATCATAAGATTGATACTATTGTATTTTTAAAGTATGTGTAAATATGTTCAATTTACCTAAAATTCAGATAAAATATAAGTAAATATTAGAGTTAAAATATATTTACTATTGTAACATCTAATTGAATTTAATGTGGCGCTCTTAGTGCTTTAAGGGTAAAAATAATAATGTCAAAAGTGTCGTATAAGATTTCACCTTTGTACACTTTTGATCGAACAAATTTCCAGAAATTTGCTCTCATTTTAATGTAACCGCCAATATAACTTGCAAAACCAATTTAAAAAAATAGCTTATCTTTATCAGGTTTGCCCACTCAATTGATCTTTGTAACATCATTATGAGGTCCGGTACATTTGTGTATAGAACTTTTATACAAAGTCGTTTATTCTCAAGCCATAGCATCCTTGCGTTTAGAAAATAAAGAAACTTCAAGGTCAGAGCATACCACATCCAGAAATTCCTGTTGCATCTGAAAAGATTGTTATCTCTGAGTCAATTAGTACCGTGTCTTGGAAAGAAACCGCATTTTAAATTTACATCATTATTTCTTCATGTTCAGTTACCAATGTAAATTCATAGAATAAAAAATTATAATGGTTAATATCTCATTACAAAGTAGATTTTTTTTCCCTAAAGGAAGTATAAAAGCTTGAGCTAATATGCACATATATTTTAATTTACGTTTAACAATAAAGAATCTTATCTTAATTATAGAATCAATAAGAGTGAAGAAATTACCAATTTTTAAAGATTCTATTAAACCTTCCAATTTATTTTGCTGATTCACAAGTCATTTATGGAAAAGTAATCACATGGTATGACTAATTATTACAATTTGGGAACTGTAATTTTCTAATATCTTATCCCAATTGATCTTTGTAAACAATGTGGACAGGGTCTCTATCATCAGGTAAAACTGGACTAAGTCAAGAATTTGGTAAAAATCAAATCTGGAACATGTTTTACTCCAAATATGAAATATAATAATCAGTAAATTACAATGTGATTTCACCTGTCTCTGTTTGTAGCTGTGTATTATATTTATAGTTCTTAGTAGATTATGTTAATACAAATTTAAAAAAATTTATTCAGGTTTTAAAACTTACTTTTGTTCATAAAAAAAATTAATACAAATTTAGGGTTTGGGTGTGATATACTTTTGAGTCGGAAAATTAAGTTATTCATCCAACATTTAATTTTTGGAACAAGCTTGAAGGCTAGGTAGCAATAATGATTTTCCTTGAATTAAATAAAAAATAATGCTTCACATGCACTACCTAAAGATCTTAGGTTTTATTCGTGATCCTAAAAGAGTGTTTGTTAATTTGAAATTAAATTTTGGAGTTTATTTATCTAGCCATGTAAAGTAGTGTCAACATATTTGTTAGATTTTAATTTGTGAATTTGAGCATATTATGTTCATATAGATTTTTATTTTAAAGAAGGGGTATTAATGTAGGATTTCTTGTATACACACTAGATATATTTAAAGTAAAATCGGGAACCAATTTTTTTAATCCTGCTTTTCTCCATTTATTAGTAAACAAAATATACTAACCCTTTAAAAATTACCATGTACTACCACACATGTTAAAATAGAATTATCAATAAGAAAAGTTGAAAATGTAAGGGGAATTGAACCGCACTCACCTGTTATAAAAATGGGAAATCAGTTTGAATTGCAACAAGTTGAATGGTTTGACCTTTAGTCTGACTTTGGATCAATTGTAGTTATAAAGGAAAATGTATTTCTCATAAGTATGAAAGAATGTAAAAAGGATAAACACTTTGATTTTTCATTGAATGAGGGACATGGTTCATACTTAACACTGCTACCACTGGATAAAGAAGAAATTGTCACCTTTTAAAATACAGCAGTCGCCACACAATCTCTTGAGCAAAAATTTGTTCCACTGGAGCTTTCTCAAGAGTGACATATATCACAGCTTCCTAAAGTAGTGGATTTAAAAATAAATAAACATACTTATATTAAACCAACCTCCCTGGACCCAAATCAAATATTTTATTCTCTGGAAACTAATAATTTCACATTTTTTTTTAATCCTGGGAGGTGCTTTCAACCAATATGGGCAAAATTCATCCGCTATGAATGGAAACTTTTAGACACATTTCATGTTGTCTCAAGCTAAACATGAAATTTGTCAATTCCCGTGTTAAGGGGTCATTTTTCATTCTAAAAGGATATATTTAGATGTAGCTATAACCGTGACTGACAAATATAATAGCTTGATTCTTTAATCCATGGTATAGTATATAATTATGTTGATAACTCTCAGATAAATGTATAATCAGGGTTGCAAGTCTTATACATTGTGATTTTGACCCATTTAAGGAGATAACTTATTTATAATAAAACATGATCTAATAAAAATTTACCCAACAAATATTAGATAACTATAACTAAGGACATTGAATTCCTTGTAAACATTTGTTTTATTTATTTACTAACAAGCAAAAATCAATAAACTCCATTTGAAATTGAGTTTAATCTAATAATGATGATACTTAGCACTGCATCTTATTACCTGTTCGGGCTATACACTTAAGTACTTGTTACGCTAATGGATTAGGAATTGGGAAGGTTGAATAAGGAGGAAGGTAACCCGCATTTGTTTGGAGGAAGAGTGGAAAACCATTTAGGAAAAACAACCCTCAGTTCACCCTTAATTTAATAAAGCTTATTTATGTTGTAGATGAGCTGACATAAATTAGAAAAGAGTATGGTGCAAATAGAATTAAACACTTTATGGTTTATAAATTGTTAAAAATTGCCATTTTAAATGTGGATCAAAACCGACACTATTTAAATTGGATATTAAAAATATGTTTTTTTTTAATGTCTTACCTTTATATATAGTCTAGCCAAACATTGGTTTTGATTCACACAATTCTATTTTTGATTGTGTGCAAAATAAACTAATTTCATTTCTCTTAGAACAATAATTTGTTAATATAAACAAACATGTCCAACACCAGACATTTTTGCCTTTTTATAATGTTGCTGGTCAAACTTGCATTAAATACAGCACTAAGCAAAGCTTTAATATTGAATAGCCTAAAATGACTCATTAGAATATTTTAAGCAATTTTGAAAGACGAAAATGATGTGATCAAACCTTAATGTGTCAATTGATATGTATAGCCGATATCTGCAATGCAATTATTTTAAATACTTTTTTAAAATAATATTCTGTCTACTTTATAAATTTATAATATTACATAAGAAGCTAATTTCATATTTAGTATCGACAGTTAAAAAAGATTTTAGTAATATATACATTAGATCAAATAGCATGCTAAGAAAATAACTGTTAATATGGACTTGATTTGTATCTTTTCCAATTTGGTTTACCTGTATTACTATCCATATGGTCTCCTAGTCCATTTAACCAGCTTACGTTAGACATGTCTAGATTTGCTCAAGCACTATTATTTATGTCAATGTTGTATAAAAGGGCATAATGCTCTCCTATATATTATGCCAACAATTCTGTGTTGTGTTAAATAAAAATTGATTTGATATTTTGAATGTTTTTAAATCTAGTCATAAACTTCAGCCAACTATTGTTACCATTCATTAATTCTGCAGCTGTGCAAATTAATTACAAGCTACTTTATTGGAATTTAAACACTGTAAAAAGATTTAAGGTAAATAAAGGCAGATTTGACTACATAAACCTTTAAACATTTATTTGTTGATCTATGAATGATTTTTTTTTACAAAATAAGTACTTTTTATAATCATCACGTGTTACTACTGGTTCAGGTTATACATATATATATAATAATTACTCCAATAGGGTAGGGATGGGAAAGGAAATTATTTTAGAAGTAATATAGCTGCATTTGCATAGAAGGTTGAGTGGGAAACCATTTAGGACTAGACTGTTGATTGATGACGAGATTGAGGTTTGAATGTTGGTCGTATGTACTGAGGGAGGTATTTCCAAAATGTTTTTCCACTCTCCCTCAACACAAATGTAGGTATACTTCCTATAAATATAACCTCCATAATCCCTAAAACTATCAGTGTAATTAGTACATAAATTTATAAACCAAGCGGGTAGTAAAATGTGGTGCTAAAGAAAATATATAACAAAATCATAGTGGGTTTGCGGGTGGTTTTCATACCCGTTTTTAATGTTATAGTCAAAACCCTTTGTCCTTAAATTTATAGCCATTATCATTTTTCACCCGCCCATTGAAATTTCACAAAATGAGAGTTTAAATCTTTTTTATGGACTTATAGTAGAAGCAAGGTCTGATGTGAGGTTATAAGGATTAAGTTGTAGATGTGATCTCACTACTGAGCTGAAACTAAATGGTGCTAATTCTTCAATGTTTTTATTACAGAATGCAGATTCCTTGCTGAAGAGCAAGTTTCTAATCTTACAACAGTGTAAAGCTGACGATGTTTCAAAGAACAATGGCCTTAAAAAACACCATTGTTTGTTCAATACATGTGAACAAAGGAAAACTTGAGATTGCAATGTGTTAAACTGTGTTAGGTTTCATTAGTGATAGAAATCTTCTATTCGTTTGCAACCAAATTCATTGTTCAAAAACTGGAATTTAATGCAATGTTGGTTTAGAACAGGGGTCAGGAACGTTTTTTTTTTTGTTTTTTTGTCAAAGAGCCAAATTAGTAAAAAAAAAATTAGTGTTGGGAGCCACAAATATATTTTCATATGATATATGAAACAATATATTTCAAAAATAGCAATATTCATTACACATTAAATTAATATTATAAAGTAAAAGACTATGTGTAAACCTCTAGTGTGACTTTTAAACTTGAATTTCTTCAGCTAGTTTTTTCAAGTTTGGAGTATATATATATATATATATATATATATATATATATATTGGTTTTTTTTAATTTACTAATTCTCATACTTTCATTTGTTGGCCTGCTTTGAAACTTATTTTTAATGTACTGCATAATAGAGGAACATTGCTCACAGCTATATGTTGTCCAAAAAGCATGGGAGTGTTCATAATTAACCGGTAGTTTTCCATCATTTGAATATGGTATATTGTGGTGTATTCTCCATAGGTGGGGGTGTAAGGTTTGTTTCAACCTATTTATAACCATTTCCTGTAGTTTGTGAGACCATATACTTTTATTTTTTATTTGCAAAATCTCCAGTTGTAGTTCTGAAATCTGTATTCCAGAAAGGCTTCGGCATCCAAGAATTTCAAATTGCATTCAAATTGGTGTAAACAAAAATTCAAATTCTCTTGATAACTATTGAAGACCTGAAATCTTCGTTTGTATGACCTTAAAATATTGTTTATTATATCACTGAACACTTAAAATGTGTTTTTTTCATCTTCACAATTTAATTTTGATCTAAAATTTCTCCCATTCCTAAAATACACAAATTCAACGGTGTCGACACGACAATTAAATACAAGAAAAATTAAATATTTCTTTACACAACCTGCTTGTTCTTTTTTTTTCCCCCACCAATGCTACTTGTTTTGTATTTGTCTTGCTTAAAAAAAATATATTGTCTTGTTTGCAAAATTATTCCCTATGTTCGTTCCCTCAGTAAAATCTTCTTTATCATACATTAAACTGTCTAAAGACACTTTTATGAAGAGGGTGCTCATACAATACTCCTGAAATGGACTGATTTTCCAATTTGAAAAAGTTTTGTTGAAATAATTTGCTGTCCCAAACTGATATACATTAATACCAAGAATTAATTAATGTGATTATAGGTAAAGCATTTAAAACTACTAGCCTATAAAAGTTGTTTGAATATAGTTTAAAATTTCAAACGATAAGAAGACTTTGAAGAGTTCACATCCCATTGGTTAATACATGCTAAATACTCACTCGTGTTGATTTCTATCTATTATTTAATATCCTATTTGGATGGTTTTTATTCACCCCATTCAAATGGACATGGAGATATGCAGTATGCCAAGAAGATGGCAGGTCACTCTTAATATTGCATTTCTATACTGGTTCATTAAAGACATTGGCATATCTTAAAATAGTCCATGAAAATCAGTTTCTTTTAAAGGTGGTTTATATATTGAATAACTTGGCTGAAATTATTCAGTTTTAAGGGCACGGTCATATCCCGCTTTGCTTCCCGACACTTAAACCATATGACGGTTTTAAATTGTGACTATACCCCAACCACAGCTGCATTGATGATATGACGGTTTTAAATAGTGACTATACCTCAAGTTTTCAACAGCTGCATTGATGATATGACAGTTTTAAATTGTGACTATCCTGTGCCAGAGGTCGGTGCCTATAGGAGAGTTGGTGTGGCTCCTGCGGACTGGTATGCTCCCGTTTGATTACTTTCGTTATAAGTAGTACACAAGGCTGGGCTGATGCCCCCATCATCGCAATGCAGCAACCCAATTAAATGGGTTGGATTCTGTGGGGCAAAGGGTTTGATCGTCCACAAGTAACGGTGTGGGTAGAATGGTGGGGGTCCTGGGCCTTCAGGCCTTAGCGTTTAAGGTTTTGGGTCTTCGGGCCTCGGCTGTATGGTTGGCCATTTTAGAGCTCTGGGGCTAACCTGGATAGTTAGTAGTGCATGTGCTAGATCATAGGTGCCTCTACTTGTATGCACAAGTAGTGGAGGGTCTACCACTCCACGGCCAATGGGAGTAATCCCATTCCACTACCCAAGATAAAAAGGTGGAGACCGTAAGGTCACTTCTGAGTGGAAGGAAAGTAGCTTCGGTAACCACCGTGTAAAGTGTGGGAGAGACAGTCCCAGTGTAGTTCCCATCAGTGAGTGATTGGTATGGGAGGAGTTAATTCTCACCTCCTTGGATACCTGGCCTAATCCAGATCAACCCTCCATTCGAGGGACGGGGGTGAGGGCGTTTTTGGTAATCACTTAGAAGCTGCCCTGCCAGAGGAACTCAATAGTGCTTTTGCAACAACGCTGTGTAACCCAAACACAAAGTATCCCATAACAGCCTCATTGATACTACGGTTTTAAATAGAGACTATACCTCAGGAATCCGAGAGGTGTCTTGCTGATATGATAGTTTAAATTGTTAAGGATCCGAGAGGTGTCCTGCTGATATGATAGTATAAAATGGAACTATACCCAAAGTATCTGACAGCTTCCTCGCTGATATGCTTTAAGTGTTAACTATACCCCAAGTATCCAAGAGGTATCTCGCTGTTATGATAGTTTAAAATGGGTATATACCCCAAGTATCTGAGAGATGTCTCACTGTTATGATAGTTTAAAATGGGTATATACCCAAAGTATCCAAGAGGTGTCTTGCTGATATGAAGGGTTAAAATGGGACTATACCCCAAGTATCTGACAGCTGTCTCCCTTATATAATGGATTAAAATGGGACAATACCCCAAGTATCTGAGAGGTGTCTTGCTGATATGATGGGTTAAAATGGGACTATACCCCAAGTATCTGAGAGGTGTTTTGCTAATATGATAGTATAAAATGGTAACTATACCCTGAGTATCAGACAGCTGCCTCGCTGATATGCTTTAAATTGTGACTAAACCCCAAGTATCCCCCCGCTGCACCACTGTTATATTGGTTTAAATGGTAACTATACCCCAAATATCCTAGAGATGTCTCACTGTTATAGTTTAAAATGGGTATATACCCCAAGTATCCATTAACTGTCTCACTGTTATAATAGTTTAAAATGGGACTATACCCCAAGTATCCATTAACTGTCTCACTGTTATAATAGTTTAAAATGGGACTATACCCCAACTATCCAAGAGCTTTCTTGCTGATATGCTGGTATAAATGGTGACTATACCCCAAGTATCCAAGTGCTGTCTAACTGATATAATGGTTTAAATGGTAACTATACCCCAAGTATCCTAGATATGTCTCACTGTTATGATAGTTTAAAATGGGTATATACCCCAAGTATCCATTAACTGTCTCACTGCTATGATAGTTTAAAATGGGACTATACCCCAACTATCCAAGAGCTTTCTTGCTGATATGCTGGTATAAATGGTGACTATACCACAAGTATCCAAGCGCTGTCTCACTGATATAATGGTTTAAATGGTAACTATACCCCAAGTATCCATTAACTGTCTCATTGTTATGATAGTTTAAAATGGGACTATACCCCAACTATCCAAGAGCTTTCTTGCTGATATGCTGGTATAAATGGTGACTATACCCCAAGTATCCAAGCACTGTCTCGCTGATATAATGGTTTAAAATGGGACAATACCCCAAGTATCTGAGAGGTGCCTTGCTGATATGATGGGTTAAAATGGGACTATACCACAAGTACCCTAGAGGTGTCTTGCTGATGTGATGGGTTAAAATGGGACTATACCACAAGTACCCGAGAGGTGTCTTGCTGATGTGATGGTTTAAATAGTGACTATACCCCAATTATCCAAGAGCTGTCTCGCTGATATGATGGTTTAAATAGTAACTATACCCCAAGTATCAGACAGCTGCCTTACTGATATAATAGTTTAAATGGCGACCATACCCCAAGTATCCGAGAGCTGTCTCGCAGATATAATGGCTTATTGGACTGGCGCTGGTGGCTTCTTGCTGAATTTTGTTTTACACGATACAACCCTGTGATATTGTAAATTTTAAACTTTTCAAAGTTTTATTTTACTTATAAGAGCTTTATTTTTGTCATTTATGCACACAATGATTGCATAAAGCAAAACACATTGGCAAGTGATTAAAAGGCAATGAATGATTCTCTTTATGACAACAGTCTGGAACCTATTAAGTTGTAATCGTGGAGATTGCCTGTATACAAATAAAACACCATATTTATCTGATTCTAAGATGATCCCCAGTTTTTCAGTGGTTTTTGATAGATTGTTTAAAAGTGGTATTCATTTTATCATTAATGAAGAAAGTAATAATTATGTCAGACTTATTTTGTAATAATTTTTTTTATTTACAAAACAAAACACCCATGTTGACTTAAAATCTAATTAGGGTTGCAGAATTGCAGTTTTGCAAAAAATGCTTTTGCATAAAAAGGTTAGCTTTGAAAAAGTCTCATAAACACAATGAGAAACTAAATGTTACTGTGACAAATTATAACCGTTAGTGAAAATCGGAGTGTCAAACATATCCTACTCCCCCTAAATACAAACATTCGACCTGATCATGAACATAAGCTTCTAAAACTTGACACTTTCACTTTCACAATGGTATACAGAACATAAAATATTATAATGTAAAGAGATATAGGAAGAAATCAAAGGATAAATATACAACAAACTGTTGCATTATAAGTAAAAGATAAAACACATTTCACACGTTAAAAGAAAATTTAACCTATAACATGTCTGCTGTGAATTACCATAAAAGTCAGCCGCTATGACAGTCAAGTGTAAGAAATTAGTGATAACTAAACAAGCATCTTTATTCTTATTTCAAAACTGATGATCTAGGAACATCCAATCAAAGATAATAATCTACTTAATATTATTCAAAATTTAGATATTTTGTAGAGTTTCACGAATTAAAACTAAGGTTGGCATCGTTAAAATTTTCTAGTAAACTACGTATGATTGAATGTTTGTTTAAAATTTATTCGAGTTATCTCCTCACATCTTACTTGACAAGCGCTAGCTATGTATCTAAAGTTTTAAGAATTAATTACGCAACAATTTGAAAATTTATTATTCATTTTTAAATCTATTTTGATTATTGTAAATGGCTGAATTTTTAATAACGTAGTGAAATAATTGGAAAAGTAATCAAAAACACAACAAAATAAAATTCGACTATGCCTATCACTATCACAGTGGAGTCAACCGTGTTGAATACTAAAGAGTGGTATTGGGTTTTTTAGCATACAGTATGATTATTGCAATACCAGTCAATACTATGGGTATCTAGTATTGCATCAAGCCACAACTAGGTAGTTATTTTTAACGATAACCTAAAAAATAGCCTAAAAATCCGTGAAAATAAACAAATATCCTGTGATTTGTGTTAAACCTTTAAAATGCACGAAAATGAATAAAATCTGTAAAAAAAATGGCAACCCTGCCCTATTGTATTAATATCAAATAAAGATGTAAAATGTTACCTTATAATGTAGGCCTAAGCTATTCCTTATAATGTAGGCCTAAGCTATTCCTTAGTCTGCAATCTTAAGACGACCCCTAGATTTTGAAGCTACAAATTTAGGGAAAAAACTCATCTTGGGTTCAGATAAATATGGTAAATAGTAAAGAGTTTGACAAAAGAGATTGTGTTGTATGGTAGCATCAGGGTGGTCTTGGAGAATTAAGCCAATGATGGCCATCCACCAAAAACTCTCACTTAAACTATGAGAATGAATCCTTGATAACTCGTAAAATAAATTTAGACAAATGTTCTCAAAAGATAAATTCAATATACAACCATAGAATATTAATTTATAGTAATAACTAATTGTTCAGGGCAATTTTCATTCAATCACAAATAACTGAAGACCTCTTTTTTTATTGTTTATATTGTACAGGGAAAAAAACATTCAAAAAGTTAAATATCTATTTCCAAATTGCTATAATCGCTGTCTTTTATGCAAATTTCAATTTATAAAATTTTTAAAACAATACTTGAACACAAGGTAGAAACGATTAAAAAACTGTTTAACAAAGAAAGTTTTTTTTATTAAATTAGCATGTCTTGAGGAAGTTTCAACTTCATTTCAGAGGCTCACAGCTAAAACACAACATGAATTTATTTCAATACAACTGTACAAATCTCACTAAGGAATAATTGGGTCTCTGTATAGTGTCCAATTGTGTGAGGTCCAACTACAACACATCATGAGCTATACTCTAGGAACAGGTGTATATTTTTATTGTAACATTGTGCTACATTGATGATATATAAACAGCTATATACAGTACAAAACAGTTAAAATAAAAATTACAAAAATGCATCATCTTTGAAATAATAATGTCTATATGGGTAGAACCCCAATATAATAAACACCAATATAACAAGCTGGTAATAATAAATTCTTACATTGTGGCTTGGATAACAGTGTGTTCATCAATGTATTAATTGGTTTATTTAAAAAAATTTACTCTAATAACAGAGTTTAGAGTAGGCAGGATTAAATCTTGGTTCATATTTCAATCCTCTCGAACTCTCGGGCTCACAACAACAAAAGTCGCAGTATCATATGGGGTCATTATGTAAAACTTCTTTGTTTGTACTTTTCCACACTTATTTAAAATTAACAGTTTTATATTTGTGTAGTTTTTATTTCCTTTTTCTAAATTGTTTTATTTATCTTAAACAAACATGTGCAGTCGTAGTGTAAGTTTAATATGCAAACATATCACATATATTTTATACTTACACAAATTAGTTTTTCAATGTCCACAGGTAAAAAAAATTAGATAAAAAATCTTAAAACTATAAGAACATATTAACAAATTACAATAATACATAAAACTAACTTTATAATGTACAATATACAAAAGATTCTTATATATTTGAGAACCCGATTAGTATTCATTCTGTAACAAAGGATTGGCCAAGACTAGAAACTAGAGGGCTCATTCCCAACTGCAACATATGACTAATTATAAATACGGCCCGTGTACGACAATCAATTCTATGCATCCATAGTGCACATTCTATGAACAACACTAATCAAACACAGAATAACATTTTGTGGTTATAAATTGATTCGGATTCAACAAAGACAGATATTCCGATGCAGATAATCAGGATGTATACAAACCTGAACTACATCAAGATATATTTGAGATTAATACACAACATAACACACAATGCCATCAAACACAAAAACCAAAGTGAGGACACAATGTTATACATACATATAAATGCGACACTAGGGTTAAATGCGCACCACCAACTAGTTTTGCACATGAGTACAAGTTCCCAATTATTTGTGTCAGTTTAATGTCAAACACTTTTAAAAAAAAATTACTTAGCAAAAGCTAGATAAAATATCAGTCTGTGTTTATAGTACCTATTATTGTGAGTTCGACCTCGGTGGTCNTTGAGGGTAAAGTGATCTCGCCTCATGACATGATGTTTGTGGGTTCAAACCCAGCCGGGGTCGACAAATTTTTCTTGAGCGATTAAAATCCGTAGCACAATTTCTTTTGGATGGGAAGTAAAGCCATCGGTCCCATGTCGATTGTGGCATGTAAAAGAACCCTGAAAGGTATGTGAAAATCTCTTTCACGGCAAAATTTATAGGACCTTTCACTCTCGATCATAAAAATTCTCGTGTGCTGATATAATCAGTCAGTTAAGAAAGGTTACATTAAATACCTCTGATAAATTTAAAAAAAAGTTTTTGTGAGCTTTTGTTTCTTCAGTAAAATGAATACATGTTGAAAACGATTTTAATAAGACTTTTATGAACTGTCCCAATTATCATCATTTTATGTTTAATGATTTAGTATCCTAATTTATAGCATTGGAATGTGGACAAATTGTGGACAATTGAGTTTAAGCAAGTGATTCTCGGGCACTTGCTGCTGCCGCTTCCATACCCTCAGGAGGCACACGGATATTGCCATTCCCGTTCCCAACAAAACCATTGATATGACCATTCGCTGTCAGGTATAGATCTGGTGGAGCAGGGGTAGGGAGTCCACTAGAAGCACTACTTGTAACAGTTTTTAATGCCCGGTACATCAGTAAGTAGTCATCCTAGAAGCAAATGAAATAAATAGTTATAACATTTTTTGATAATGCCATTACAAACATCACCAGCGCTGATGCTGCAGAAGGTGGTGTAAAATGTTTTTAATAACACACAAAATCATTTAGTGCCGATACCATTTGTAATATGCATTACATATGACACAATTAAAACAAAAGGGAAATTTGGTAG
This sequence comes from Timema shepardi, assembly GCA_902151425.1. Taxonomy (NCBI): domain Eukaryota; kingdom Metazoa; phylum Arthropoda; class Insecta; order Phasmatodea; family Timematidae; genus Timema; species Timema shepardi. The sequence goes on from CABFVX010000943.1 coordinate 135,311, forward strand.
TCTGGCATTAGAGTACACTGCAATGATAAGCTTGTTATAGTATGTAAGTGTCTATTTACTATGCAGAGAACCATAAATATCTACTCAAATAAAAATATTTGTATTAAATGTACACTAGAGTCAATTATCTGGCCCAGTTCTCGGTGTTAGCAAGTGTGTTTTAAAATATACAACATTGTACATATCCACTATAAAACATTTACTCAATTTATGTGATACACTTGACGATCTGTTTTCACTTGTTCTTGCTTTGTAGCCGATGTTCCATTTCCAAAATAAAGTACTATATAGTAAAGATTTAAAAAACTTATTTCTCATTTAATTTTTACTGTCCCCCTAGAATAACCGTATTCCTATACTAAATCACAATCTGTATTGGACAGATTCTATCAAAACAAAAGTTAAATGTTCTGTGAAAATTAAAGAAAAGTAGGTAAACCCATAGTGAAAATTATTTAACCTTGGATTCCGTATTGTCCAGCTTTTCTGTTATCAGACACTTTAGGCCAGGTAATCGTGACTCTAGTGTATTGTTCTTAAATTATTTGCAAGGTGATAATTATTTTAAGTCATTGTAAGTTATTGTGGACAAGTTTTGGTTAGCAATGTCAGGGTTTGAATTTCATAAAGTTGTCCTTGTTTTCAACTGTATATATTCAGTCCTCTTTCCACGCTAAAGCAATAGTATATTTCCTCTTAAGCTAAGCTTCTTACCACCTTATATCAAGGTCTTAGTACTCATCATGTTGAACATACAAACAATACAAATATGCAAACAAATCACATTAAAGATTTTAATTTATTTAATAAACTAACAGTATTTTAAAATGTCACTACATCCTAGAGCAATAGATAAATTATCACCTTCATTTTAAAACCTTTTAAGTCTAATTTCCGTGAAGTTATTATTTTGTTGTTGCTTTCAATCCACAAACAATCAGGTTGGAATAATAAAAATAGATGGTATCAAATTAATTTAATAATGGACTTGAGATGTATCAGCCAATTATAATGAGAGAAGCTCTGGCCAATTAAACACCAGTATATACAGCTTAAAGAAATATAGTTTGTTTAAGAATGAATGAAATTGCCTGGTGGTAGGTAGTCAAACACTTGTTTGTTATCAACCAATCAAACAAAGAATTACATTTTGTTTAATACTACAGGCATATTTTAAATTAGGCTAATTTTATATTTAAAAATCTACAATTTTCTAGTAACCCTTTAAATAACTAAATGTTTGTTTAACCCTATCTATAGAGAAAAATGGTTAGTCCAACTTCTAGAAATAAAACACCATCGATTTGGGCCAGACTGTAGACACTACATTTCATTGAGAATGATTTTATTTTTTACTAGAAATCATACATTATTAGTTATGCCTTATGCATGGATTCAAGCCTATCCTTGTTATAAATTAATAGGTGACCTGGCGGTCTAGGGGTAAGGTATCAGACTTCTGTGCTGGCGGCCGGGGTTCAATCCTCGGTCTCGGCACAGATTTATATGATTACCAAACCCCTCCTTCACCTCTGACAAAACATCTTGTGAATGTGGGGAATGCCAGGCCTCCACCATGGTTCGGATTCCACGTTAAACTATAGGTCCTCCATTTCATCTCACAATACACCCTACCATTACACATTAGCGTAAGTGCGTATAACTCGTAGTAGTAAGACGCGATGCTGCTAATAATAATAATAATATAAATTAATAAAATATTTGAAAACTCACCTACAAGGGAATCAGACCTACAACATTTTAAGAAAACTGCTTCAGTGGCTAAATGCTCTAAGGCATGACTCTTGTGTTGGACTGGCCTGCTGATGACAGGGAGATTAAGGTTTGAATCCCAGTCAGGTCTACTGAAGGTGGTTTTTCCCTAAACGGTTTCCCACGCCCCTTCCTCGCAAATGCGGGTAGATTGCCTCTAAAATGCTTCCTTCCTCATCCTTAACCTATTAAGAGTAATTATTAAATTTGCATATAGCATAAACAGGTAGTAAGACGCGATGAGATATTAAAAATAAAAAAAAAGTTTTAAAGTAAATATCCAAGAATTGTTTTTTTTTTAAATCAAGAATTAATGTTTTTTCTTTGAAATAATATGGTAAATAATTACTTTTGGTTTCTCTAGTTCACTTATGGTGTACAATACAATGGGTTGGTATGTTGGACACAGCATATGGACCCTAAACATAGATGAAGGAGGTGCAAGTAATCATACTCTATGCGCGCACAGAGGGAGGAATGCTCGGCTACTCTCTGTATGAACAAAGGAAAAATGTTTAAATTGGTGTACATTGATAATAAAGTTATTTATGATTTTGTAATAATTAATATTTCTCAAAAAATAAAATACAAAGTAAGGATAAAATAATGTATATTGTTGTGTTCTACAAAAGAGATACCAGTGCTACTAACTGGATACAGAACCATCTTCAGAGTAGAAAGAGTAGATAAATCTTATTGAGAAGGAAAAGCATTAGGTCAATTTGTTACTTACTGATATAAATTTTTATTCAAGTTCTGAGTGTAGGGAACACCAGTTAAGTGTAGTATTTTTTGCAGAGGGTGACCTGACAGTCTAGGGGTAAGGTGTCAGACTTCTGTGCTGGGGGTCTAGGGTTCAATCCTCGGTCCTGGCACAGATTTATCTGATTGCCAAACCCTTCCTTCACTTCTGACAAGACGTGTATTAATCACAACTTGTGAATGTGTGGAATGCCAGCCCTCCACCGTGGTTCGGATCCCACGTTAAACTGTAGGTCCTCCATTTAATCTCACAATCACCCTACCATTACACATTAGTGTAAGATCGTATAACCCGAACGGGTAGTAAGACGCGGTGCTAATAATAATATTTTTTGCAGTTTGTGTATCAAAACATTTTTTTTGTAAAAAAAAATATCAAATAATTCCATAGTAAAGTAATTTTCTTGACATGGTGATATCAACCAACAGTTGTTGAATATCTTTCAAGGGTGTCATGGGATTTAATGATAAACATTTCTATTCATTAAAAAAACCTGTAAACCTCAAAGTTCACAATTAAGGCCTACAATTTTCTGGTGTGTATGTAGGCCTTGCACTTTTACCCTTCTTTCAATGATTAATTTAATAAAACCGTTTGGTGCCATCTTTCCTTTATCTCCATTTAAAAAAATTCTAACCTAATTCAGCTATGCTCATGACTAATATTAAAGAACTCCTGATATCACAATGTGAAGAAGATTAAACTAAACATATCTATGTAATCCATATTTGATTTATTTCAACATAAAAAAGGTTTTGATATAAAAATTGCAAAAACGCTTAAACTTTTCTCCCGTTCCCTACATCCACAATTTAAGATGCTTATAAAATGGTATAAAACAAACAATAATAGAGGTTGATGTGGAAGTCCTACTTTGTTTTGAGAATTTTCAACAAGTATACACTTACTTCATTGGCTACATGGTCTAAGCAGAGCAGATAGAAAAAGATGGGGAGATTCGGGTTCGAATCCTACAGGCCGCAAAGAATGTTACCACGGGCCGTGGATTTAAGACCCCTAATCTACATCACTCCTTCTCCTGGATCATACATATCTTGATGACTTCCTACCTTATTTGCTGATGTCTCCAGTTTGATTCCTCTCCCAATTCCCCAGTACTGATCCCTTCGAGTGCCTTCATAATCAAGAGTTTTAGCGCCACTTTTGTAAGTTGCCCTAGCATGCTACTACCCACAAACATAATCCCACCTACCTATCGATGTGCAGCGAGAGATTGTAGAGGAACGGTGGGTATATTAAATCTAGTGCTTATTGGAATGCATCAGTAACATATAAAATAATGTTGAGATATACATTATAAATAAATACTTGGACAGTTATAAACTACCAAGATACAAAACAACAAATCAAATTAACAATACTTACCCAACTAAAAAAAAAGTCTGCTAATATTTTAGAATTGGATTAAATATCACTTAGAGATTAAGTAAAGCTTTTGGGTGCGTTATTACAACATATAGAGAAAATGCACAAGAGATGGCACTAACATTATTAATATTACTATCATGTGATTAACTTTAAACATTTTACTAAGGCATCACTCTCACAGTAGACTGGACTTCTGATGACAGGCAGATTGAGGTTCAAATCCCAGTCGGGTGTAATGGGGTGATTTTTCCTAATTGGTTTTCCACTCTTCCTCTATGTAAGTGAAGGTACTCTCCTCTAAATTCAACCTTCCTAATTCCCAAAACACTTATGTAATTAGTACATGTATGACATGCATATAACCTGGAAGAGTAATAATATGTGTAATTTTTTTTTCTTTGTCTATATACTGGAAACCTGCTTCGGTGGCTGCATGGTATAACATGCTACTCTCGTATTGGAATAGACTAGCGTGGTCTATCATGCTAATCTTGTGTTGGACTAGACTGCCAAAGATGGGGAGATCGGAGTTTGATCCTGGTCGGGTGCACTGGTAGTGGTTTTTCCTAAATGGTTTTCCGCTCACCTTCCACGCAAATGCAGGTGCACTTCCTCTCAATTAAATATTCCTAATCCCTAACCCGTTGGTGTAATTCGTCCATGGGTGTATAGCCCAAATGGGTAGTAAGATGCGGTGCTAAAAAAAATTATTATATATATGGTGTATAGTGCTAATGAATAGATTGATTAAAACTCTTGCGGCTGCTACTGCTGACATCACCAGCAAAGTTATTAATAAATAAATAAATATGTTATTGAGGTTATTTGGAATAGAGCACTAGGCTAAATCATGGTTTAAATTAAGAGGGATATCCAGCACACTTACCTAGGTGATACTGGAGTAGAAATTGTTTAGATGGAACACTAAAAAACTACCCCTCCTAATCTAAACCATAAATAGATTATTTACAATTCATACTAAAACTGTTTATATGAGTAATTTGAAAATACCGAATTAAATTAAATATATGCATAATTTAAGACTCTGTGGTCTTCAAAGTGTTCACTTATGATTTTTTTTTGTAGTACCGCATCTTACTATCCGTAGGGATTATAAGCATATGTACTTAATACACTAATGAGTTAAGGATGGGGAAGGTTGAAATTTTAGAAGCAGTGTACCTGAATTTGTGTGGAGAGAGAGAGAGTAAAAAACCACTCTCAGTACACCCAACCAGGATTCGAACCACAATCTTCCTGTCATTGGTGGTCCAGTCTAGTACAAGAGTGATGCCTTAGACCAATTAACAACCAAATTATGTCTCTCCAAATTGTTGTAACACAATGACTACCATAGATAGGCATGCTATATGTTAGTACAGTGGAACCAAACTGGGACTGGGGGTACCCCGAATCAAGGAAAATCTGGAGATTTTAGGAAAAATGCATTAAAACAATATATATTACTACAATTAATGATTTATTTTCACAATAACAAATTATAAAACTCTTGAAATCTGTTTACAAAAGAAAAATTCTAGTCCAGATAAACCACAAATTAGGATCAATGAGGGCCGGATAAACAAGGTTCCAGTGTATATTGTAACTAAAAAAAAAAGCAATGAACTTAGTATAGTCAATTACTAGTGAGCAGTAGAGTGTCGTCAAGTGTTGCCAGACTATCAGACCTTGTTATAACAGTAGCTGTTATATGTTCTCACTCATTCTGTCCCCATTTGACCGATCATACATAGAGTTTGCTCTACATACAGACCATTTGGTCCTGGAGTAGTGGTAACTGACAACTAACAGAAGATTGTTATTGCAAACATTGTTTGAAAGTCATTCATGTTAAACTATATTGAAATAATAATTATTTTCTTATTATGTTTGGAAGAAGGTACAGGTAAAGTGGATAGAAGAAACATAAGAGGGGACGAACACATTACTCTTCCAAATATAAGAAAATACCTCTAAAAGCGAAAAGAGGCTATCCTCAAAAAGAGATTTATTATTTTCATATTAATACTATACTATGAATAAAATATTTTAATAAACTCTTCTAATAATACGTCTTTAGGGCTTATGATATAATTGGCTTTTTCATAACTTATTGAAAGAACAAAATATGTTACTATTAATAAACTAATATGTTTTTTGTTTCTCGGTTGTGGCAAAAAGAGATACTATAGTACATAATAAATAATAAATTAAAAAGTATTATGTTCATACTTGTATCTTCTTTTAAGTGACCACTAAAATAAATGTGTTTTTATAACTTAGAAAAAACACAAGAAATTAGTTTCAAAATTATAAATAGATGCGCATAAAACCAACTAAAGATGGTTTGTATGTCATCATCAATGGTATTCATTTCATTTGGTTCGTTATCTTATTTTATGAAGAGAACACAACCTTTTAGACACTCTCATTTGTAAAGCATTTTTAAGTGAATTGATGATGCCGCTTCCACAAAAGAGAAAAATTACAAACAGTTATTTTCATATATTCATGTTCCAATATTTCAAAATGCTTAAAATAAACACACAATTAAAAACAATGCTTTGTTGTAAAAGTTTGCCTGATAAAAGTGAAAACAACTCAAAATATGGTTTTGTAAATGGATACAAAAGAGTAGATCTGGTAGCTTTGCTGTCACCACAACTCTAGGGGTGAATCAACCGTATCTTGCATGGGATTGTATATGTTTTGATAACTAACCAGTAAATATTTTTTTTACATTAATTACTCATTAAAGCCTGTGATCTGGGTCAGTTTTTTAAGCCATTTATTTTCCACTACCAGCTTGATAGGCCTGTCATAGCTTCATAAGCCTTATAATCTAACTTAAAACTAGAAAAGACCCAACATCCAGTCATTGACCATTAATTCATCATGGTTAAAGGTAAACCCACATTTCACTAATGATAGATTTTCTGACTGTGCCGGGAACCAAACCCGAGATCCTCAGATCAGTAGACAGAAACGCTAATGACTGAGCTAAGATGTTGTATAAATAAAGGTTTTACTTATTGTTTGTATCAATTCACTGTTGAGAGTTTAAAGTCAAACTGCTTACCCTGGCAACATTCCAACACATGGTACTAGTGTGTATGCATTTTAAGCAAAACAGCTTTGTATAATTAATAGAATATCATTATCATCACCAGAATGGTAAATAATAGACATGCAAGGAAAAAGGAACGCATACTCACACACATGAAATAAATTTTTTTCATAAACACAAACTATACATACCTTTGTTTTCCATATGCCTGGTCGTTTGTTATGATATAACTTTGCATACATGTATACATCTACAGTATTTTCATAGTCCAATTGCTTGCTAAGGGTCATTAAGCAACAAAAAGTCGCTGCCTCAGTACCACCAAACCTAAAATGAACAAAAAAAAAATTCTGTTAGTTTGAAATTGATATAATATTTTTTACTATTCAAACTATCACATTATGAAAACAGCAGTTAATTATTATTATTATTATTATTATTATTATTATGTGTTCTGTTTTACGACAGGAATTTGTCAGTGAACTGAGATCGCCGAATCAGCAATGATATGATTTAGAATAGATAAAAAAAATTCTAATGTGTATATGTAAGGGAACTTTCTTTAAATAGTGTTGTCACCTTGTAAACTAAGCAAATTTTATATTTTAAATTATGATTGTTACAAACCTAAAAATGTTTATTTATATAACTTTTGTACATACATAACTAATCACGCAGGTCACTTACGGGGTAGGCAAGAAGCTGTGTATATTGCTAGAAAAAAACTCCGTATTTAATCCATCCTCACTAACTTTCTCCACACTTCCCTATCCTTGCATACACCCTTCGCTTCAACAACATCCATACACAGAGTCATACATACTCTTTATTCTTAAAACTCTTAAATGTTTCTCTTTTTCACACATTTGTCTAAGCATTTAGCCATGTCTTACATGGCTTACCTCTTCCTTTGATCCACACACTCTACCTTCAAATATTTGCTTCGTCACTTGATCCACACTCATCCTCTCAACATGCCCAAACCAACACAAGATGCTTATTTCACATTTACATAATGGATTCCCTTTAAAACCGCACTCCTTCAGCATCCATTCATTACTGACTTTGTGTTTACCCACCTCAGTGGTGCAGTTAGCTAATGCGCTAGTTGTGTTAAGCTAGACTGCCGAGGACCGGGAGATTGAGGATCAAATCTCAGTTGGGTGAACTGTTTTTTCCAACCTTAAATGGTTTTCTACTCTCCCTCCACGCAAATGTAGGTTCACTTACTCTAAAGTCAACCTTACTAATTCTTAATCCATTTGTATAATTAGTACTTAAGCGTATAACCCAAACTGTTAAATAATACTGCCTCTGTCCATACAAGTTTTTCCACATACCAGTAGCGGTATCTTCCTTAGATATCTCAATCCAACCACATTCATGTTTATAACAGGGCATTATTGCTACATCTTAAAACATGTACATTAAAGAATATAATACACTTTCATACCTGTCCACAACTACGATTGGTCCATTTTGATATTCCAGATGCCATTCTTGCACCAAATTGATCAGCTCAAATGCTTTATTGAGAGGGTTACAGCAATGAGGCCAGTTTGAGCACTGAATTAATCTTACAGCTAGAGCATAATCATCTTGGACGGACTGAACTATGAAATCTCGAGTTGAGTATCCTACATGCTCAGATTCTTCAACAAACTTCACTTTAAAATGTTCTGCATCAATGTCTTCTTGATTCGATGGCCAGAAATTGCCAAATTCCTGGAAGTATGTGCCAACATGCTGTAAAAGATTGTTTATTAAAGTTCCTTAACTAAAATAGCTACAGCTATAATATAAGAGCAGAAAGAATAGACAAACTAACTCCAGTTTAAATGCAATCCATTTGATTTTATTCTAAAGTAGTGATTGGAAACCTTAAGCACTTGGTAACATAAATTTTAGTTGGGTCGAATCTAACTTTTTACTATCAGCATCTACAATTTAGATTCTAATCCTGAATACCTTGAATCTAAATCTGAATAGTGGATAAAATTATGAACATAAGAGAAAATATAAATACAAAAGAATAATATAAAATAAAATAGTAACCATATGTTAACTTTTTTTAATATTAAGGGTAAAATATATGTACGCTCCGTCGAGATTGAAAGGTAGAAACTTATGATTCACTGAGCCCGCGAGGTATGATATACCTCCACAAATGACTGCAGATTAGTTTGCCTAGCTACGCCCTACACCTAGGTTAGAGAAGGCCTTAAGCCGTTAAATTATTTCTTGACTGTTGGGAAGGAGTGACGGGGTAGGGGTTATGTCTTTTAGCGATGACCAAATGGTTTGATTTAATAAATTAATTTTACTTTATTGTTCTGATAATGATAAATTCAGTAACTAATATTTACATACTAAGTTAATTAATTATGTTTGCTCTCATTAACATACGGGCTGGTATTTTTTTTAGCTATTAAAAGTTTAACCAGGTCAAACTTCATTTGGGCACTGTTGCCCACATTGATTGGTTTTACATGGTAACATAAAGCAAGTCTCCCCTTTTCCAGAATCTTCATTACCGTTTATAACCCATTATACATTTATTAATGATTAATTATTATATTCCACACATGTAACTTAAATAACAGATTAACTCTAAAAGATTTTTACTTTATTTGTAAGAAGCTGAGTTTTAAAAAAACTACTGTAATTTAAGGGTCCCAATCCTAATTTAAAATATGTTATATTATTTCCGGGTGTACAAAAAATAAATATTGATAAAATCTCATCCATTGGACATATTTTAGTTATAAAAGTGAATTTATTTGTTTCTTCAAAGTTATTATGACTGTGTATAATTTTGTGGGAGCATAGTTCAAATCCATACTTTATTTAATGTTACCATAGCGGCTATAATATAACTATATGTAAAATGCTTTAATAATTAATACTTTGATTAAGTAAAGGTGTGGTTTATTAAGATTTGCGTTGATTATCATCATTTTATAATACATTTAAAGTATAATGTTAAATGTGATTATTTTAGTCAAATCTGTTTTTTTACTAAATCAATTCTGGAAATCCAAACAATAAAACTGGCCATGTCTTAGGCAAGTAATAATACAATATCAGAGTGAGGAAGTTTAAATGATAATTGAAAAGCAAGGATAAATATTGCTTTGTTTTACGAGCTTAAAACCACTTTACATAATATCTCTGCTTTTTTAAGGTTTGGAATATAAATATATTCAAGTAAAAATATATTGTAGCTCTGTACTATATTTAAGAATATCTGTCTATAGCTAAGGATACCTGGAATTTCACAAATTATTGCGGTGCATTTATTTCTATTCATTATGATGTCTCCTAGGAGAGGATTTCGCATACATACAGTCAGGGTTTGACTTTCTTTTAAAGATACTGCCGGATTTATTTATCTCCTGAACCATTTAACCAATTGCGGTGTGGTTGTTACTTTTGTACTGGATCAATATTCAGGCAGGCTTTAGCATTATTTGTGAATAATCAGGTGTTTCGGTGGGAGTCCCGGTGAAGGACCAGCCGAATGTTTGTATACATTTATGGAACAACACAATTACTGTGGGGTAGTTTTTATTATTCGTTAGTGTATTTACCAAGGCATTTTTTAGGTTTCATTTTATAAATTTATTTGAGGTATCTGACGTGCATTTTCTGAACCGAGTAATAAAATCAGCACACTACTTTTTTACTATCTTAAAACTTGAAACGACTCAACATCCCTGTCCATTAGCATATCAGGTTATAAAAAAAACAAATGTTTCACTAAAAATAAAAGTTCCACAGTGTCAGTAATCAAACCTAGTGTCCCTAAATCAGTATAATAACATGTTATCGATTGAGCTAAGCTGTGGCACTATCTGTACGCTAAATAAATCTGTAACTCATGCACTTGTAGTATTCTTGGTTTAGAAAGCAATAATAATAAGGTAACCAATATTATTTGAGGAGTATGAGATTTTAACATATAAGTAGTAATGCAACCTACAAAATACATAATTTATTTGTTCTTGAAATTAATTTGGAAGGAACAATAACTGTTGACTTACTGCAAAACATAAATGTTTAGAAGATGTATGAATGTTAACTGCATTAGAAACTGTCAGTATTTTGCTAGTGCATGACTTGATGTAGTGAATAATGTGTTCCAACCCTCCTTTTAGACAAGCGCCATTTAACTATTTTACTCTATAGGCGGACATTCACGGCCAGCCAACACACACAGAACTAACTATTTATTAATATGTTTTGAGTGCCAGGAAAACTTCACTGTTTCTTAGGTAACCTTCATATAGTCAATCTTAAATCAATAGGACAAGGAAAGAGTGTTTAAAGCAATTTTTGAGGATAGGTTTTCTTTAGCACCGCGTATTACTACCCATTTTGGTAATACGCCTAAGTACTAATTACTCCAATGGGTTGGGAATTGGAAAGGTTGAAGTTAGAGGAAGGGAACCCGCATTTGCGTGGAGGGAGAGTGTAAAACCACTTAGGAAAAACTACCCGAGCTATATTAGAAACTCGGTCGCCACATCCTTGTCAGTGGAGCTAAGCAGTAAATTAGCGCGTTAGCTAACTACACCACCGGGGGCGGGTCTGAGAGTTGTTGATAATCTCAGTTTGGTAAAAACATTATTGATTGAACTTAATAAAGAAAACCCCGAGTTAATAATAGATTATAGACCAGTGTGATATCTGCTCGAAACACTCACAAAATAAAATATTTAATATCTTATATTAAACAAAATTACAAATTAAAATTAATATTCTAGGAAATACGGTAAGTAATATATATTATACTTCTCTGTGTTCATGCGAAAAAAAAAAAATCTTATATGGTCCATTTTCAGTGATGGATGAAACAGGGTTCTAGTCCTGGCCGGGAATATTGAGACACGTTTTCCTAAACTGTTTCCCAACTTCCCTCCAAGCAAATGTGGTTACATCACCTTAAATTTGTATCTTTTTAATCACTATCAACCAGTAATTAGTAGTAAATATGGTTGAAATAGTTAAGATTATGTTATTTATAAATAATATCCTATAGTTCACTCTAGATTTTATTATCCCCTTCACGGAAGAACGGAATTTCACCTTCTGGCTGATCCACAAAATCCATTATAGCTAGGCCTGTCAGTATTTCAGGGACTCACAATAAAACACCTGATTAAACTAATGTTAAAACCTGCCTGGATATAAAAACTACGTAAGCCTAGTTAAAAAAAATTACACTGCAATCGCTTATGGGGTTATAAATATCCTAGATAAAATATACACAACATCCATCCGAAACTTTAACAGGGATTCGAACCCCAAAACCTAAGTCTATCATACTACAATTTTCCCGGTTGATATCCTACAGGATAGAATTAACTACGGAATCAGTTGTTGACAAATATCCGGCTGGTCCTTCACCGAGACTCACAACACAAAACATGATTAAATCATGCTAAAACTTGCTTGAATAAATATTCTACTAAAAAAAACTACATTTAAAGCGGTTAAGTGGTTCCATAGATATATACAAATATCCGGCTGGCACTTCACCGGGACTTAAACCAATACACCCAGTTATAATTACTATCCTAAAAAATGCCTGGATAAATACACTAACGAATAATAAAAACTACCCCACAGTAATTGTGTTGTTCCATAAATGTATACAAACATTCGGCTGGTCCTTCACCGGGACTCCCACCGAAACACCTGATTATTCACAAATAATGCTAAAGCCTGCCTGAATATTGATCCAGTACAAAAGTAACAACCACACCACAATTGGTTAAATGGTTCAGGAGATAAATAAATCCGGCAGTATCTTTAAAAGAAAATCAAACCCTGACTGTATGTATGCGAAATCCTCTCCTAGGAGACATCATAATGAATAGAAATAAATGCACCGCAATAATTTGTGAAATTCCAGGTATCCTTAGCTATAGACAGATATTCTTAAATATAGTACAGAGCTACAATATATTTTTACTTGAATATATTTATATTCCAAACCTTAAAAAAGCAGAGATATTATGTAAAGTGGTTTTAAGCTCGTAAAACAAAGCAATATTTATCCTTGCTTTTCAATTATCATTTAAACTTCCTCACTCTGATATTGTATTATTACTTGCCTAAGACATGGCCAGTTTTATTGTTTGGATTTCCAGAATTGATTTAGTAAAAAAACAGATTTGACTAAAATAATCACATTTAACATTATACTTTAAATGTATTATAAAATGATGATAATCAACGCAAATCTTAATAAACCACACCTTTACTTAATCAAAGTATTAATTATTAAAGCATTTTACATATAGTTATATTATAGCCGCTATGGTAACATTAAATAAAGTATGGATTTGAACTATGCTCCCACAAAATTATACACAGTCATAATAACTTTGAAGAAACAAATAAATTCACTTTTATAACTAAAATATGTCCAATGGATGAGATTTTATCAATATTTATTTTTTGTACACCCGGAAATAATATAACATATTTTAAATTAGGATTGGGACCCTTAAATTACAGAAGTTTTTTTTAAAACTCAGCTTCTTACAAATAAAGTAAAAATCTTTTAGAGTTAATCTGTTATTTAAGTTACATGTGTGGAATATAATAATTAATCATTAATAAATGTATAATGGGCTATAAACGGTAATGAAGATTCTGGAAAAGGGGAGACTTGCTTTATGTTACCATGTAAAACCAATCAATGTGGGCAACAGTGCCCAAATGAAGTTTGACCTGGTTAAACTTTTAATAGCTAAAAAAAAAATACCAGCCCGTATGTTAATGAGAGCAAACATAATTAATTAACTTAGTATGTAAATATTAGTTACTGAATTTATCATTATCAGAACAATAAAGTAAAATTAATTTATTAAATCAAACCATTTGGTCATCGCTAAAAGACATAACCCCTACCCCGTCACTCCTTCCCAACAGTCAAGAAATAATTTAACGACTTAGGGCCTTCCCTAACTTAGGTGTTGGGCGTAGCTAGGCAAACTAATCTGCAGTCATGTGTGGAGGAATATCATACCTCGCGGGCTCAGAGAATTATAAGTTGCTACCTTTCAATCTCAACAGAGTGTACTTAGTATTTATGTATGTATTATTTAAGAAAGATTTATGGTTTATGGGTACAATAATATTTGTTCTGATGTATCCAGAGCAGTTCAGGCACTCAGTTCTTCAGCTTGTTAGTGTCGCTCAATCCATCTAGGAGAAAGCACATGTAGCTTACTTATGGTTCCACTACGGTGTATCTTATAAAAGAAGACCATAGAGCCTTTTAAGGTAAAACTGTAAGTTTTCATAATAAAGTATGTCCCTATTACTCTTAAATGTAAATAAACTAGTTTCCTCCTAAATTACAGAGTGACTTAACTCATTTAAGCACCTGTTAGAAGCTATTTTTGGTGTCAAGTATGCTTTTAAGTTAGTTTGTGAGCTAATTGCTTAAATAACCTTGCGTTTATAAAGTGAATTGTATTTAAAAAAAAACATTAGAGACTCATAAATGTGAATACTTTTTTAAAAAAAAACCTATTTAATTGATTAAATATTATAATTTAATATATCATCAATGTAATATTGACTATGCTCTTCTTACCAAATATTTTACAGGCCTATAAAGTTTGATAAAATCTTAATTATTTCAAGTGATAGGACAATGTGAAATTATTGTACCTGATCATCCAGATTAGAAAGCAAAACTACGGTTTGTGCATTGTGGTCCCAAACCATTTGCCAGAAGTCAAGGACAGTGGCTTCCAGAGGATGTTGGGTTACAATAAATTCTCGCAACTTATTAAACCCTAAAATCAAAACACTTGCATTAAAAATAAAACAATTATTAATTATAATATAAAGGTAGAGTGGTAGTGTGTGTGGACCAAAAGGAGTGGGTAGGCCATGTAAAATGTGGATTAATGTTGTAGACGAATATGTGAAAAAGAGAAACATTATGAAAGCATGAGTATGTATGACTCTATATATGGATGTTGTTGTTTATTGAGTTATATTCACAGTTTCTTGCCTACCCTGTAAAGAAATAACTTGATTAGATATGTGTGTGTATTAATTATAATGTTCAAAGAGTAAGTTATGAATGGTTTAAAATCCATTCCTCTATTGTTACAGAAAAGGTTTGAACACAGGAAAAAATCACTTTACTTGAATATTTTCAAAATAGGTTAGATATCTAAAGTATTTGATTTACCTACTTTTTTATCTTCGTTGGTTTTGTACTATAGTAGGGAATTTCTTTAAATACATACTTATATTTGTACTATTTTTATCCCCTAACAACTTATAATTCAAGATATTTAAACATTTTGAATGTTTTTAGAATCATTTTTATTTTAACTTTGTGTCGTCCACCCTTTTAAATGCTAAGTTGTTGTTTCTCCACTATGCCTTTTTACCTGTTACAGATTTCAGAATTTTAATAACATCAAACTTTAGCTTCCTGAGGAAAATAGGAAAATAGAGGGTGCTGAAATACATCAGTCTTTGAAATAATACTTTAAATAATACAACAATTATAGAGTTAATAATATTTAGCACAGCGTCTTACTACCCATTATAGAGTCCATATTCTCTTATGAAACACAATTATCAATATTTTTCTTTGATTTGAATTGTTATGTGAGCATTTTATATCACTTTTCTTATAGCTAGCACTATTACAAATAATTATGCATGCATAATTATACTCATTTTATTTTAAATAACAAATTATGTCAAGATATACTGGCTGAAATAAGTTAACAGGTGTAGTAAAATAAATAAGAAAATAAAAATAAAAATTAAACAAAAGAGAATAATAGGTAACATTAAATCAAAGTTGATTTTCAGATATATTTATTCAAAGTAAATTTAATACTGTCGAGGCCATAGCTGAGTGGGTGGGAGGGGTTTTTCAAAGGCCCCCCCCCCTTTTTTCCCCAGAAAGTTGAAAGTAAAAAAAATAAAACAGCCTTCTTTACAGCTTAAACAAAACAAGAAAATATAATATGAGTAAATAGCTTGTTGCCGTCATTCTAATGTTTAAGTACATTTAAAAAATAGTTTGTAATTGTATTAAGTGGTAAGGCAACAATGCTGGATAGACTAACCAAATATTAACAAAGGAAATATTAAGTGTTTGTGAATGTGGGGAGAGCTGTGTAACAGGATAAATCTTTGAGATTAAAAAACAGCAAAACTTTTCAACTTAAAAGAGTTTTCTGAGAGCACATTGCAAGCAAATAAAGAAAAATGAAAGGGCAGTAATTGGATAAGTATGATAGAGGAAGGGGAGGTATCCAGCTATCAACCACCAACTACTTGGAGTTGGAAAAAATATAAACAACCAGTTTGTGTAAATACAATCAGTGGCAGTTTGAGAACAGCCTACCTGGAGAAGTGTGTTATAAATACTGTGTTTTGTGAATTCTTTTAGTTTTGCAAGATTAGTGTAGAGTGGTGTTAATTAGTTAGTTATAATGTATATTACCCTGGTATACTTATTTTGAATGCTAAATTTTGTTTTCTAAGTTAAGTCTATAAATTGCAATAAATTAACTAACAATTGAATATACTTTAATTTTTAGTAAGAACACCCTTTTAGAAAATACAAACTTTTTGTTGTTGTTGCTAACATTGGATACATTTTAATAATTTATGAGTGTAAATTTAAAGATATTTGTATAAATCTCTAACTTAATTATAAAAAGACTAATTCATTTATAAAATTATCCAGGTTGGGTTGATATGTGTGTAGGGGGAGGGAGGAAATCAACCAAAAGAGGGTTTTGAGCGACTTCTCCCCCCTCACCCAAGCCTATAGATTTCCGAGGGCCCTCCCATGACAAAAGTTTGACAATTGGATGCCTTTAAGTTATTTAGTGGTCCTAAGATATTTTTTTTGTTAAATATTCTCCTTGAAGATATTTAGAATGTTCCTTGCCTGATTTTTTAAATTTTGAAACCGTGTTTTCTTAGAAGCTATTTAAAGTTTATTTTTAATCTCATCATACTCGGAAATATAAGAAGTGGAATAAATCTAGATGGGACCAATTTGTTCCTGTGGGAAATATTAATTCCAAGGGACGATCCCCCCCTCACCACCAATCTCCCTGAAATTCCAGTCCCTCGGTTCTGCCAACACTGGATATACCTTTATTTATTAAGTGCTTAATGTCAATTTTCAGACTTAGAGGATGGAGGCGCTAAAATATCTGAGTTTCTAAATGTTAACCACAAATTTATAGCACTTAATGCATTTGATCCCTACCCTCAATTACCATAAAAGATTAACTCTAAATACTTATGGTGGCATTTAATATCTGTAATATTTCTTTGACTGAAGTTGTTGGGCCCAAAAAGCTCTCCTTGAAATGTTGACTTCACTATGGCCATGAATATTATTTTACTATGTTCAAAGAATTTAATTGTTTTATTGCCAGAGAGAATGTAGCAAGGATAGTTTTGTTAGGAACCAGATAAGTTTTTACCTTGAAACCAGGTAGCATTAATGTAATCACTTCCATCAACACCAGGCTTAGGTGTCAAATGAACTCTAGCATTTTCCATCGGCAACAGCTCAAGAGTGCGATTCTTCACTTGATTACAAGGCTTGTTTGCGGAAACTAAATTGAAATCTTTTGGTTGGAATGATGTTACTAGCTGTAAGTAGATCACATAAGCATCAAATATCGGTGAAATTATAACTCTATAGAAACTATAATTAAACTTGTGGTAGCATACAGATAAAAAAAAATATTTAGTCATTAATAAACTTGGTTTACAATATGTTATTTAAACTAAATAAACTTTGCAAATTTTGAGATATTATTAATCGGGATCGTCATTTTCTACTGTGAGTTTTGTTCGCACTTAATTTAACAGCCCCACTAAACCACTTTCAAACAAATATCTTGCACATCAAGTTAATAAGTTAACAAGGCTTTTAGGGGTGGTCTCTAAAAGTCCCCTTTTTTAAAGTTTGTCCCTAAAAATCCCCCTTTTTTTTGACATTTTGGTATCTCTTTTTCTTGATAAAAATTACTAATAAACCAATAAAAATACCATAAGCTTTTACAAAAAAACTAATATTTAAGTTGCTAGCATTTGTTAATTTACATTTCTTACAATAATTCATCTAACATCTGAACGTGTACTGTATGAGCATATTCATGTTTGAATATGATTAATGTTGGTGCCATTTTATTTAGATTATTGCGCCCAATAAAGTAAACTAAGGGGACATTTGAATATCACTTCTGCTTCAATTGAAAGAGGGTTTTCAACATCAGGTCTAGTGCTAACAAGTGATAAAGCCACAATGACTGAATGTGGATGCAACGCTAGGCTAAACATTTTGTCTTTTAGTACCCATGAATAGTTTACTTTAGGCTATGGCCAGAAATGCCTACCATAGTTATAAGACTTTTTTAGAACAAGATAAGATTAATAAAGAAAGACTTAGGAAAGATAGAGAGTGAGAAAAGAAGTAGTAAAGGTAGCACTAAAGCAGAGGGCTGAAAAAGCACATGATTCGGAAAAACTATCCAAAGACCTTATAGAAAAGAATAAAGAAAAAACAAAAATGATGCTGATTTTTTTGTTTGATGTAGCTACTAAGAGACTAGCTTCAGCAGTTAAACGGAATAACTTAAAAATTGAGCATTGCACAAGGTATGTGTTATGGTTTTAGAGCTTTGAGGACAAATGAAAATGAAGCCTCTTTGTAAGTAGTTTCAATTGCAAGAGTTATTGAAAAGAAATCTTCAAAAATATTATGTACTTCAATAAACAACCTAAAGACTAAAAATAAGAAACAAAAGATTAAAACCAAAACAAACTTACATTATGTTTAGATTTGAAGGAAGAATTAATATATATTGTAATTAATGTGCAGAATTTAATCTGATTTAATTTCTACCTTTGCTACCACTGCTAATGGTCCTTTATAGCTTTCTTTAAGTGAATTATTTTTTCGCAGATATTGGCTGGCTCTTCTTTGATTTACACTTTGTACAAATGTTCACATTATTAGTGAATTTAAAACATTGCCATAAGTTTTATTGTTACTTAATGAACAATAATTAAAATATATTATATTTTAGGTAATTGCTACTTTCATTAAGTTAGGCAATACTAAATAATATTTATAGTAATCTGATATCTTATACCAGTATTTTGTAAAGAATATTACTATTTGTTACCAAGCAATAATTTATTGAAATAAAACACAAATATAACCTATTCCCCATCCAGAAATCCAACAAATTATACTTTTTGGCGTGAAATCTTGTGAAAATAAGGACTTAATCAAAAGCTATACACATACTTTTTTTTACCTAAAACATTAAAACACAATTTGATGTGACCCTCTTATGATAAAGTTTTTTTTCTTCTAAAAGTGTCACACAAATTCCATAAACAACTTATTGAATTTTTGTGAGATTCATTATCATAACAAATCAAAATTATTACAATATCTAATATAAAACACTTGTAGAGTAAAATATTTACTATTTTATTCCATTTAATAATCTAACCAATATTAATATCAACATGCATTTCATATGTTCTCTTAACTGGCAAATAATTGGAAGGGATTTTCCTGACTATTTCTTTAATGTGCAAAAAAAATTTGGTCCCTTAAGTTTCTTTTTTTGAAAATTTTGGTTCCTAAGTCCCCTTTTTAGTTAGGTTAAAGTGCTAAAAGCCCTGTAGATATGACTTGTTGGAGTAAGGTAGTGTTTTAATACCAAACAAACTAACTCTGTAGTTAATGACAGAGTCAACTTGGTGCTAGTCTGCTTAACACTTTCATGGGGGCATTTTTTCCATGACGTGGTTTTCAATTCTTTCTCCAAGGGAATGCTGATGCATTTCCTTAGTAAAATATTTTCATGATATACTAGTGGGCCAGTTAAAGTTGATGGATTAGATGGGGATTAAGAGACTTTGCACACAATAATAAACAATTTAAGTCACAAAATTACCTTGCACTGACTCTCCAACATCTTCCACGGCTCCATTTTCTCATCTTTCTCCTCCACAGTGGCGCTGGACTGCAAAGTCTGAATATAGCGAGACAGGTAGGTTTGGCTTATGTTGGTCTCTCCACTCTCGATAGCTTCCAATAATGCGTCATGAATAAAGATGTACTGCTCTTCAGTTTGAACCAAGAAGTTTCGTTGTGTTCGAATATGTCTTAAGAAACCAAAGATGTTTACTTCTCCCTTTGATCTTATTTGTTTCAACATAGCATCCAAAACTATGTAAGTGCCTGTTCTCCCCACACCCGCACTGGGAAGAGAAAAAAAATACAAATTTTATTTTAGAGATTTTCTTTATTAAAAGATTTAAATCTTAGTTGAAATTTGGTTTTGTATTCAAGCATAGTCATAGAATACCACTTTTTTTTTTCCAGACCATTCCTGTATCAAATTTTCTTTGCCCTGTAAACATGAAATTTTGATATTCTTGATGATATTATCTTCCTTATTACACAATGTATTCATAATGCAAATATATATAATGATAAGTATGATTGTTTGTGAATCCATTAAGGCCTTTTCTTCTTACAGGTATATTATAGCTGGTATTTGAACATGCCATGTAACTAATCCTTTATTTGAAGTGGCTTCCTTTATGATATAAATATTTTTGTTGTTTTCCCACAGAGCTTAGGGGTATGTATGTAAGACTATATATTTTGAGAAAATTATTAAATTAAACAATCTAGGATACATTTTTGCAGTAAAACTTCCAGAGTATTT
Source organism: Timema shepardi (assembly GCA_902151425.1). NCBI lineage: Eukaryota > Metazoa > Arthropoda > Insecta > Phasmatodea > Timematidae > Timema > Timema shepardi. The sequence continues at coordinate 156,081 of CABFVX010000943.1, forward strand.
GAAGAACGTGGTATTTTGTTAGAACTGAGCATATAAAAATACTTTCAACAAATTCTATTGTTTGTTTATAAAGCCCTTTTAATAATATAAACAAATTTGTCTAGTGAAACAAAATATTGATAGATTAGCTTTCAAGCTAGTGAAGATCAAAATATTGTGCCATGTTGTATATTCATGTATATCTTCCAATGTAGGTATATCTCTAAAACTTTTTGTCTAACTTATCAAACTATGTTTAGATTATAAATAATACATATACATTTGATCTTAGTTTTGTTATAGAAAATTAGAAAAATATGGCATACACATTAATTTTGATAATTATTTATTAGCTGTCTATAATTTTTAATAGTATCTATATAAAATACTGCCCTTTAAAAACAGTTCTTAATCAAATGTGAAATATATGCTGAATTTTTAATTTTCAATTGGAATTTTTTGGAGTTCATAATAACCAATTTTTGTGTTTCCAGACCAAAGCGCACACAAACACTAAACTTTCTTTGTTATCGATTTATATGATGGAATATACCCATTTCAAGTGATGCACATTTATTAGTAGTAATATGTTTTCTCCATATGGTGACAAATTTTACTATTACAATAATTAAAAGATATTGTACATATGGCAATTGTCACTTAATTATTATCTTCAAGTTATCCTCTTCTGTGTAAGCCCATTATATCAGTATATAGAAGGTGAAACGAAATTTGTTGTCAAGTTTTACCACACTTAAAGAGTCGATAAAATCCATATATATTTATTTTTAAAATGACTCATAAGTATATAGCCTATCGGTATTTCTTTGAGACATGAAAAAACTATGAGCTTATATTCTGTGAAAATTCATATTTTAAACTATGTCCATGAATAAGGACTATTTTATCATGTAAAGTTATTAGGTCTTGAAATAAAAATATAAAAATATATGAGAATGCCAATGTTTTAAAATATAAACATTCTTAAAACACAATTATACTGTTCAATTTTATTCCTCTTAGTATCATATTAGATTTCAATTAACGATCTATAAATATGAGCAAAATATTAAACTTTAATTCAGGCCCTTTTTTTTTATAAAATACTCAGCACATAGTTTTCAATAGAAATAAAGCTGTTTTAATATTAAATTAAGTAATGGGAATTGAAACAGTTACACAATCAATGGTATAAATATTAGTCAGATTTGTAAACAAATAAAGAAATCAACCAATAATACTTGAATATTTATCAATTATTTTAATTGATTTTAGGCGGTTCAAATAAATTTAATTAATTCCAAAAAAACCAAAAATGTAGAGTGGCTTCTTTAGTTTTTTATTAACTGCCAACTTTACCTAGAATAACACGATTAGAACTAAAACTAATTGGATGAAAAAGAATAAAAACAGTAGAGCTTGAAACTCTTTTTTTTTCCAAAAAGTGTTAGTTTAGAACATAAAAATAAAATTCTAAGGAACATGTTAAATTAATTTTGTCTTTTAAAATATCACGTGGTGGCTACTATAAAGTACAGACGAAATATAAAAATGAGTAATTTTGTTTTGTTTAAGAAATTTATAAGTTTTAACTTTTGATATTTTTCTTATTTTTCTATTTTGTTTAACAAACACTCAAAATTTCAGCATGGACTTAAAAAATTTTTAAGACTGTTTCCTTATGAAATATTTAGAATATGTACTCACAAAATATGAAATATTTAAACTAAACTAGTCTATTTAAACCATTATTTTTAATATATAATAATTTACCGGTATTTTAACTTACTTTCTGATTAAATAATGTGAAATTCAATAACATTTAATTAAAACTAGTGTAATTTGATGTAATCAAAGCTTCCCATTTTTATAATGTTTTTTCTTGGACGAAGTTTACTTCATTCACTTGTGTGTGGTTTTGCTCTACATCAACATAGTTGGATTTCTATGCAAGCTCTCTGTCTAATAAAGGCCCTCCAATAATAATATAATTGTATATATGTTTGTAACTTAAATATATTATACTTCTGCAGCTATTAAGTGAACATTAACTTCTTTAGTCAAATGTAGCCTTGAATATTATATAAGTGCTATTTCTTTTCCTTAAATCAAACAAACTCCATTATCTTGTTTTTCATGGCTGATCAAACAATTTTTTTAAGACATCCTTTCTGTCAATGTCTTCAAACATCTTTAATAGTGTTAATTGTTGTTACTTGAGCTCTGCGATCTTTGTGTTGGTTTAATTTATTTATTAAATAGGCTGAATAAATGCCTATTTATGAACAAACTTTGGTATGCCTTCAGATGGATTAATCTTGATAGTGGTAATGCAAATAATTCAAGGCTTCCGTAGACGTCTCAATTAAGGTAGTATCAAGTAAATATGGATAAAGCAAATATTATATTCTTAAAATTTGAACTATTTGCTACCGAATTTTCTTATTGAAAACTGCCTAATTTTCAATATTTTACCATTATGGCTTCTTCTTGTAACTATTCTTTCCCATATTTTTCTTCTGTCTTAAATATATGTAGTTTCTGTTTGGAAATACTTTATATAAGAAAATATTTTTTTTTCTAAATCAACAAAATTTGTACAGAGATAAAATTTGCCATCTTTATCATAATACTTTAAATAGTGAGATATGACATCCAATATTGCCAAGATAATCAGTTAATACTAAAATGAAATTGATTATAAAATGTTTACACAGTTTAAATCTTGTCCCTTCAATCTATCCACAAAAGTGTCTTGCAATTCCTTTGGACAATTAAAAAATCCCACTATCATCAATACTAATTTATGTGTGTAGCGTAAAGTTAGTGATGTTAAACAAGCATTTTTTAAACAAGTTTTTGCTTTAATGTAGTGATTGAATTTTCTTGAATCATACCAAAGAAACATTACTGTTTCCCTTGTCAATGTTACATAGGCTTAAAACCACCAAAGCAGGCAAAATGAATTCTCCGATCAAGGTTCTCTCGCTTCTTCAAATATGTTTAATGGTTCTTCATGTTAGTAGAATAAAATTGTAGGTTTTACGTGCATACAAAATAAGATAAATATCCATTCATGATCCAAATATTGTCAAATATATCTTCAGGTTGGAGTTTATCTTGCTATGACAGCTCCCACAAACAAAGTGGTGATACAAATAGTCCAAGGCTTCCATATGTATCACGTTAAAAATATAAGCCAGAGTATTACATAGTACCGAGTATAGAGATGTAAGGCTCATTTTGCTGGCATTAAGTCTGGAAACACAGAATAACTGGGTATGTATTAACTCCATGCGCTTCCTTCCCCCTTAATGATCTAAATTAAATTGTGAAAGAAATAAAACCATTTCAAAACTGAAATAGTTTTACCCTTTAATATAAAGGCATGTTGAAAACTATGTATATTTTATCATTGCCTTTACTACAGTGTTCCAATAAGAAAAACACTTACAAATACAATTAAAAAATCACAATAACATCATTAAAAAAATTTATCTCCTATACAATATTTTGTTTAGACTCTTATCATCAGCAATACAACCTTTGCATGACTGAATTACAAAGAATAATTAAATAGAGGTTTATTTATCACAAACAACTAAAATCTTGAAAAATAAAATAAAGGCCTATATATGAACATAGTATGTAGGTCCTAGACTTCAGTACAAAATACCAGCCAGTGCTCCATTTTCAGATCTACTGTATTTTTTTTTTATTATGTGCGCTAACACAATAGTTTTGTTACCTCCTCCACATTCAAGTACCAAACTTTTAAGAGCATTAAGTTATTCTTGGAAATCACACTGCCTGTAAGCCACTAAAATAAATATGTATATAAAATTGAGGTAACCCTCCCTTAAAAGTGTCATAAAATAGATCCCCAAAATTTTAATTTGGTGTCTACTTGATGAACGGGGTTTGTTAGCAAAAAATGATTTCCAAAGGGTTTCTTTGTAAGAATTCCAAAATTGCAAATTCAAGATTCAACATAGGTTCTTACTATTTAAATCATGTGGATGGTAACTACCAAAGTCCAACCCTAACATACAATGACAGATTCCCCTTTCTCTATCAATTATTGAAAAACATTTGTATCTAAAGCTGTGTTTTTATGTAGTTGCAAATAACTATGTGCAATGGTTATCGTCCAAACAATGCTTCTAAACAAAAAGGATCATTGCACAAAATGACTCTTGTCCAATCAAAATCATTCACATCCAGGTTTGGATCAAGTTTATTTTCTGATAAATGGAGACAATGTTCATAATATGCTCAGCATGAAACTGTCAACTCAACTATTAACTTGATGATAAGCAGAAAGCTTGCCACCAAATTGTCTTCAAGAGGAAGTTAGACTTCTTTGCTGGAAATTGGACCCAACTTAAAACAAAGCTCAAAACAAGGTTCCAGCCATGCTAATTGACAAAATCTGCATCTCATATTAACACCCGGCTGAGCTGTCTGCATAAAAACATTTTCATTACACCAAAACAATATTTGAAGCCCAGTAACCGGTAACCCAGGCCAGAATAGATTGACGTCATAGCCCAAATGCCCACTGATATAGATGTGATAATTTCCTCCTAAGAAATATTTGTGGATAAATGTGAGAGATTGTGTAGTCCATTCTTTTGCTTCAGTGTTCAAATGGTCTAAGACATCAATCTCGCAACAGACTAAACTGTTGAGGACAGAGAGAGATCTAGGTTTGAATCTCGGTCAGGTGTACAGAGGATGGTTTTTTCCTAAATGGTTCTCCACTCTGCATCCAAGCAAATGCGAGTAAACATTATCTGAATTCAACCTTCTTCATTTTTAAATCACAACTCACTAGCATAATTAGTACATCTATATAACCTTTACAGTATATAAAGTGCTAAAAAAACTTATTTGTATAAACCAATACTAATTGTATTACTCTTTTCCAACTCCCCCCCCCCCCCCCCCCC
>CABFVX010000943.1:172278-205552 GCA_902151425.1 Timema shepardi
AGACTCTGCCTTAAACTATGAGTGAAGAATGACCATGGGCACGGGACGAATCCTGGATAGCTCAGTGGTAAGAGCATTGGCGTACTAAGCCGAAGGTCCCGGGTTCGATTCCCGTGTCCAGGTGTCATTTTTCAATTTTCAAAATATGAGATCTATGAGGGACTATCCCCACTAAAATGCATTAACAATAGTTTCAGCTATTTGTTTCATTAAATAAATTAGTGTTTAGTATCAGTAATAAAAATAACTATACAGGCCTAAACTTAATGTGTACCCACCCTGATTTTGGTAGTAAGCCCGTTTTGTAAGGCTTTATTTCATACCATACTCCTACTATATACAAGCATTTCGTAAATTAAAAGGCCTTCTAAAATTGTAGTGGAAAGTTACTAACTACTAGAATGCCTTTATTCATAACAAAATACTACCAGACAGTAGGAGTATGGTACAAGAAAAGGCTTTACGAAACGGGCTTACTACAAAATCAAACTATATCGCGGGCTATTTTTTGAGCTATCATTAAATCAAAGCTATTGTTATTGTTGATTGTAAATAGTTAAGTGACCTGCTTCAGTGGCTGAATGGTCTAAGGCGTCACTCTCGTATTAGCCTGGCCTGCTGATGATGGGGAGATATGGATTTGAATCCTGGCTAGGTGATTTTTCCTAAATGTTTTCCCACTCTCCCTCCAGACAAATGTGTGTAGATTACTTATAAAATGCTTCCTTTCTCATCCCTACCTCATTAGAGTAATTATAATCTATGTATGTCTATAACCTGAACGAGTAGTAATACACGCTGATAGAATATTTTTGCCTATTTTTGCCTATTTTTGCCTATTTTTGCCATTCTCATACTACCTGACTCAGGTGTAGCACACAGTCTATTTATTTTGTATTAATAAGATTACTGTGATATGTTTTTAAGAAGAAGCAAATGTCAAATTAGACCCACATTGGTCACCACACGATGAGGTGTCAACCTTGTCTGGTCTGGTGTGCCAATGACAAGGAGGGTGAGAGGCTTAAATCCCAGCCAGGTGTACTAACTGTTTCGCATTTTCCCTCAAAATAAATGCATTTCCTCTAAATTATACATTACTCATTCTTATCTTATTAGTGCAATTATTGAGATAGTCAAAACAGGTAATAACACATGCTTTTTTTAGATTTATTTTTTATCACTGTCTCTTACTAACTGTTAAGGCTATATACATACATGATAATTACACTAATGAGGTCAAACTCGGTGTTCTGAGGGTAAAGCGCTCGCCTTAGGACCCCGATGTTTGTGGGCTCAAACCTTGCTAAGGCCAACGAATATTTCTTGAGCAATAAAAATCTAATGCACAGCTTCCTTCGGAGAGGAAGTAAAACCATCAACCATGTCAATTGTGGCATGTAAAATAACACTGTTAAAGTATGTGAAAATATCTTTCACAGAAAAATTGGTAGGCCCTTTCACTCTCGCTCATAGAAATTCAGTGTTGAAGGAAACGAGTAACCACCATACTTTCTTAACTCCCCTAGTACATGGCATTCATACCAGGTGGTGCAGGCAGCACTAACCAGTCAGCGGGAGACCATTTAGTGAAAACAACCTTCAGTACCACCCACCAGGATTCAGGACCAATTTTCGCATCATTAGCCAGTCTTAACATGAGAGTAACACCCTAGACCAATCAGCCACTGAAACGGACGGTAATATAAGACTCAATGAAAATTTATCTAATTAAAGCTAGTGAGCGAGTGAATTTTGACTCAAGTCTGTTACCCCTTGAAATCAGTTCTGTAAATTTATTGATATTGTAATATCATTCATACTGCAAGAAATATCGAAAGTGTCAAAATGTGTTTATGACAAATATGTAGTAATGAGAAAAGATTTTGAGGATGATCAAATATTTTCCAAGTTTAATCTCGGCAAACAAAGTCTCACCTACCAGCACGCCTTAGGCCACCGATACTTTGTAACGTTGCACTTTTTACAGTTTGAAGAGACTGTAATCTCTTTATAAGCGTTTGCACTTGGTAAATATAAATTATACATTCCCTTTAAACACTTTTTGTGCACCCATAACTATTTAGTTAACAATATACCTTCAAATTTCTAGCTAAAGTTCATAAGAATATGTTTTTTTTAATGTCATCTTTTTATCTATCTTTTTTCCGCCACATCTCAGTACAGTAGAGACCCAACTATCCGACCGTTGTTCATCCGACATTGTCTTAACCAAAATATATTATATATACTATTGGCGTGACCCTCGCCCCAAGGAAGAGAGGCAAAGTTGGGAAACAAACTTCAGAAGCAAAGTTAGGAAACAAACTTCAACTACCAATACTTTAAATAGTGGTTTTTGCCTTTTGCATTCTAAAAATATATATAAAAAGTTGCATTTAATTGATTTAAAATCCTTTGTTCTGTTAACATGAATTAAATAATGGTTTTGTAATTTATTGCATAATCTAGGCCTATACTAAGGAGTAATTATTACCAATCCTTATTTCTGTATTATTCGACAGTTTCATTATCTGACCACCTGTGTTGGTCCCGTTTAGGTCGAATATTCGAGACGACTGTACATGTAACAAGCACATTAACAAGTACTGAAATGTAATGGAAATGAATATGTATATATAAAATTCTTTTAGGTGTAATTATTTGCTTTTGCCAATAGCATGAGACTATAGTGTCAACTAAAGAATTAAAGATACAATTGAAATAGCTTATGGCATGGATTTTACCAAATACTTACATAAGTATTTCACCAAAATCTACCAGTTCTGCATTGTTCTAAAAATAACTAGCAAAATATTAGAACTAAGTTATATAACATTATTATGTTTTAAGAAAGGTTGAGTCACAATAACTAGTTTTTGGTTCTAAGCATCATTAATTTTTTTTAATATATATTATGAATCTTTTGCAGTCCATTATTTTAGAAAAACATAATTTAAGAGTGTATCTAAATACTTTCATTACCTTCACTTATTATTCTACCTGTTGAGCAAACATAGCCACTAAAAATCAAATAATGTGAATCCTGAAAGAAATTGTAATTTAAACTAAGAGCCATGAGATTTCACAACTGTGAGAAAAAATAATAATAAAAAAATGCAGTGCCATAGAAGAATAGATTGGGTGAGCATAAATAAAAGGGAATAAATATAGTTTTGCTTTTAAAACAGAATTTATCCATTTATGAATTAGCTTATGTTAACATTATTCGGAGTTCTAATAAGTCATCTAACTTTTTATAAATTGAACGGAGCAGTAAGCATATAGCCAGATTGGATAGTAAGACACAGTGCTTGAAAGAAAAAGTTGGGCGCTTAAAAAAAAAAATATATATATATTGAATACCTTCTCAGATTTTATCTGGTTGTGAACCTATTCAAACTAAAATAATCTAAAACACAACAATTGAACTTAGACTATGGCACCGTACTTATTTCCACAATTTTATTTGAACTATGAATAAAGGAAGGCTGTATAGTTAGGTGGAACTATGAATAAAGGAAGGCTGTATAGTTAGGTGGAACTATGAATAAAGGAAGGCTGTATAGTTAGGTGGAACTATAAATAAGGGATGGCGGTATAGTTAGGTGGAACTTGGACCTACAGCAAGTGGCTACCTCCGAAAGAAAAAACCTCATATTTAGTGTTGGTAAACTAAGATAACTGTTTTAAAACTGCTGAAAATGTATTAAAAAAAATATATTGCTATGCAGATTTTTTTCATTCCAAACAGTTTAACTAACACACAAAAAAACTGTACAGTATTGAAGTATTTTATATTTTACAAAATAGTGTAAGTAAATTTTAATTTAGACATACAGAGTGTGTTTGAGTATTGGGGCCTACCTTACAAATGGTTTAAGATATGTTTTAAAAATCACACACACATATGACTTACAAATATAAGACAAAACAAATGATATCTGTATCTTATTGAAAATATATAATGACACAATTACATGGTGTCTACTCAACTTGACCAAAGAAATTCCCGACTTTTTCCCTGATTTCCCCTGATCATTTCCTGAAATTCTTGACTAAAAAGCATGTCACATCCTTCTAACTCCTCCCTCATTTTTCTATTAGGTAATATTTTTTATGAATAATAATAAGTTTTAAAATTCAAAATAGGATTTTTTTTAAATCTGTATTAACATTGTTTACTAGAAATTATAAAATATATTACGCAGCTACAAACAAAAAAGCTACAGTTTGATTAACATTATTATTTACTACTTTAATGATCATTATATTTAATATTTTGAGTAAAACAACATTTTCCCTGATTTTTATTGTAATTTACCAAATTCCCGACTTTTTCCCGTTTTTTCCTGATCACTTCAAATTCCCGGCTAATTCCCGTTTTCCCTGATGGTAGACATCCTGAATTATAAGAATTAACTAGTTATTATAAATAAAAGTGTTATTCAACTTCACTATTTCTTCCACAAATATCTATATATCAAAACATGGCAGATACATATATTGATCACATGTCTAGAAGAACACCTTTTCCTATATTTATGAACACACTCAACACATTAACACGCTAAACATAAGGAATACATTTACCGGTACTATGTGCTACATATTTTATTAATATGTGGCAATTGATATACATTTAATATTTAATTATTTAACTAATGCAAGCTATGTTTTATTTCCTAGTCCCTGTAAATCCATATATTCCTGAGTGTTTGATAATCTGATTGGGCTTAGTCCTGTTCACCTCATCCTATCGAGACTTTAGTGCAGTGTTCAACATACTTTTTTTGTTCACAGTACACTTACTAGACCTAAAAATAGTACCATATTGACTGGAAAATAATCCACACTTTTTTTTTTACCAAAAACAGTCTTTATAAAACCTTTGTATAACTTATTATAACACCCTTGGATAATACATAACTAATTTGCTAACTTTGAGGATTGAAGGTATGTATTGAAATAGTTGATAATGTTACTATTAACACCGTGTCTTACTACCCATTTGGGTTATATGTAAATAGTTTATAATCAGCATAACAGTGTAATCAGCATAACACTTTAGTGTGTGATCATTATGAAAAACTTGAGCTGGGTCCAAAACTAATCCATTTTTTTTAATGTGCAACTCTTTTTTTTTTTTTTAATGTCTTGAAAATTTAACTAGGATATAATTGGAATCGATAGTTTTGGAAATTAAAAAATAATATTTACTCTGATTAGAATTCAAAATACCTTCTTTACAGGCGTCTTCTGTTTTCTCTTTAAATTCTAATACTGAAGCTATTTTAGAAAGTACATTTAGAAACATTAACACAATATTTATAGATATAAAAATATAGTATTGTTTTCATAAATGGAGATACTCCGAATATTTTGCAAATAGATGCAAATTACAAATTAATATTATCTATATAATTATTTAAGCAGAAATCACTCACCCTTCCTCGCTCCACTAAATTGGTAATCATAACAATGATGGCTACCCGTTGTTCCCAAACCATCCGCCAGAAACAATCAAATGTGGCAGGAAGAGGACCCTGAGTGCCAATATATGCTCGAGAGCATTGGAAACCATCGATGTAGTTAGCGTTTATGTAATCCACAGATTTCTTTTGTCCAGGAACTGGCAACAATTGGACTCTACTGTGATCATCTGTTGGAAGATAAAATAACAATATTATCCTGCATAAAAAAACAAGCTTTACCAAATAATGTGTTACAATAATTGCGTATATTTCTTTCTAAAACTTATATAACGTATTTGAACACCAACGTATCTATTAAAATGTAATTTTATTTCTACAATAAATATTGATCAGGAAAATAAATCGATAAAGCCAGTATTGAAGGATAATGGGACCTAGGTAGCCGCGGCTAGCCAAAAACTTGACTAATACAGAACACTCCATCCTAACAATTATTTCTTTCTATTAATAAGACTTATAAGAACATGATCATCATTTTAGCTATACTCGTATGTCATAATCATCATCAACAACCTATGGCCGATTCAGTTTAGTAAAATGCCTCCATCTTCCTCTAACCTTCCACCACTCTTACTACTTTAATTTCCTCTATTCTTTTCCTCTCACTTGAACACTTTCTGTAATCTGCTCCTCTCATCTCTTTCTTGACTTCCCTTGCGGTCTTTTTCCAGCATACTTAATTTTTAACATCTTCTTCGGCATCCTCTATTTTTCCATCCTTATTACATGTCCATACGACCTCAGTCTTGCTTCCTCTACTATCTCATGTACTCCTTGTAACCCAACTCTTCCACGGATAACTTTATTCCTAATTTTGTTTCTCCTCGTGACAGCTAACATGTTCCTCACAAACTTCATTCCCATGGCCTCCACTATACGAGTATGTGTAAGATTAAAAATGCTTTAAGCAAAATATAATATACATATTTTTTTCTAGCACAGCGTCTTACTACCCATTCAGGCTATTTTTTAATACTAATTACACTAATGGTTTTAGAGATTAGGAAGGTTATATTTAAAGTAAGTGTACCTGCATTTGTATGGAGAGAGAGAGAGAGAGAGGAAAACGATTTAGTAAAAACAATCCTCAGTACACCCGACCAAGGTTCAAACCACAATCTTACTGTAATCGGCAGTATAACCTAATGCGAGAGAAACGTGTTAGACCACGCGGCCACTGAAAACTCGTAGTTCCGGGAATCTACTCAGGGACCTCTAGATTAGTAGACAAGATTGATGACCACTAGAACAAAGGGCCAATCTATTTCCTAAATAATTGATTTTATTTTTTTGTCCTATTTAGTTCTATTCTCTTTCAATGTAGAGCTCAACTTACATGCTAAAATGTTTAAATAGCGGTTTTTGGTTTTGTTGTCTGGATGTTGAGAGTGTTCTGTAGAGTATTCCTCTTGGGTGGAAGCAGCTTGAATGGCCTCATATTCTTTGCTAAAACCAATGTCTCCATCAGCATGAAGTTCTTTGACATGCTCTGAGAAGAGGTGCATTGAGACCGCTGTGTTTGTCTCGCCAGTTTCTGTCCAGTCTACGATAGTAGGCGGTGGAGCCCGCGGAGGGTCATCCAAGTAATAGTAGGCGGCACGAAAACATTTCCTGAAAATAGACAGATAAAGAGTTTAAAAAAACCTTGTAGTAAAATATACTTTGAAGAGGAAGTATTCAAGGGGATTCACATGCAACAGTTATATAATAATAAGAGTTCAACGATATAACAACATTAGGTTTTACATTTGAAAGTTTATTGTAAAAAAACTAAGTATTTAAAACATATAAATATATGTATATATTTAAATGTGTACATTTTCTTAACCGCGTCGTCTAAAGTGTCACACTCGCAATAGACTAGACTGCCAATGAGGGGGAGATCGGGGATTGATCCCGGTAGGATGTACGAAGGGTGGTTTTTACTAAATGGTCATACTCTCTCTCTCTCTCTCTCTCTCTCTCTCTCTCTCTCTCTCACCATGCTAATGCAGGTACATTTCCTCTAAATTATGATAATGTGTTAGGGATGAGGAAGGTTGAATTTAGAGGAAGTTTACCCATATTTGCATTGAAGGAGAGTGGAAAACCATTTATAAAAAAAAAAACACTCAATACATTCTAACCCCGATCACCCATCATAAGTCCAGTCTATTGTCAGAGTGACAAATTTAAACTCAATAAAATTACTTTAGAGAATGTGTTATGATACATATGCATTAAAGGCACATGTGAGACATGACAGAATTAAGATTTATACAAAGCAAGCATGTGAGTATAAATTTTGTTTAATATGATATCAAATATGTTAAATAATAAAACAATATAATAATAATAATCAAATCAATATTATATTCATAAATATTTGTCACAACTTTACAACTAGAAAACCATAAAGGTAAGAGCTATTTAAATTAGGAGGAAATGGGATGGAGTATATACATCTGAATAGAAATAGAAAATGTTAGTTTGTTAAAAACTTTAGTTGTGTAATCAAGCATAGATTAAATGTTTGGAGAAAATCATTAGTGACAAAAAGGCAATCAACAACCAAATCAATATGACACACAAACTCAGTAAAAAATTAATAAGAAAATCCTAACCAATCCAGCAATTACAGTAGGGACATTTATGAAGTTTCTCTAATACAGAGGTTTTCAATTATATACATGCATGTCCATAATAGTAAGCACTTGTTCTGCTATTTCACCATTTTTCAGCATGACACACTCAGCAGCTAAATCCAAGAAAGGTTTTGGACACTTTTTACTGTCTGTAATTCATTTATGCTTACAGTATTTGTGTGCTCATGCAGGGATCAACCAGTACTTAATGTTCACTAAATGAAAATAAGCAGTGTGTGATCAGGATTCACATAAAGTAACAACTTGAGCAAATTTGAATTGTTTGAAAATGAATTATTTACTAAAATGAAACCCAATCATTTATGACTGAATAGGCTGCAAGAACTTGCAATAAAGTCTTTACTAGAGCTACAAAGTAAAGTGTAACATGAGGCTAAGAGGTTTTAGAATTTGTGAAATGCAGAAAAACAAACTATACAGATACCAAAGAAGAAGTTGTATGCAAACCATAAACAAACAAATGAAGTACTAAATAACCCTTTAGGCATTTCTCACAACATGATTGGCTTGCTAGAACACGTGGTACCCTTCACTTAACGTTCACGGAGTGATAAAGCTCTCCCCTGGACAGATCTCCGTTTTGGGGTTACAGAGTCTCTGGCATAACTTTCGCAATAGACTAGATTGCCGATAATGAGGAGATCATGGTTCAAAGCTCGGTCAGGTGTACTGAGGGTGGTTTTCCCTAAATGGTTTCCCAGTCTTCTTTCAAGCAAATGCCAGGATACTTCCTCAAAATTCAAACTTCCTTATCCCTTGCCCATTAGCGCAATTAGTATATGGGTGTATAGCCTGAAAGGGCAGTAAGAGGCAATGCTAAAAAAATAAATTGTTATATCAATTAAATTCAACAGCATTCGCCAACAGAAAGTATGGACAAATCACAATGATACTCCTAATGCAGGATTCAAAACTATTTCTCCAATAAACTATGAGTCTAACACTTTATGCCAGTTTTCTTTTTATCACATCTTACTACCTGTTCAAGTTACATACAAATATGATAATTACTCTTATGGTGTAGGGATGAGGAAGGAAGCATTTCAGAGGTAATTTACCTGTATTTGTGTGGAAAGAGTGTAGTAAACTATTTAAAAATAAAACCACCCTCAGTAAACCCAACCGGGATCGAACCCTTATCTCCCCATCATCTGCAGGCCTGTCTAACACAAGAGTGATGCGTTAGACCATTCGGCCCTGAAGCGGTTTAACCAATTTGTTGCCGGTATGTATAACAAGTAGTATTGATAGCATAGATGACAAACTTATGCCTTATAAAAAGAATCACGGCTTAAGGTCCAGGTACATCTAAATACGATGCCAATAAACAGAAAACTGTTTATAAAGCTACTCAATATAACACCTATGCAACTGTTAATATTCTTATCTTATGATAAGTTTTGATATATTTTTTAAGAATGGCACATAACCTTTAAATTAACATGAAATAGTTAGTAAATTAGTTATACGATTAAGTTTATTTAGACATCAAACATTAATAGATAACATGATTTCAAATGCTGTGTAGTCAAGGTTAAATATATTATAGTAGCCTACAAAACATTCACCACACATACTTTCTCATAGGCTTATAACTTATTGTAATGAGGAACAAATTTTTTTTAAATCAACCGAGTAATTTTCCCACAAAAAAACAAAACTATGATTTAAATAGTAGTATTAAACACTTTCAGGTACAAATTTTGAAAACCATTTTACTGTATAACCATTTACTAAAATATTCAAATTTACAAAAATTCATAAGTAAACCTGATTACTCAGTCTTTTATTTTTTATATTTTAGATAAAAGAAGATGCTGTGGTGAAGTTGTGATTATCATGTAAAATATTCCCCTGCCCCCAAACCACTAATTTAGCACTTAGCGAAAGGGAACAAACCCCATTTTAAAGTTATACATTTTTGGTCCACAGCGATAATCGATCCTGGATTCATAAATGAACTAGCATGCCTTCTAGTGACAGTGCCAGGGTGTCACACTTCACTCATATATCCTGTTTAGTAATTAATAATACAAATTATATTATAATGTGTGATTTAGGTGCAAAACTCAACATTTTAAATTATATCAACAATGTTGATTCAGTGAGTGAATTATTTTGGTTTAATGTGAAATTATAAACCTTTTCGCGTATATATGATTTAAATAAATTTTAATGTTAGCTTAACAGAGAGTTTTATTGTTACTAAATTTATTTTTAAACTACATTTTTAAAACAATTATTATTATTTATTATATAGCACTGTGTCTTACTACCCATTTGGGTCATACGCTTTAAGTACTAATTATGCTAATGGAATAGGAATTGGGAAGGTTGGATTAGAAGAAGTGAACCCAAATTTGCGGGGAGGAAGAGTGGGAAACCATTTAGGGGAACCCCCCGCCCAGTTCACCCAACCAAGATTCGTCTTCATCAGTCAAGTTCAACATGACTAGCGGGTTAGCCAACTATGCCATCGAGGTGGGTAATTATTTAATAACAATAATATAACTAAGATGGAAGAAAGAAGCGCTATACAATTATGTATAAATGAAAGGCGAAGCTTAACGGATGAATGAAAATAGTTACGGAGATCAATTGTAACCGAGTCATATTTAAATAGATTGAAAAATGACACCTGGACACGAGAATCAAACCTTGAACCTTTTGTTCAGTGCACCACTATTCTACCACTGATCTACCCAGGGATTGTCCCGTATTCAGGGTCATTCTTCATTCATATTTTAAGACAGAGAATGGGATGGATGTGTGGATATCATCAGCTACTAAGAGCTATCTATCATTGATATTACTACCACTGGCGACTCTGTTGTGGCCTTTTGCAAATCCAAAATTAACTTAGCGACACCAAGTCTGATATCCCAATAACTTAGTGAGTAATGTTACTTGATTTGAAAATAATAAGCAATTGTGGTTTAAAATGTATACTATAATGGCTGCAGTGAATTAAATCGTATTTAGTAGATGAATCTTGTGTGTAACTACTGCATACTAGCGCCAGGTTTTTTGGGGATAGCTGCTGAAGGTATTAGCTAAATTTTTAATATCTTAGAGTAGCTGTTACTTTCACAAGTTACCGCATATTAACTTAATACACCAACAACTAGGTAAAGATGGTCCTAGAGACGAGTCGAACCGGGGTAGCCCAGTGATACAACATTGGCGCACAAGGCCAAAAGATTCTGGGTTCAATTCCTGTGTGTAGGTTTTTTTTCACTTAAATGAATTAAAAATATAAAGTTATAATACATCACATGTTTTTAATCATACCAAGCTATTTTAAACTTGTACAAACGTCTATGACACATTAATAGTAAAACTCTTCTCACTTTTGGCGTTCACTTTATTTATCATTGAAGTTAGCAGTCCTACTTGTAAGATATGGCTGTAGTATTATATACCAAGTTACGCCATAGGGTATAGGTACATAATTTTAAGGAAGAGGGTCTAGGAAAGAGTGAGAGGAATAAATATAAAAACAAAAAACTAAATAAGGCCTTTAAAGTAAAACAAAATTTACAATTTAAAATGCTGTCAGTGAAGAAAAAAGGTAATAGCCATCCTTTAAAGAAATCAGACCCATATTCACAAAAATTTTCTGGCCTAAATTTAATTCTATCCTAACTTTTTAGATGAGAGTATAAGATGTAAATTTAAAAATAAAGAATGGGACTGGAGACGGACGGAAAAATAGTAAAAATAGCTAAGGATGACAATGAAAGCAGATTTTTTTCTTCTTTTTATATCTGCTCCACTAATTCTCCCCTTCTTCCATAAACAGGTTGGTTCATATAAAACAAAACCCAAATAATCGTTCAGTTCAGGTGTGGTCTCTTCCAGCACATTACATATCCATTCAACAATGTCACATTTCGTCCACCTGTTTGTGATCTACCAAATATTTGGGTTTTGTTCTATGTGAATCACCGTACCGTGTAGATATTTATGAATGTAATCTGAGTAAATTTGTAAAGTACAATAATCTTTATTTAGTATAAAAATAAGATATTAATATCTTACACAATGAAACTTTTTCCATTTCTAAGAGATTCCATGATGAACCACAAAACATTCCTAATTCATGTCACTTTCTTCTTAAAATTATATCCAAAAAGAGTGGTTGAAAAATAAATATTTCTACAAAAGGAAAATTAAACACGTCATTAAAAAGTATGTCACACATATTAGTCTGTTACTCATTTCACTTCATAAAATGATTATGAAATCCATTTGAGTCAGTTCTATTAAAAAAGTTTTATTCATGTGGAGAATCTAACCTAATCTACTTTGTTTCCGATGCAATGTAGCACCAAGCGTTAATTATGTACACCAAATACCTAGACCTGGTTCCCTAATAAATAGTAAGAGCGATAAAAAATATAAATAGAATAAAGAATTATGTGTGACAAAGAAAACAATTAAAACGGGTGTGTTTAGTAGTTATATTATTACTTCATTTCCTCTGCACTAAGAACACAGTAAAAACTATGAATTACAAACAATTTAATCACTTTTCACAGAATTGAAAATACACTCAAAAGTTGTAAACGCAAACAAAAAATATTCAACAAAAACTGATAAATTAAAAATACAATATTATGTTCTTGCAATGTAATGAAATGAATTTTAATGTCTACCGCAGGGAGATAAGCTTGAACTGGAACAGTGATACAGACAATACAACATATCTCTTATCTTATCATGATTTATTTGATGATGATACTAAGCTGGGAGAGCAGCTTCACTAGCATGTCTAGTTTTAAACTAACCAGTTGCTAAATTGGTATATCACTCAACACAGCATCATTTTATCTCTCTAAATATTTAAAANAAAAAACTAGAATATATGTATCAAAATTAAGAGAAAGAAAATGGTGAGTTTTCAACAAACACATTTAATATTGATTTGGATTGAAATGTATCAGTACACTCACAAAGTTAAGATCTAATTAGATTATCTTCCTATAAATTTTACTTGTGCATACATTTTATTTTTCATTTGAGTTTTATCAAAGTATAAAAAAAAAAGTATTAAGTTACTTCAATATGAATTCTGCAATTTATTTTCAAACTATCAAACTAAGATCAGTCAGTCAGTCAGTCAGTCAGTCATTTGAACTGGTAGGTAACTTATAAGAAAATACAAACAAGAATTACATTTTATAATAGTCTACTGCTATATAATGTTTTTAAAAACAGCAAATTTAGATTAAAATTAAATATTACATTTCTGACTCACACAATAAAGCTGTAAAACTTGCTTGGATTAATTTATTTTAATGTTGAACCTTCATTTAAATGTTGTATTCAATCTCCAAAGATTTATTTTAGAGCAACTATAATATTTGAACAATTATAGAAATAAGTTAATAATCTTTGCTTCATTAACTATTAAACAAAATCATTCAGGTTCCTTATAACCCATATCTTGATGTACCGTCTCATTTATAAGTGGCTTAACATAATTAAAACAACTAAAGTAATAAAAATTAAAGAAATATTTTCCATAACCCAACCATTTCGAGATTTGAACTCGTGCCAAAAGTATTTTCAAAGTGTTAAAAAAAATTACTACTAGCTCCATGTTGATACTAATTCAATCTTTTATAAAACTTTAAAAAAGTATACTCAATGTAGAAATACATCCCACTCTAATAACATACCATATTATTAAATAATATCACCACTGTGTCTTGTTCAGGTTAAAAACCTATGTACTAATTACACTAGTAAGAAGGTTGAATTTAGAGGAAATGTATCCAAATTTGCATGGAGGGAGAATGGAAAACCACCCTCAGTACATCCAACCTTGATCTCCCCATCATCGGCAGTCTAGTCTAGTGCGAGTGTAGCGCATGTGGCCACCGAAACTTTTTTTTTTTTATAAATTACTGTTTTCAAGTCAATTATGATGTGATAAAGTATGTAAAAATCATTTTGGAATTATTGATTTTTAAGGAACTAAACACATCTAGGCTACTAACCCATAAGATATGAGTAGAATGGACTTTAGACTGCATGTTTATGGTCTAGCTCTACGCAAAAAACTACCGTTGGAATTTAAATTAGACACATTCAGTGATAATGTGGCAGCACTTACACATTCACAAGTCAAACGTTTTAAATATCGAAAATAACACTAACAATTCTTATCAAAAGAGCATAAGAAAATATTGTTAAGCTAAAATATCTTATGAATACCAAAAAATACCCTACAAAATTCTTGATATCCATGGGTGAAAATATATGTTCCTTCTACTTAAAGGCAAACACTGGGAATTTTAGTGGAATGGAGCAGGGCATTGTATGTTACTCAGTATAGGATAGGTCCTTGTAAGCTTGGCATCTTAAATTAATCTCAAATAAAACTAATCAATAAAAAATATTTAATGATAAAACATTTTTATTGTACATTTTAAAAATACACACTATAAAATTATGTTTTGTTTATACCATGGACTGCATTATAAAATAAATATAATCATAAAGCAGATCACAATAATTATATAGTATATATCAACAGAATTTAAAGTACAGTTATTAATAATAAAAATTGTCATGGGTTTATCTGAGTTTTAACTTAAAAATAGTGGAAATAGTATATTTTTTGTATTCTTTGACAACTTGTTTTTAAATATTTGGAAATACATAGTTTTCTGCTAAATTATACTATAGAAGACTATTTTTTAAATATTTGGCAATATATGTATTAATTAAGAAAAATACAATGGCTTCTCTGTAGAAATAAAGGTTAAGCTACGCTTTAATCTAGCTACTCAAATTAAGTGTTAAAATGTCCTTATATATCTAAGGGCCTGATTAATAGTCTTGGTACACCTGCAGCGCTATACTCAATACATGATGACAACTACCTAAACTTGCATATGAAAATAGTCCATTCCATTCTGGTCTAGCTAGGTGTCTTGTATTTAGTATAGCACCACACTTGAGGAGTACTAGGTCTGACTATGAAACTGCCCCATTCCATTATGGTCTAGGTAGTTGTCTTGTATTTAGTATAGCACCACACTTGAGGAGTACTAAGTCTGACTACGAAACTGTCCCATTCCATTATGGTCTAGGTAGTTGTCTTGTATTTAGTATAGCACCACACTTGAGGAGTACTAGGTCTGACTATGAAACTGGCCCCTTCCATTATGGTCTAGGTAGTTGTCTTGTATTTAGTATAGCACCACACTTGAGGAGTACTAAGTCTGACTATGAAACTGGCCCATTCCATTCTGGTTTAGGTAGTTGTCTTGTATTTAGTATAGCACCACACTTGAGACGTACTAAGTCTGACTATGAAACTGGCCCATTCCATTCTGGTCTAGGTAGTTGTCTTGTATTTAGTATAGCACCACACTTGAGACGTACTAAGTCTGACTATGAAACTGGCCCATTCCATTCTGGTCTAGGTAGTTGTCTTGTATTTAGTATAGCACCACACTTGAGACGTACTAAGTCTGACTATGAAACTGGCCCATTCCATTCTGGTCTAGGTAGTTGTCTTGTATTTAGTATAGCACCACACTTGAGACGTACTAAGTCTGACTATGAAACTGGCCCATTCCATTCTGGTCTAGGTAGTTGTCTTGTATTTAGTATAGCACCACACTTGAGACGTACTAAGTCTGACTATGAAACTGGCCCATTCCATTCTGGTCTAGGTAGTTGTCTTGTATTTAGTATAGCACCACACTTGAGACGTACTAAGTCTGACTATGAAACTGGCCCATTCCATTCTGGTCTAGGTAGTTGTCTTGTATTTAGTATAGCACCACACTTGAGACGTACTAAGTCTGACTATGAAACTGGCCCATTCCATTCTGGTCTAGGTAGTTGTCTTGTATTTAGTATAGCACAACACTTGAGACGTACTAAGTCTGACTGTGAAACTGTCCCAGTCCATTCTGGTCTAGGTAGGTGTCTTGTATTTAGTATAGTACCACAATTAAGAAGTACTAAATCAGACTATGAAACTGGCCCTTAGACTCAAATCAAATGTTAAAAATATGTTTCCATATGATCTTGGACTTAAATTAAGTGCTAAAGTTACTGTAATATAATCTTAAACATTATTTAACATCCTGAAAAATATATATTCAATAATTAGGTACAGTATGGCCCCACTCATATGGTGGGTTAGGTTCCAGAGCCCCGCAGTAAAGAGTAACATAACCTTTTTTAACTTTCAAATGCATATAAAATCCTAAACACGGGCTTACACTATCATATACAAAGTATGCAAATAAAAACGATTGAATGAACGTTTGATTATCGATTACTAAAATTATTCTATAGTGCCCATCACTACTGTAAACAGACTGAATTACAGACAGAGAATGGCGGCCAAAACCATTCACTGTGTGCATCATTCTGAAAAACACCGTAAGAGTGAGACAAGCGTCGGACATAGTGAACATGTATATACAGTAGTTAAAAACCGCTGTATTAGAGGAACACCATAAAGACAGAACATACTGTACCTGCTTATTCAAGAGTCAGTCTTAATATTCTCATGATATGTCTATCTTAACAAGAAACACGTCCCAATATTGAACACAGTTTAATTTCTAATTGAGTTATTTATGAAAATATAAAACAATTAAGACAAGACTACACACAAATAAAATAACAAACAAATATGATAAAGAAAAATATTGTTACTCTAACCATAATTATGTAACTATTATTACCATTAATTACTAATAAGCCTTGTGTTTAATTTATCAATAAAAATTTAAGGAACTCTGAAAACAGAATGGAAAATAATATTTTATATCACTTAAATATTTATCTTTGTTTATATTATGAACAATTTCTCTAAATTAAAATTATACCCTTAAGATGTTTAGAGAAAAATGTTAATCAAAACCATATTTGGATATATTAATTGACACAAGTAAATATTTGGAATCATCATCTTTTTTGTATGAGGCTTATCATAATTAGGGAGCGAATTCTTAGGCATTAAAAATGTTTAAAATAAGCAGTCAAATAGGCACTAAAAATATGGGATCTAGGCACTATAATAGGCACTTAATTAAAAAAGCATACAATAGGCAATGTAAAAATGATTTTACTGGCTATTTATTATTATTATTATTATTATTATTATTATTACTACTACTACTACCCTGTCTCACTACCCATTCGGGTTATAGGCACTTCGCTAATGTGTAATGGTAGGGTCATTGTTAGATGAAATGAAGGACCTACAGTTTAACATGGAATCCAGACCACGGTGGAGACCTGGCATTCCCCACAATCACAAGTTTAATGTGGAATCCGAACCACGGTCTCGGCCTGGAATTCCACACATTCACAATACTATCTTATTACCTACAGCCAATTTACATCGCTGTATTTTTAGTACCAAGATCACTACTCGTTCAGGTTACACGCAAATGTTGTACTAATTACACTAAAACGTTAAGAGGTTAGGAAGGTGGCATTTATAAGAAGTGTATTTGGCCTTGCACGGAGAGAGAATTAAGAACCATTTAGCAAAAATACACTATAGGTAGGCCTACACAGGACCAAGATTCAAATTTCGATCTCCCCCTCATCAATAGTCCGGTATAATGCGAAAGTTACACCTTAGCCTATTTGACACTGAAGAAGGTCACATGCTGTTAATCACAAAATAATGTTCTATATTTTCAGTAGTGAAATGGGATATATTTTCAAAAAGAATGTTTTTTATAATTTGAAAAGCCGAAATTTACTCCACACGAAGTCAAGAGACAAAATTTCAAATTTGCCATTTCCAAAAAAGTTGAACTTTCCCCTCCAATGAAATGCTGTTTCCTCCCAAAATGTGACATTGCTCCCAATGTATTCCACCCAATTTACACTTATAGATATTCAACAAGTGTCTATTTTCAAACTTGCTTCAAACAAGTATGCCGCAACTTACAATTTCTAAGAAACTGGACTCTCTTTCAGAAGAAAATCCATACCATATGAAAAAGAGGGAAACCAAATCTGAAGTATGTGTTGGGGGTAGGCACTTATTCATAAAATAGGCAAAAAACAACAGAATAGGCAACTATAGGCACTATAAAATTAACATATTGTTCTTTTAATAACATGAAATGCATGTATATCTCGACTGCTTATGTTTTACGATCAAGGAAAAGAAAAAGAAAATAGGCAAAATCCAGTCCCTAATCATAATATATATCAGATATTTAAAATTTAATATGAGAATATAGATGTATTGTTCAAGAAATAAAATGTTAAGCTCAAGCAAATGATAAAAACATTAATAAAATGTCCTTAATCATAACCTATTATTATTATTATTTTCAAATGTAATTGTTACTTGTTCTGAAAGTAGTTAAATTTATCAACTACAGAGAAGATGATAATAACGTACATTAATACTGCGACTATGTTTTAAGTTACAAATATGTCACAATTGGAAACAGAAATGTATTTAACATTATAAATCTTAACTAATTACTGTATATCTAAAAAAGTAGAAATGGAAATCCCAGCACTGGTTGATCTTCTTTAAAAAGCAACTTTGCCCAAGTATAATTAAGTCCATGTATAAAGAATCTAGTTTGACTGCAAGCTCCTTAAAAAAAAAAAAGTGATAGATAGCCTTTTAAAAGTCTTATAGAAAAAAAAAAGGTATCTATACATTATTTTACACCATATCTTAGTACCCATTCGGGTTGTATGCTTATATACTAACTAAGCTAATGGTTTTAGGGATTAAGAAGGTTATATACAAAGGAAGTGTATCCACATTTGCATGTAAGGAGAGTGGAAAACCATTTTGGGACAACCACCCTCAGTACACCTGACCGAGGTTCAAACCTCAATCCCCGGATCATTGGCAGTCTAGTCTACTGTGAAAGTAACACCTTAGACAATTCGACCACCAAAACGGGTATCTATACTTAAAGGTGCAAAACATGAGAATATATTTTATATTTAAGGTATGTATTTTCCTATTTAGAGGGGCTGTAAGATAGGTATTAGTTTGTCAAGACCAAGTATATATTTTAAGCTAATAATATGGTGAGATAATTATAGCCTAGGTCAACAACAGTAATTAGGGAAGGATGTTTAAATTCTTATAAATAATTAGTTTCTCTATTGTAAATAAATTAACGTCTCATTTTATATTTTCTAAATAGCAAAACTTCAGGTGAATATAAACCCATGATTTCACTTTTTTTTTGTCAATTCTAAAAGACTTTTTGCAACCGATATACATAGTCCCTAGATACAACTTACTTGGTAATAGCATTATAACAAGACAGATAGTTCAATGAACTCTATTTTTATGGTTTGTGCCTATATGTGTTCTTTCAAATAAGGTAACACTAAGTTATTTTCAAATATTAGTGTAATATATATAACCATAGTTAGTTTAGAGTTTGATAGTTTTACTATTAATTATTATTTAAGTATGAAATATGGATTAAATCTCATATTTTATGTTTTTGTGTAAAAAAAAGTTGTGAAGTTTTACTTAACAACAGTAAATTATACACTTTTTAAATTCAGCGTTCATAATATGTAATTGCAATATTTTTTTTATTTTTTTATTCTCTTTAAAAGTAACTAACTAGGCTTTGCCAAATTTTTGCTTTCTCTTTAATCAAGCGATTAAAAAAAAATATATGCCAAATTGAGGATTTCTCTTAAAGGTGAGTATGTAGGAAACGCAAGAAAAGGTTGGTGTTTTTGTGGTTTTTATATCAAAATAATTAAAATATTGCTTCAATACAAACAAAGAGTTTAATTTTCCTCACATAGTGATATCAACAGTTGTTGAATATCTGTCATGAGCATAGCGGCATTAGATGATAAACTTTTTAAATGAAGTAAAAAAGTTGTTATTAAATTCCAGGACATCCTTTATAGATATTCAACCATTGTTGATGTCATTACATGAAGAAATTCCAGGATATCATTTACTAATATTCAACAACTGTTGATATCACCAGGTGAAGAAAATTAAACTATTTGTTTGTATTGGAGCAATATTTTATTTATTTTGACAAACAAGTATTGATATAAAAATTGCAAGATCCGCGTACCCTATATCCCCAACTTGACTCTGGGAAATATGTGAATATATACATGTTGTTCATTTAGACTGCACAAATGTAATTCTAATTTAATTTAAAGTTGATGGCATGTATAATTCTACAAATATGTTAAGTTATTACTCGGTTTCAAACAAACACTGAAAGTAAAACAAAAATAAACTTGACTACTGTGTCTGGTAGCAAAATAATAATTTATATTAAAAATAATATTATTGTGATAGTAAAGTTAATAAGAACAATTTTATCTATATCAACCTGGCAACTATATTATGTCTACCATTTAGTTCACTCATAAGTCATAATAATATAGAATAAAAAGTGAATTTGATCAGGGATCAGCAACTAATCGATTGATCACTGTGGACAGATTGATCTCTCGGAAATTTTCAGTGGAACATGTGAGAAAGCTACATAATACTAAAAGTTGATATTTTGAGTCTTATAAACTTGCAAAAATTAAAATTATCAGTCATATTCATAATTGGTAATGTTATAAGAAAAGAAAATAGTTTAGTATTCAAATGTACAGTTTATGTATTTTACATTTTTTGCTATAAAGGTGGGAACATAAATAATTGAGGAAATTTTGAATTTAAGGAATAAATATATGAGGTATATATATATATATATACCGAAAAAATAAATAAAGTAAAAGTAGAGTGGAGAAACAAAGAGTGATAAATGTCTACCGAGGCCAAAATTGTCACCAACCCATGCATTAGATAATATAATATTGCAATATTATTGAAAAACTCACCTCCAAAGTATCAAAGCAATGATCGCCAGCACAAGAAACAAAACAACACATACGACTCCAGCTATCATGCCTGCACTCAGCTCTTTGGCACTGCTTTGCATGAATGTCTGGATTTTATCACAATTTTGGCGAAGTTTTACCTTCTTTGGCTCAGAAAATTGACCTTGAATCAATTCCTTCTGATTAAAAATGCTGCGTGACGCTCCCTTAACTTTCACTTCATATACAGTGTTCACTGTTAGATTGGAAATCAATATCTAAAACAAACCGTTACCAAAGTGATTGAGTTAAACATTTAAATTACCTATAATAATTATCTCCTAAATAAATACTACTCCGTTTAATAATCTACTTTAGTTCTATGAGTGAAATGTAGTACTATAGGAACCATATTTTTTTACTATATATTATATATGGGTATAATCTTAGATTCATCGAATCCAAATCTTAAATTTTCTTTCGAATCTTGAATATTTAAAAATGAAAAATTTTAGTCAAAGGGTAAAAACTAAAAATTGCATTAAAGAATTAAAAAGTCTTGGTGCTATCTATTTTGTTTGTCATATCTAATACATCATAGACAACTATCATAGTAAATTAATTATAATCATTATTAATACAATTGTGTCCTTTTTATGTAATTTTGTTCCTGTCTTATCTTCATAAATCTATATAATTCGTTTTGCCAAATGTTAAAAATTAATATATCATGTCAAGGTCTTCATAAATTGTATTCAAGATACTTTTTTGAGACTTTTACAAATCTCAAATCTCTCGAATACCATAGGATTAGAGGGAATCGATGATTTCTTTTCTTTATATTTAAGCAAAGGGATATTTTCTAAATATACTAATCATGACTTTACAGTGGTTTCATGGTCAAATTCAAAGCTATAGGTTTTCCTCTAAATTCTACATTATTCATTCCCTGTTAGTGTGAATGTGTGGATATAAATGATTGTTACTCAAAATTCTATTTAATTGATATTGACTTGTTATGTCAAACTTAATTCTTCAATACTTTGGTACCCTCGATTCTTGTTGATATCAAAATAATCGAGAATCAAAATTAATATTAAAATTCATGATAATTCAATTCTTAGAGCTCTCAATGAAAGCAATGTCACCAAGAAAAACAGCAAAATTTAGAATTAGTAGTAATTGATTCCTTCATATTAGTTTATTTGCCATTATTTGCTACATATTTTTATTCAATCAATGCCCTTATTTGGTGAATTTAAAAGAATTGTGTGTTTGACAAATGTTTATTATACTTTTTTTTTTAACTCTTTATAAATGTATAAGTCAGGAAGGATTTATTTTTATGTAAAAATACATGATATTATTGTAATTCAATGCTTTAATACTTGGTAAGATGGATTTTATTTTGTTAAAATAGAAAATTAATTACTTTTTATCACTATTTATATTTTTTGTTTTCTTGCTATGTTATGAAGTTATTTTTGTCAACGCGCCTTAATACTTGTTTGGGTTGTACGCTTATGTACTATTTACGCTAATAGTTTTAGGGATTAGGAAAGATGTATTTATGGGAAGTGTACCCACACTTGTGTGGGAGTAGAATGGAAAACCATTTAGGAAAAAAAACTCTCAGTACACTTGACCAAGATTCAAACCTCGATCTTCCCATCATCGGCAGTCTAGTCTGCTGCAAGAGTAGCACATTAGACCATGCGGTCATGAAAGCAGGTTGCTATGAGGTTGAATGAATGAATATGTCTTTAAATGAAGTTGGAAGTTTGGAAATATAATGAAATAGTAAATCTTCAAGAATCGAAATCGATATTTGAATAATCATGTATAAAGTTAAGAAATCAGAATCAAGAAAAACAAGTATCATAACTTCTCTAATATTAATGACAACAAGTTTTAATGTGGGACCAACTTTGTTGTTATTGTTGTCATACATTCAACTCAATTCTTCATCAAATTGGCAAAAACTAATAATTAAGTTTAATTTGTGTGGTAGAGAAACAAATACATTAGATAGTTAAAAAGAAAATCTGTTCTTTATGATTTGAGTAAGGCATGTTAGTAATTTTGTCAAATTCTGCTAGTCTGTACATGTTAGTAATTTTGTCAAATTCTGCTAGTCTGTACATTTTTAGTATTATTTATAAAACATTTATTTTCTCATATTGTAAAATAATTAACTATAAAATATGTTTAATTGATGTGTTTCACAAAATGATAAAAGTGAAAACACATATTTAGATTTTAAAAACCATTCAATATTCCAATGCCACATGGTATCTTATTCAGGAAGTAGTAGACTAGGTTGTAAATATGTGTTTTCACTTATATGTGCTTCATTTTCTACAATTCTACCATATTAATTTAATTACATAATAATTGCATGTTATGAGTATATGTAACTGTGGATAAATCTGAGTGGCCGATAATTTTACCAGCTATCACAATTATAATAAATACAATTATTGAAAAATGGCCCTCAAAACAAAACGGGAAGACTCATTGGTAGAGCAATGGCATGTAAAGTCAAAAGTCCCAGGTTCAATTCTTGTATCCAAGCAACCATTTTAATTTCATATCTATGAATTTATAAATTATACCAGAATTCAAAGAATATCACTAAATATCATGATACAAACCATGCTTTCCAAGTGTTCTTGTGAAGTCTCGACGATAATCTCCTCATACTCCCATGAGCTCTCATCTCGATATGAGATGTAGTACAAGTCTATAGTGTGGAAAAATTCGGATGGTCGTTGCCACTGTAAAAACAAGGTGTCATGGGACTGGCAGGTAAGGTTGAGAATTCTTGGTGCGCTCGGTCCACTGATGTCAGTTTTATGTAAGATTGCCTCAGAGGAATCTCCTTCATTCTTCCACGTGAACGCCTTTAGCCATATTTTGTAGTCCGTATATGGTTCTGCAAAGAGGAAAAAAATATTTCTATGTTAATGAGACATACATGATTGATCTATTATTATTTATTAGAGGTGTAACGATTCAGTAAAATCAATTACCGATACCGGATGTTTAAACTAATTGTTCATGTTACAATTATTTACACCGGTTAATCCTGATTATCGATTATCTATTAATATAACTATAGAAAAATATGCTTGATTAATAAAAAAAGATTGTATGCATACAAAAATATGTTTTATGCATAGCCGGCAAAAGTTGTAACTAAATTGTTAGTTTTATCAACAGTATGAACTTATATTTCTTTTTCTGGTTTTGTAATCTTTGCATAGCCCACAACCCTGATGCAGTGTGTATATTTGTTTGTTTTTTGCAATTTTGTTCACTAAACTCCTATCTAGACAATTTTGATTCAAATTTTACTTTAAAATAAAACTAATCGACATAATAATCGCTGATCGCAATTAAATACCGATGCACTAATAATCGCCCGATAATGATTCATCAGTATCCGTATCGGTACACCATTATTATTTATAGTTGTACATGTTATCAATATATATTTTGTCATTTTATGGAAACTGTTTTAGTTTGAATATTTATATCATTATACAAGAATGAGCATGGTGGACCTTATTTATTTTTATCTTTTCCCCATGAGCATTGTGTCTTATTACTCATTCAGGTTAGATACACCTTTCTTAATGTTAATTTAAATTCTGTGTACTCAAGGTTAAAAACAATAATATAAGATCAGGTTGAGTTTAGTGAGAGATGGGGAAAACGCTCTCATACATTCCACTAATATATACTACCGTTCGTCCAAGTTGAATCAATCGAATTGAAAGTAAAAAAAATTACCTTAAATATAACATAAAACAGTGAAATATCTCTTAACTGACACCTCTGAATAGCTGAGTATCCTTTATAATAGACAGTTTAAATTTCTCCTGGATATAAAATTGGCCCTGACGGGGAAACAAGTTCCTTATAACAGACTTTATGAATAACGAAAGCAGACAATGCTAAAGATGCATATTTATGCATAAAAATCTCTAAATACTGGATAAAAATTGAGGACATCAGAATATGTACAATATTTGACTGTAAGAATATGAGGAATGTCAATGTTTCAAGTGAAGTGTTAGTAGTCCCACCTTTTCCCTTTAGGGGAAGTAGCTAAAATAGTCTACATATTCTTGACCATGGTACTTCAAGGTCATACCTCCCACTCTATCCAAGCCATCAGCAGTAGATGTCTGTGCTTGTGTGCACGCACATATACAGTACAGAAGGCCTAATGTACAAATTTTATTTCATTTGCATACTGTTATATGTATAAAGTACTATCTGTATATTAAGCTAAATACAAAATGTATTCATTCCTGCATACAACACAGTACAGTAATTATATTGTTGTAGTTAATATTCACAATATAAGGTTTAGATACATTGAACTATGTCTAAAAAGTTAGTTTGATAAACAAAATTAAATCATTTTTCCAAATAGCAGACACTTATAATAATAGACATTATTTTCATGTTATAGGGTGTTCACTATTAAGAGATTTCATTATAATTGTGGGTATTAGTGAAGTATATTTGTTTATAAATGGTGTTTAGCCATACTTTTAAATAGTGCTTAGAAGTATAAAAGCTAATTCCCTTTATCAACTAGCTCAAATTGAAGTAAAATAACCCAATTATCTTACAAATGGACATATCTGAATGTGAGAAAAATTATTAAATCTATTTTCACATATTCACACTTCAAGACATGTGATCTATGGTTTTCAATATAGTACAGTAATAATACAATAAAATGTTAACAATGTTGACTGTAGAATATATATTTTTGTTTTATTAAGGTGTATTCTACATGCCCATTCATAATAAAACCAATGTATAGCCTGAAATCAATTGTGAAGAAATTATGTTAAGGTCGTTCCAAAGCTTTGTTTAATTTTGGGCTAACCCCATCTGAATTCACAAATAATGATCACACGCTCACTGTACTTACTCAAGTCTGATAGAACAAATTCAATGTAAGGAGTAGTACTGCGAACTGTCTTGACGTCAGTGTAGTTGGCGTATATGTAGTAAAGACGATACCCCTTGATCTGACCATTGGGGTGCTCTGGTTCATACCAAGACAAGTCAATACACGTCGAAGTCACCCGCATCACCGTCACATTCAGAGGCTTGCTGGGAACTGGAACAGATAAAACACATTATTAATTAGATCTATTTTTTTTAATTTAGCACTGCGTCTTACTACCCATTCGGGCTATACACTTAAGTAATAAATGCGCTTATGGGCTAGGAAATTGAGAAGGTTGAATTTAGAGGAAGTGAACCCACATTTGCATGGAGAGTGGAAAACCATTTAGGAAAAACCACTCCCATTTCATTCGACTGAGATTCGAACCTCGATCTTCACATCCTCGGCAGTGAGTTCAACACGAAACTAGTGTGTTAGCTAACTACGCCACCAAGGCTGGTAGCACATTATTAGATGCGACTTTTTACAGAATGTCCCATCTCTCTTTCAAGGCCACACATGTATAAATATAAAATACCCAATGACAATTAGCTGGTGTGCAAATAAAGTCAGCCATGTGCTGTTGTACCTTCTGTAGGAAGAGCTCATTACCATAAATTCCTTTGATTGTTTACAATATCCCAGCATTGTCCTTGAGTGATATGAACCTGTTCCATCAAGAAAGAGTTAATGCAACAACAGACTCAACTAAGTTAATTGAAAAGACATATTTTAACATACCAGGCAGTAGAAACGTTAAATGTATATATAGTATATATTATGCATACATTTAATGGTAGAAATCTTTGATAAGACTTGTGGTTGTAAAGTTTGTTGTGGTTTTGGAAGGTGGATTTAATTTAAAGAAAAAATAGTAGTGTTCAAACTTTTCAAAATATTGTGTTGACACCATTGGTTTAATCAATAATAGACATAAGAATAAAATGATTACATATTATTATAATCTTAAATGGGTTGGTTCTGTGTGTAAGCATAGCTTTGGTGAAATTAGTTTTGACATGATTATTAATTTTAAAACTGTAAAAAGTGGTTTTTAATAGTTTAACACAGAAAACTAGAAATGAAGAGGTAGGTTTAGATGAAAATGCACATAAAGTAAACTTGATATGAGGATGGGAAAAAGTAACATTTAGGGACCTTGCCCTCTAGTGCATCTGGTCAGGGTTTTAACCCCGACCCATTCATTAACAGTAAACAGTGAAATAAAAGTCTAATGGCTTATATCACTCAGGCACTATTGCGGCATTGATTTTTTCCTCACAAAATTTAGGGCAAAATCAGACATACGTTTAAAAATTGAAGTTTGATTTCAATTTTTTTTAATTAACATTATACTTTAGCAAGTTCAACAATTTGTATAACCTAGTTATTCTAGTGTTTTGTGTTCAATGAGGTCGAGATGTACAGCATATAAAAAAAGTGTCAGAACATTAATTATAAACATTGAGCTATGTAAATGAGTGTGATAATTGATTCCTCATCTCCATATTAGATTTGGAAGATTTGGAACTTATTTATTGATAATCGATCGGACCAAGAGCCGACATTAAGGTGGGCTGTAGGTGTGTAGGGGACATGAAAAAGATGGGCGTTTTTTGACTTTTTTTAATCAAAACTTTTTTTTGATCAAAATAAATAAAATATCACTTCTATACAATCATAAAGTTTAATTTTCCTCACATGGTGATATCAACAATTGCTAAATATCTGTTAAGGGTGTTATTCAATTTAATGACAACTTCTTCTCCTCATTTAAAAAGTTTGTCAACTATTGCCGCTATGCTCATGACAGATATTCAACAACTTTTGATATCAATGTGTGAAGACAATTAAACTCTATGTTTCTACTGGAGCAATATTTGACTTGTTTTAGCCAAAAAAAGTTTTGCTATAAAAATTGCAAAAACGCCGACCTTTTCTCTCTTTCCTAAATTCCCACCTTAATAGGTTTTTAATATATTATACCTTAAAATAGTAATATTTTATTTTTAAATGTTAACACAAAGAACTTAGATACACATGAAAATCGTCAAATATATACAAATGCCCAAATATATTAATGTTACAGACCTGCCACGCCTGGCCCTTAGGCTACAACCCTGTCAGCCCCGCCCCACCATTCCTCCCGTCTGGCCAAATTATATTTTAAAATTCCCTGACTCTTCCAGGTTTTTCAGAGCTAATTTACAACTCTTCCAGTCACTATATATTACAAACATTATTTTGTTAAGATCACAACTTTATTTAATAATATTTTAATACACAAACACAATCTGAAATTGTGTCACTCAATGAAGAGGTTGAAAGATTTCAGCCTAAAGCGATTGGTTTTGAGCAGTGCAATCAAAGTTATATTTCATTGAGATCATATTGAGACATTAAGAGATCGCCTTACACAAATACTGTTTAAAATGGTTGTGAAACATTTTATCTATTTGTCTCTTCTTATGACCGCCTATGTAGTCTGTAACGATACTGTTTTGGACACCTCTCATATATTTAAAAAATCGTGGATGAAGTTTATTTTTCTTTAAAGAAACGTAGGTAAAATTTCCTTTCAATACTTCATCTATGGAGAATCACGCGCTTTTAGAAATAATTTCAATACACTACGTTAAAAAAAGTATATATGTTTCTTTAGTAATGATCAACTCCGTTGTATTTAAAAAAAGCATGGTACGTGCTGGCTCCCTCTAACCAATAGGAAGCCAGCCTTCCCAATATCAGGTTGCCAGGAGCTGTTCTACAAGTTAGTTTTAACAATGAAGACCAGGGGTCCAAGAGGCAAGGGGTAGGTCATATATAAGCAGATTGTGCATATGAATCCAGATAGTGATACACAGAGAAACAGTTCGATTCATCACGTGGCTCGTTAATACAGTGAAGCAGTAACATAAATCTACACACCACAGAGTACTCAGAACGCGGAACGTGTAATATCACAGAAAAACAATCCGTAAATTAACAAAAACTGTGTCATTTAATATCATATCTTCAGTATCAAAGGTGTAATCATTTGAATAAATTGTGTACAACATTAAAAGTCTTGCTTATTTAATAAGAATAAATATCATTTATAGTCAGATCATCTAACAGTGTACAAGTATGCAGTCAGGCATGCACTAGTCGTCATCACTTTAAGTCTAGTGGTCAGAATTCCTGGCTATAGATACAGAGGTCTCGAGTTCAATCCCTTGACGCTTCCAGTGCACTTATGTGAAGTAGTGGGTCTGGAAAGGGGTTTAAATTACCCTTGTGAGGACAAATGAGGAGGAGATACTTGCATAAATACGTGGCAGCTCCAGTATAGAAAACTGTAATTAACTGCCATAGGGTTCATTGTGCCGACCATCTGACACTCTCTATTGGCAAATGTTGGCACTATCTTCGGTTGATATAGTGCTCTTGCTGGATGACCCATTAAGTTTGGTTTTTTACCTCCTTGTAGCGTGAACGACTTCTCGCGCATGCTCATAACCACGACTCAGCTTTGTGTAAAGACGCGCGGTGGAGGAGGGTCGAATGATGATGCCGAAATAAGATGTTGACAATTAAAATTAGTATCCTCAACTGTGAAGAGAGAGATTTGTGATGTGTGTTAAGGTGGGATGGCAAAACCAATGTTTTTACAGTTTTTATAGCAAAACTTTTTTTGGCCAAAATAAATAAAATATTTCTCCAGTACAAACACAATAATTTAATTTTCTTCACATGGTGACCTTAAAATTTCTTGGATATATTTTGTCAAGAGTGCCACTATGCTCATGACAGATATTCAACATGTGAAGAGAATTAAACTCTTATGTTTATACTGGAGCAATATTAGAGTTATTTTGGCCAAAAAAAGTTTTGCCATAAAAGTTGCAAAAACACTGGCTTTTTCTCGCGTCCAATTCCAGCCAACCTTAACTGGAATACAAATGTTTTGACAATTGTTAATAAAATGTGCGCGTATTTTAGTTAATATGTGAACATTCCAGAAATTTGATAGTATTCCCTGACTTTTCCCGGTTTTACAAGTCGCTGAATACGTTTATAGAATGTGTTCCAGCATTTTCCATGTAGTGCGAGTTGGAAACCACCCTAATTACACCCAACCGGGATCGAACCCCGATCTCCCCGCCCAGTGTAACGCAAGAGTGACGCCTTAGACCCATTCTGCCGCTTAAACGGGTGTTTGTGATTTTTTAAAGCACCGTGTCTTACTACCCGTTCGGCTTACGCTTAATTACTAATTATACTGATAGTTTCAGGGATGAAGGTTATATTTATAGGAAGCATACCCGCATATGCTTGGAGGGAGAGTGGAAAAACCATTTAGGAAAAACCACCCTCAGTACACCCGTCCCAAATTCGAACCTCAATCTCCCCACCATCGGCAGTCTAGTTTAACACGAGAGTAGCGCGATAAACCACGCGGCCACCGAAGCTGGTGGTTTGTTTGTGATATTAAAAATAGTTCTAGAGTTGTGTTGGTCTTCCGGAATGACTCATAAGCGTATGAGAGCTTCTGACAACGCTGTCTCGAAAGAGAAGACAGGCCTGACTGGATGAGTCCCTCCCCTAGCCTCTTTTTGATTAGGATGTATGTCGTCAGCTGTCGGTCAGTGACGTAACCATACCACCTCTTTCCCAACTTCGTGCCTCGAATGTTAGAATACTCAAACTACACCAGTAGTCTCGCTAAGCCTTTTTAGGAGGGGCTAAACGCTATCACCTTCTCCAACACCTTTTTCGGTTTAGTTTATACCTCATCTACATAAACTCAGTAGTATCCTTATAGTCCTTTTTAAGTCCTTACGAATTTTAATTTTGTGCAGCCGCTTCGTTCAGCGATATAATATCAATCGCCGTCAGCCCACAAGGCTTAAAATACAATACTCTTGTGTCGTTTTATGGAACTACTATCTAAGCTTATACTCCCTCTAAGTGTTACAAAACCCTGTGACTTAACACATTTTTCGGCTAGATACGACTCTATTTTGAATATATGACAATTGCGTACACCCAAGAAACAGCGACTATTGCGTACAGTTGTTTATTTTTATACCCGAGTTGGCCGTAAATGAAATTACATGATGTTAGTTCACACAACTTCCTATCCCAACAAAAACCAATTCTAACTGTTACCACACCCAAGTGTAAAAGTTATATGACGTCACAAAAAGGACCTAGAAAGTTCTTGTGTAAATAATAACAATATTATTATAGAAACCTAATTTTCAAATCTCCACTACATATAGGCCCTATATAATTATGGTTCTTACCTAACCTAACTTAACCTAACCTTTCATGTGTTAATAGATTAAAATTTCAAATAATATTGAGCACACAAACTAAACAAATGACCCCTACCTGGGTCACCCACCTGCTCCACCCTTTGGGTGCAAATGTCGCGGTACGAAATTGTCAGGGCACCCTTAAATTAATTATTGTAAGAAGGGTATAATATCCTGATTAGCTTAGAAACTTTATGGCGGGATGATCAGGGTTCAAATCCCGGTCGGGTCTATTGAGTTTGTTCCTAAAACGTTTCCCACTCTCCTTCCAAGCAAATGCGGGTGGTTTACTTCTAAAAATGCTTCCGTCTTCATCCCAGAATAGTAATTATCATGATACGTGGTGATAGAATAAAAATAAATGGTACGGAACTCTACACAAACTTTCTCGCTCTATTTTTTAGAAATGGAGATATATACTCAGAATTCCTAATATAATATATACTAGCAAACCCGAGAACAGAGTGCGCTATACATATGCAAAAATATGTATTCGTGGTTTTAAATTTCATAATTTTATTTTTAAAGAATTAACATCTTCATTTGTATATTCGAATCGATACAAAATATCGATATTGGGTCCCCAAGGGTCAACACTTCGTATTAAAAATTTCCGGTTAAAATTTTCGTCATTTTACCAGGGGATATGTTATGGTTATCGCATTGCTATTAAATTTATCTTTTATAAATTGTGACCAATGACTATTGAGTCTAAAATGAAAGAGATAGAATCGTTATGGCCGATTTTGAGAAAATGGAATTTTTGTCTTTTCACCCTTTGCTAAATTTATATTAATTTTAAGGTTAGACAGATGGCGTTGCAAAAACCACTTTTTAGAGTTCGGGGGGTCATGAGACGTCGACATCCATCAACATCTCGGGCTAGATTTTTTGGACGATCGTAATACTTTACCTTAAAGTGTTGGCAAAGTTAAAAGAAAAATATTGTTTGTGTATAGCTTGAAGATTTTTGGTTTAATAAAAATATATTTCAAGTAAAATATGTTTATAATAAATAGATCCACATGTATGCCATGATAAGTAATTTCATATTTCAAAGTCTTAGGAAGATAAAATTAAAAATTAGAATTTAAGCATCAGACCTGAACCCTTAAAGTCATTTTGACGAAAAGGCTTGGAAATGAAATTTAATCAAAATCGTTAAAGCCGATTTTGATAAAATCGATTTTTCTCTTACCCTTAATTTTAGGGTTGGATATCAAATATCAAAAATTCCTCGGGGTAAGCCTATGACAACCCTAGATACCACGTTTTAGCCCAATCGGTAAAATAGTTTAGGTTCTAGCTCGAGGTACAGACTGACAGACAGATGGACAGACAGAATTGTGAAAACCATTTTTTAGGGATCGGGGGAGGGAGGTAAGGGGGTCATTAGAAGTCTACATCCATCAACATTTCAGTTTAGATTTTTTTTACGGTCGCAAGGATTTACCTTTAGTGTTCGTAAAGCTAAAAAATATAAATATTTGCGTATAGCTTGAAAGTTATTGGTTTTATAAAAATGTATTGCGAATAAAATATTTGTGTTATAAATAGACATACATTTTGCAACGATAAGTAATTAAATATCTCAAATAGTTTCGAAGATATGATACAAAATGAGAATTTTACCCATCAAACCGGAGCACTTAAAGTCATTTTGCCGAAATATTGAGAGTAGCCATTTTGTTTAGAATATTTAGAAATGTTTTGAAATGAAATTTAAACAAAATCTATGTTTTATCTTTTTGCCTTTCAGTGAACTACCCTTAATTTTAGGGTTAAGTATCCAATTCCAAAACACCTCGGGGCAACCCTATGAAAACCCTAGATGCCAAGTTTCAGCCCGATCGGTAAAATAGTTTAGGCTCTAGTTGGAGAGATAGGTCGACAGACGGATATTCAAAAACAACTTTTTGGGATTCGGGGGGAGGGGGGGTCATGAGACGTCGAGATTCATCAAAATCTCGAGTTCGATTTTTTTTACGATCACAATACTTTCTCTACCTGTAAGATAGCGAGACA
>CABFVX010000944.1:0-19725 GCA_902151425.1 Timema shepardi
CATATATATATATGAAGAAGAATCATAATATGTTGTCTTTTGGATTTAAAGTTTTAGGCCCAATCTTACTATGTCATGATATTTTTGTCGTTAGGGTGCAAAATAAGTTTCATTAATTTGATTTTACAATGTTACGTTAGCGATGTCAACATAAAAGTGCTCGTAAAGTTAACGCAAGGTCTGCCTTCCAGTTAGTAAACATAACGTCCAGATTAACAACATTAAAAATTGTGCTATATAGATTTCAGGGCTATTATTATTATTAAAGTTAGGTTACATAGATGTATCTTCTGAAATTAAATAATTATTGTATAGTGATGACAACATTGAGAATGAGCTAAACTTTCTCAGGTTCTAAAAACTTCGAGGACCGTTATTATTTTCAACATACATTTGAGCGAAAAAAGAAATACAATAAAAGGTAATAGATAACCTTACGTTTATTTGTAGTAATAAATTGGACCAACTAAGGTTTGCCTTGATTTGTTTTCATAAAACCTCTATAGACGTTGTAATAACTCGCTTTTATTCTTTATGGTCAAGTTAAGCCAATCAAAAGCCTTGAAACAAATCTAGCTCTCTGAGAAGGCTAGCGATAAGAACTGATGAAGGCACCTTTTGGTAACCTGGGGAGCACATGGAATAATATTGTAAAAAACAACGTAAAGTTTAACCAACGGTTAGACTTAACGAGTAGTTAAGCTAGGAGGACTTTGACAGGACATTGTATTTTTGGACTTTATGTCAGTAATTTAACCTTAGAACAATATATCAGATACTAGGCGATACCAGCGCTGTCGTTTACAATTACTACCTCCAGCCAACGTAGTAGCTTCAGCATATTAGGGAGGTTTGAAAACCCCCAACTAATATAATCTTATAGTCAAGCACCATTTTTGGGCAAATACCACTATCTCTGAATCCGATAAGTAAAACACGTTGAAAAAGAAATGATAACATAAATGTTATACAAGCAAGTAGGGGTGTGTGGGATTCCCAAGGGGAAAAAATATTTTCTGTTCCCAACCCTATTTTGGGGAAACATGTTCTGTAATCCCAAAAATTTCCGGAAAATTTTGGGAATTGATTTTTTTCCCAAATTTATTTTATTTTTGAACTTCATTTTCATGTTTTATTTATTGTTTAAGCATAAATAAGTATGTCAACCTATTCTAGATATAAATTTAAAATGTGTTTCATTAATGTTTATAATTTGAATAGCCTAAGTTATAGCAAAAGTATTATAAATTGCTTAAATTTTCAACTTTATATATTTTTTTTAAAAATTTCCTCTTTTAGGGACATGTATTCATTTAACAAATTCACATTGTCAGTGTTTTAAGGTAAGTAATATTATCATACATATAAATAAATGAGTTTAAATTTTTAATTCCCGTTCTAGTCTCGAAGTAAGGGATTCTAAAATTCCCGTTTCCGATCTGGTCTCGAACCAAAAAGATCGAACCAACACACGCCTACAAACAAGTATTAAATACACAGACTTTTGAAAGAAGAGCATGCATAAGTAATAAAATGTATTTAAATAATCTTTTTAACCATTAAATGAAACAGTGCTATTATAGGAAAAAAACTAATATAACAAAGTAAATAGCGAGCGGAAGATATTTGTGTTGGAAAACAAACGTGGTGAGCCAAATTCAGAGTAAAAATAAAATAAAGAAGAAATGTCTAAGAAAAGGGGGACCAAAAATGAATGAGGAACATGAATTGAAAAAAAAAGGGAAGAGGGGTGACAAGATAAGGACAGAGAAAGAGAAAAGTAATATAAAGTTGGAAAGTGAGGGAAGGGGGAGAAAGGACGCAAAGAAGGAAGTGCACGGACGTCTTGTGACGACAGGCGTCTCTAACAAAGTTGTAGGGGGAAGGGGGATGGGTCCCATAGAACGAGGGGCCAAGGGAGGTTTGGAAATGGGAAGAAGGAAGGGGAGAAACGTCGACTTCTCCGAGCAAAGCACGGAAGATGACGCGATAAGACTTGTGTTGGACGCAGAAAGCCTTGACCAAACTTGACATCCGAAATTCTACCCAAAAGAAGTTTCAAGTTTAACAGAGAAAGAGAGACGATTGGTAGACTGAGAGGGACAAAGGCTACGAGCATGTTGATGCTGTAGAGAGATTGACATTTAGAAAATAAGACGAGCATGAAAAAAAANCAGGCTTTTATAAAATACAATTTTTCTTCCATGTTTCAATAGAACGACACGACAAATTTTTGGCTTATAAGTTTTAGTTTCCTTACAACTACTTTGTTGAACAAATAACCTAATTTCTTAGGTCATTTGTTTACTAAGCTGCATGTATAAAAATACTTTTGATAAAGTTACATATTTACGTGATTATATATATATTTATATATTACTGTTAATTCGATAAATCAGGTTAATGTACATAATAACCAGCATCCTCTAGTTAAAGTTTTAAATCTCACGTTTGTGCAAGTTTGAACCTGTCTTAGTCATACATGGCGTCTGTTGTGCATATCAATTGAGGTCCATTATTTACTGTGTGTGGAAGTGTGGTGTTATATTGATATGGAATCTGTTCGTTTAGCCTAACCTAACCTAACACAACCAAGCCTGGCCTAACCTAACCTACCCTTCAGAATATTATAATTTATCACTACAACCAAGACGGTTTTGTTATGTAAAATAACAGGTTAAAATAATAAAGTGCGTGTATTTAATCGCATTAACCACTAATATCAGTTACTTTGGAAAAATAACCGATCATTATGCATAGTAACTAGTTTATTACTTTAACGGTAACATTTATATTAATGCCATAACCACAATGCAATGTTTGAATGATTGTTTTGATTTACAGCTCGAGTGGACGCACGCGCTAAAATTGCTCTCTTAGGCTGTGTGAAGAAACGCGCTAGAAAGGTTACAGGAGAGTGCTAACAATTCATAACAATAATTGAACTAGATGGTCATAAATAGGGCCATAGCGTGGTATAAAGTATCTTTACTTTTTGGCAATGGAGTTGCCACTATTCCATCAATATTGCAGGCGGTCATGCGGTCCGACCTGTACCATATCAGACGACCTCTTCGGGTCAGCCATTGTACTTAGAAAGCATATTTTGATCCCAAGGTTCTGAGATCGAGTTCTCTAGAGTTCACGCGCAATAACGGTCAACTTCATAGGTGTAAGTATTCACAAATTAAGCCAGTTCTTCCATGAACTCGGGCGTCCAGCTCTTTATTTATTTATATTTCAACTAACATCAAATTTGGTATTATCTTTTAGTAATTACTATCAAACCAAAATTCGTAAACCTACATATTATTTCGAAACCAAACAATTAGCTTGCCTTCAGCCTTAAC
The DNA here is from genome assembly GCA_902151425.1 of Timema shepardi. Taxonomy (NCBI): domain Eukaryota; kingdom Metazoa; phylum Arthropoda; class Insecta; order Phasmatodea; family Timematidae; genus Timema; species Timema shepardi. The sequence goes on from CABFVX010000944.1 coordinate 3,351, forward strand.
CCTCCTGCAAGCTATTCTGACAGATCAAGCCAACCGGGGGGTAGGTCACAACACACACACACACACACACACACACATATATATATATATATATAAATTTTAAACTGAATGTTAAACTATTTACACCATTATATATATATAATAGTGTAAATAGTTTATCATTCAGTTTAAAATTTTGGGACTTGGGAAAGTCCTTAGAAAATTGGATTTGTCTCACTATACATATCTCAAACTCAGGGATTGCGGTAAAATAAAATTTGACCTCTAGCTAGCACTCAATTGTCTAAACTGTCTCTTAATATTTGCCCCTGAAGAAAACGTTAAGTCAGAGCCACATCTGTCTATGCCTTGACTTAGACCTAAGCCATAAACGGAAACCTCAGTCCTCTCCCCCCGCCCTACAAATATACTACTACCATCGCCCGGGAACTTAGCGAGGAGGGGAATGGCGGACAAAATGTGTCAAATAATTATATTAAATTAGCTTTGATTTTTTATCACCGCGTCTTACTACCCGTTTGGGTTAAACGCTTATGTACTAATCACGCTAATGTGGGGATTATGAAGGCAATGTTTAGAGGAAGTGTACCAGTATTTTCGTGGAGGTAAAGTAGAAAACCATTTTGGAAAAAACACCCCAAGTACACCAGATAAAGATTAGAACCTCAACATCCCCCACCATCGGAATTCTAGTCCACTGCGAGAGCAGTGCCTTGGACCATGCGGCCACCGTAGCGGGCTCAATTCACTATTGGTGCGGTGAATTGAATCCAACACATTAAAGATCCTCTCGTATATAATCGTGCTACCTAAAAAGAGGCCTATATTTATCAGGGAGAGGCTACAGGTTCGTCCTAAATGGGAATATTTTATGTTCACGTTGTAGTTTAATAAACTAAATTCAAGTTAAAGCTTATTAAATTTCGTAAAATTTATCTTGATCATCCTGTTAGATTACAAAGGGAAGCGTTCAAGTATTAGTTGAGCACATTTAAAAAAATATATTTTGGACCCTACATCCACTTATAAGCATAAATAAGCAAACGTCCGACCCACCATTCCCCTGCTTATGTTATATTTGCTAACTTTAAAAAAAAATCATGGTAACAGCCATTATTTTTATGCAATTTATAAATTGCTGGTAATTATTAAGGTAGATGTGTAAATTAATGATGGCAAATAATTTACAATAAACACTATTGTAAAATGAACTTAAACATATTGTAATAAACAGGTATAGTTAAAAACACACTTAAAATAGTATTTTTGTAAAATTTTAACTTTTAGGTATAAAAAATCTTTACACTACCTCTACTAATCTGATGATTAAAGTCCTTGAAACCAGGATTCGATATTTTTAATTATTATTACTAAGTATCCATTTTGGGTGGCTGGGCCAATGCGCCATTCTTGACCGTCTCTCTCTGTGTCTTACGTAAGCATTGTTCTCCCACTCCCTTGTCAGAAAACACCCTCCNCCCCCCCCCCACTCACCACCACCCAAGGTTCTTACGTAATACTTGGACACCTCCTATCTCTCAGGAATAACAAAATTAGAATTAAACATATAAATACGATACACTTTTAGATTTTGTCAACTCTAAACTATTTTTAACATTAACAAGTATATTTTCAGATGTGTTACAGTTCACTTTTAATAGGAAAGGCCTTTAAAATATCCAGAAAAATTTATAACATTTTACTATTTTATTAGTGTTATTTGATATGAAAAGTATGTGGGCAAATATTGATTTTTAACTAAAATTTAGTTAGGGCTGCCACCTGTTAGATAATCATAAGACCGTCCAAGTATCCCTTAGATTATGCTTAAAGCCTAAAATATGTCGTCATGTTTAAAATATTAGTCATTGCCCTGGATAATATATGTAATGTGATTCTCCAGTTTTTTCCCTTTTACACTTCATATTGATAATATCTATCAAAAGTGACAGATTAAAATAAACCCTCTTGATGTCTGAATATTTGAAAATAGATCTAATAGATATTATATATATATCTAATAGATATTATATATATATATCTAATCGATATTATATATATATATATATATATCTAATCGATATTATATATATATATATACTAATCGATATTATATATATATATATCTAATCGATATTATATATATATCTAATAGATATTATATATATATATCTAATAGATATTATATATATATATCTAATAGATATTATATATATATCTAATAGATATTATACATATATATCTAATAGATATTATATATATCTAACAGATATTATATATATCTAACAGATATTATATATATATATATATATATCTAATAGATATATATATATATCTAATAGATATTTTATATATATATATATCTAATAGATATTATATATATATATCTAATAGATATTATATATATATATATCTAATAGATATTATATATATATATATATCTAATAGATATTATATATATATTATATATGTAATTATACATTATATATATATATATTACACATTAATAATAATTATCTTACCAATAAGCTTTTGGAAGTGTGGAAGTAAGGAAGTCTTCTTATCACATATACAAATACAGGGTGATCTATTTAAAACCATATTAATTTTTCACTTGAATACATCATAGTGCTTTGTTTTGCTTTCAAACTACTCGGGAGCTTTAGGCATTTAATGTATTTGTTTCGAGATGGCGCAGCACAACAGATAAGGATTTGTCATTTTATTTTTTTGCCATTGTTATCTAAGTCACTATCATTGTGAAGATGCAGCGCACTTAACAGCAGTGACTGTTCCTTGTGGAAAACCTACCGAACAACAAACTCAAGTCCCAGCAACACAAATAACATACAAGAGGTAATTTGGTGTTCGCAACCCTCCAGAGAGGAACACAATACTGGCGTTGGTACACAAGTTGGGAACCTCTGGAACTCATGTTGAGTGAAACCAGCGAGCATCGTTCGTCTGCATTGCCGACGGTTACTGTGCACGTTCAGGGGCGACTGCTGGGGCCACCGCATAAGTCATTTAGGGGGTATGTCGCGGGAGACAAGGTACTCTTATTCTATGTGTCAATGAGCTGCGAAGAAGGCTAAGCTGAAGCTTTATAGAATGACTGCTGTTCATAAACTGCTGGAGCCAGATAAAACAAAACGAGTGAAATACTGTCGTTGTCACTGTCCAAAATCTTGGATCGCCGTCCATTACATGGCTCACAGATAAGGTATGGTTCCACCTGTGCGTCTACGTGAATTCACAGAACATACGTATTTGGGCAATGCAATTTGTGAAGCAACTATGTACCAAATGAAAGTCGAAGTTTAGTGTGTAATATCCGAAGAGAGAAGAGTCAGTCGGATTATTTTCGAAGGAACAGTAAATACTGCACAATACACACGCATGCTCATGGTATTAATTGAGCGAGTGGATGATATTGAGTTGCATCAGGGGTACTTTCAATAGGACGGCCCCTTTTTAATCACGCCTCATTTGAGTCCACGGCACCGATCCAAAGTTTCTTTTGACGAACGGATAATCTCTAGGAACTTGTGGCCACCGAACTCACCGGGTTTGACCTCACCAGACATTTTATATGGGGCGAAATCATACAACACAATGCTTCAACGAACGGCCAGGGACATGGAACGACGTGTTCAGTTGTCTTGAGAAGCAGTTAAGTTATTTTCAGCATTTAATGTAAAGGTAAGGTAATCTCCCACAAATACTGGACACTTCACACTTAATATATTGCTACTTGCACCATTCGTGTTAAAATAAACACTTAATATATTGTTACTTGCACCATTCGTGTTAAAATAAACACATAATATATTGTTACTTGCACCATTCGTGTTAAAATAAACACATACTATATTGTTACTTGCACCATTCGTGTTAAAATAAACACATGATATATTGTTACTTGCAATATTCGTGTTAAAATAAACACATAATGAAATCCATCAGTCTTATATGAATCACTCTGTATTTGTTTAATATCAATGTTTATAAAATATAAATATATTACTTTTACTACCAGCAGAACATGGTTTGACGTATGAATAAATCAAAAGTATCGTTAGTAACTTGTGTTAATATTTTCCTGTCACAATTACCCACTACCCAGTAGTAAAGGTCTACTCTGCATACCAAAATAGCTTGATATTCCCAGATTGAAAGACAAAATGCCCCACAATAACATTAATACTGGACGCACTTCGCATGTAATATACTTCCATTATGTTGTTCATAACAAAGCAAATACTTGTGTTTTAATAAAAAATCAAACTACATTCACATAATGCACTGCACACCCCAGTGAACCTAATAAAACACCAGAAAGAATAGAAAGGGCGGTCGTGGGGAGGGGGCGAGGGCAGGGTAGAGTGGTAATTTCACCAAGTGCAGTCTGTGTACAAAGCAGAGAGGAATCATTGATTGACTATCGATGGTATTTATATATTCGTTATTCGAGGGAAGGGGTGTTATAAATGCAAACTAAAATAATAATAACAACACTTCCAGCAAAGCCCAGTTTATGGGAACGACATTCCAGGATAGCGAAAGCATAATGGATTGAATTAGTGCGAGAATAATTGATTGGGTTGTGGGGAAAACTGATCAAGTCAAAAAGTTTTTCAAGTTTTTGTTTTAGCGTAAGCTCTATTCAAGTGTGATCAAGAATGGGTTTTATCACATACACGTATAAATCTTTTATTGACTAATGATATAGTACAATTATCTAGCAGGTATACTGAGGACACGTATTTATTAGATCGGGCGATCAAATACTCTATTCATTGAGTCCCTCAAATATTATAGTACAGTTTTATTATTATTGTTATTATAATTATTATTATTAGGTGTTATGCCTTACGATAGGTCCATTTCTTTTGACAATGAAACTTAGACCGCCAATAATTGACAATTATTGTCCTGTCCTTTGCCTCCTCCTTTAGCTCCCAGTATTTTCTTCTTTCCTTCAAGTCATCCAATATTTGAATCCTCCTCCTTCCTAAACTCCTCTTTCCCCCAACTTTTCCTTCTATGACGTCGTGCAGAGGACAGTTCCTCCAAAGGTTTTGTCCGATCCAGTTTGCGTTGTGTCGAAGAATCACCACCAAAATGGTTCTCTTCACACCCACTCTTCTTAAGACTTATTCATTTGTCACCCGGTCTGTCCTGATGGGTCAAGGCTAATATTTCTCAAATCCAAATCTTAAATTTTATTTCGAATCTCTAATTCAAATTCTAGTCTTCGATATTTTTTTTAAATGTACAATTTTGGCTAAAATGAAAATATTTAGAATTTAATTTTTTAAAGGGTTGTTAAAAGCTTGCTGCCACTGACCAATTTATTTGGTTTGTCGAGTCTATTATTACGCCATGACAAAAATATTTTTTTTTATGAAATTAATTATATTTTATCTTGTCCTTGTTTTTTGTGATTTTGTTACTCTTACAGTTACACCAGTTTATATAATTCTTTCTAACAATTTCTTAAAATGTATATTTGAAGTCAAGGTATTCAAGATAATGTTTTAAGATTTTTACAAATCTCGGATTTCTCGAAGAAAGTAGAACCTCATAAATCTGCACCTTATTAAACCGGAATTCGCTTGATCTGATCAGCACCTTTCTCTAAAAATAATACATACATAAATGCCGATGAAATGCATGCTAAGGGCAAACAACAAAATATCAGTATTTTTTTTTCAAACCTGTTGGTGTGGCATGTGTGTGATATGCCGTAATGAGTTTGAAATTGAGGAAGAAACAAATAACTATTTCGTATGTGATTTTTCGGCACAAAGCAAACCGGATCGGACACATTCTTAGGAGGAACTGTCTTCTGCACGACATCATAGAAGGCAAAGTTTAGGGAAAGAGGAGCTTAGGAAGGAGGAGGATTCAAATATTGGATGACTTGAAGGAAAGAAGAAAATTCAGGGAGCCTAAGGAGGAGGAGGGGGAGAGGCAGAGGATAGGGTGCATTGACGGTCTAAGTTCAATGGAAAAAAGAATGGACCTATCGTAAGACAGAACACCTAGTAATAATATTCAAGCTAAGAGTGAACACATGGAAACAAAAACAATGTCATAGCTGTTTCTCAAATGGTAACCATTCAGTTACATCAGGGATGATACTTAGTGTAGCACTGGTGGGAAAGCGTGCAAAGACAGTAGTCTCGTTGTGTCTGCTTTGTCAGTGACAGAGTTTTAGAATAGGATACTAGCCAAGTATACTGAGGTGTTTATTGCTTTATAATCTCCCCACCTGTCAATCACGCAAATTTGGGCAAATTACGTCTAAACCTACTCTATCTCAACCTCGTTTGAGTAAATAAACAAATATCCAGGACGGATTGAATCAAGCCGAGTAGAAAGAGAAAAGAAACATTACTAAATAAATATAGAGCTATAAGAACACAAGACTTACAAACTGATGCCCTTGAACCGTGAAGTCAAAGTAGTTTGACACATAATTGCACTTGGTCATCGTTTGTGAGGTCAGGGTTCAAATCACTACCGAGAGATAGTTTTGTCACTCTTTCTTCACGCAAACATGCCTTCTTGATCTTTACTGCTTCAATTAAAACGTTTTGATGGACGTATAGTTTGTTTTATTAAACAAGACTTTCAAAATAAGAATTTACCAGAGAACAACCAAATTATCATCCAAAGTCCAATTTTCATAGAGAAGGCCTTATCTAATAACTATAAACGCTACTAAATCTACTTTAACGTATTCATACGTCGATCAAGTGATCTAAAATTGTCATGTTTTTATATAGATATTATCAATTCCTCTAAAAACACCACCAATATTTAGAGATGGTTTGAATACTATATTTATTGAATTCTAATTGTTAATTTTCTCACAAACTCGAATCTAAATTAGAATCCTAGATTCTTTACAAATGTACAATTTATGTTACGAGTGCATTTTTTTTAAACGTTAATTTTTCATTTATGTGAGGTATATCGTGTCCTTTATAAATTGACGGATTATATCGGCACACGATATTAAATCTGATTTAAATCTAGGACAGACACAACATCCAGTCCCCTGTCCGTTAATTCATCACTGTGATAGGGGAAACTCACTTTTCATAAACGATACATTTTTTGGTTATGCCAGGAACCAAACCCGGGACACTTAGCTCAGTAGAAAGACACACTCCCGACTGAGCTAAGGTGTTGGACTATTAGAAAGTTTAATTAAAAAACAAGTTTTTTTTAAGGTTTGGTGCCAATGACAAAATAAATGTTATTTTGTTTTTCATGTCCATTACGTCATAAGCCACATGTAGAACATTTAAAAAATAAGTTAATCATGTTTATACAATTTTCTAATTTTTGTATTAATATTATTATTATTATTATTATTATTAGCACCACATCTTACTACACGTTCGGGCTATACTCACGCTAGTGTGTAATGGTAGGGGGATTGTGAGATGAAATGGAGGACCTACAGTTTAACGTGGAATCCGAACCATGGTGGAGGCCTGCCACTCCACACATTCACAAGTTATGATTAATACACGTCTTGTCAGAGGTGAAGGAAGGGTTTGATAATCAGATAAATCTTTGCCGGGACCGAGGATTGAACCCCGGCCGCCAGCACAGAAGTGCGATACCTTACCCCTAGACCACCAGGTCACCGACATTTTGTTGTTCTTACTCTCCAAACTGCACAAGTCTATATATATTATTTTGCCAATGGCTTAAAATCGATCTTTCATGTGAAAGTCTTTATAAAGTATTGTATTTGATATCCTCTTGATATTTTTAAGAATCTCTAATCCCCAGATTTATAAAGAAGTCAAGAGATTCGAACGTCCCATTCATTCAGTAAATGTATAAAAAGCCGCTTCGGTAGCGAGTGATCCAACGCGCTACTCTCGCGGTAGTCTGGTCCGCCGATGACGGGTAGATCAAGGTTCGAATCTGGGTCAGGCTAGTGCTACCATCTGTTAGACAATTATGAAACCTTTATTATAATACACTTTAGATTATGGTTAAAAGATGTATCTGTCATATTTTATTTAATAAAAAAAGAAGATATATTCTGGGGAAAATATGGGGTTTGAGATATCAAAGTTGCTGTACTGAAAAATTTGTGTAGTGTGAATATACCCCTTTTTCCCCCCCTTTTACACCTAATTTTATTTATTTGTATAACTTTTTCAGTTGATAATTATTATAGCGTTGAGCTATGTTGGCTCAAAATAGATGAAATCGGCTTTAAAACACGTTCGAATCCTTCTGATCCGATGAATCTTTGAGCAGCTCAATTATTCACGATGCACTGAACACCTATGCACCAGCGACCGCCCCATAATGCAACACCGTTCATGCCGAGCTGATTAACAAACATGAACATAAACAATTTTGTAAGTAAAGTACTTTTATGCACCGCAGACTGTTAACTATTTAATTAATAATTTTAACAACGACACCATCGATGCGAGGATCAATATGTTTTGTTGATGGGGTATGAATTATTTTAGATGATAACAAAACAAACAGCCACGTCAACCGATTTCACTATATAGAACGTGTTAAGAGAGGGTAGAGGGGGGACGACACATAACGTAAACAAAACGATCAATACAGCGGTTATGAATAGGTCTTAACATTACAAATGTATCGGAGGAGGATTTAACAAATTCGTTAAACAGTGTACTTGTAAACCTTTTACTTTCTCGCGACCCTTAATATAAAGTAAGTATTGTGATCTACACTAATATTATAAAGAGGAAAGATTTGATTTTATGTTTTTTTTTTGTAATGGATAAACTCAAAAACTACTGGATCGATTTTAAAAATTCTTTCACCAATATAAAGCTACATTATCAGCGAGTAGCATAGACTATATTTTATTTTGAAAATAATGCGGGGTGGGGAGAAGGGGGAAGGGTCTAGTGGTAAAATAGAGGTTAATTTGAGATTTAGATGTAGTTGACGTTTCATAAGCCCCCTGAACACAAAAAAGTAGTTTTTCACGAGGCCATATATCTGTTTGTATTTCGGTTTAGGGCCGAAACAATTTTACCTATTGAGCTAAAGTTTTGTGAATACGATTTTCATATTTTTCCCTTGAGTTTTTTTAAAATATCGATCTATCCAACCCAAAAACTAGGGGTAATTTAATTAGAGGTGAAAAAAGCAAAAAAATAAAATAAAAATAGATTTTATATAAATCTGATATATCGATTTTGATCAAAATTCTTTTCTAGGACGTGTTAAGCATTAAAAACAAAAAAGAAAGCAGATATCTTCAGTTTTCAATTATATTTTTAAATACGAAATTACTTGTAACAATTACCAAGCTGTAGGTGACCTGGCGGTCTAGGATTAAGGTGTCAGACTTCTGCGCTGGCGGCCGGGGTTCAATCCTCGGTCCCGGCACAGATTTATCTGATTACCAAACCCTTCCTTCACCTCTGACAAGACGTGTATTAATCACAACTTGTGAATGTGGGGAATGCCAGGTCTCCACCGTGGTTCGGATCCCACGTTAAACTGTAGGTCCTCCATTTCATCTCACAATCACCCTACCATTACACATGAGCGTAAGTGCGTACAACTCGAACGGGTAGTAAGACGCGGTGCTAATAATAATAATAATAATAATTATTATTATTATTATTATTATTATTATTATTATCAAGTTATAGGGCTGTTAAAGATAAAACGCATTTATTTAAAAAAATATTTTCAGATTTATATATAAATATATATATATATATATATTTTAAATAGAGATTTGAAAAATGGAGAGTTTAAAATGAACAGAACCAGTAATACGTTTCTGTAACAGTGTATATTATTTAATGTACGCTCCTTGGTAAAATGCGGTGTTCTTTTTTCCCCTATTATATTTCTATTGCAATGTATACTATTTCAATTCACATATATTATGAACTATACGTATAATTTAGACAATTGATTGATAAAGATTGTGCGGTGCGCCATACCATTTATTTAATTATTTTTAATCTTGTTGATTAACTATTTTAGTATTTCTTTTTTTTCATTGATTTATTTCCATCATAAATAAGTGCATCAAATGACTCACTTATTACTTTTTTACTAACAGGTACAATAAGAATTGATAAACATATATTCTATCAAATTATTATCAAGACAAATTTTTCAAATAATTAATTAATTTGGTAAAAAATTGGAAAACTTTCCTCAGTTTATAATATTTTATGGTATCTTAGGGTCCCAGGTGAAATTATTATATTTTTTTTTTTAGAAAATATTTGTTTAACAAAGTTTCTTAGCCATTTGGACATTTATTTTTATATTTTATATTTTTTACCTTCCTTCGATTGGAAAGAATAATTTATTCGAAGTATTTAAAGTGCAGATTTTGAACTGACTGATTATATAAACACACGAGTATTTCTATGAGCGAGAGCGAAAGGGCCCTACCAATATTTGCCATGAAAGGTATTTTTAATAACCTACCAGGATTCTTTTACATAACAAAATCTACACGGGACCAAAGATTTTACTTCCTATCCATTACTCAAAGAAAGATCCATTGACACCGGCTAGGTTTGAACCCACGAACTTCGCGGTCCTAAGGTGAGTAATTTACCCCAAAACCACCAAGGTCGACATAGAATGAAGTGAAAAAGTAGCATTTAAGTTTAGTCCAAGAGGTTTTTTTAAAAAAGTTTCTAATTTCACTGTTCACTACTTCTGCCTCACTAACGTAACCATGCCCTCCTAAACGTAAATACAATAAAGCGAAAACCTGCTTCATTGGCCGTATGAGCTAACGCGCTACTCTTGACTAGGCTAGACTACCGATGACGGAGGAATCGAGGTTTGAATCTTGGTTCAAATGCACTGAGGATGGTTTTTCAAAATGGGTTTACACTCTCCCTCCACGCAAATGTGGTCACACTTATATTAATATAACCTTCCTGTTCCCTAAACCGTTAGTGTGATTAGCACATAAGCGTATAACCTGAACGGTTAGTAAGACATGGTGCAAAAATTAATAAAGCAAACAATGGTAACATGGACATAGAAATCAAACCAGGACTTTTTTGGGCTAGCGCACCAATGCTCCACTGATGACCTAGCTGTGGTAACAATTAAGGATGGATCAGTGATAAGAGCATTGGTACGCAGAGATTAAAACCCTTGGTTAGATTCCCGTGTGTAGATTGTAATTTTTTTTAACAAATTAAATTTGATTTAAGTATCAAAATTGATCCTATAGCTAGCTAGCTATCATGTATAATTTTGTGGTACATACTAACCCTCTTTGATGATTTGCCAGACTAGTTTTCAATTGTTGTTTGTAATTAACACATTATTTAATTTACTGCTTTGTATCCTTACATAGCGTTTTGTATGAATGAACATCTAAAAGGATAATTTTCCTACAAAAATTCTGATAATATATAGTAAAATTTTGGTAAGAAAACAAATCTCACCATTAAAAAAAACCATACGCATTTTTTTAGATTACACAATAATAGTATTACAGAGTTTAACATAAATAAAATTTACAGATATTTTAGCTTTGGGGTCTAGTGGTCATAGTTCCTGCTGGCTACAGACCCAGAGGTCCAGGGCTCGATCCCCAGCACTTAGGAGATTTTTCTACAAAGCAGTGAGTCTGAACCTTTTTTTTTTTCTCATTGCGGCTTGATAAAACTCGACTTCTGACAATCTAGTCCAAGTTGGGTTTCAATTTAAAATAATATACAGTAGTCTTTGTTTTTGATTTATGCTTTTAATTTATCTAATAGCTATCAGGTTAGGATCCTGCGCCTATTCCTATACCTAGTTTACTTAAATCTAACTTACACCTAAATAACACTCAAAAATAATATTCTCCTATCCTCTTCTTTCCACCTTATCCTAAACCATCTATTTTACTAATTTTAATACCTATGCAGTCAACTGAATCTACATCTGTTGTTGTCCTCTTTTTCCTGGACGTGATAGTTCTGTCGTTTCCCTGATGGTACCGGGTGTCTGCAACCGCAGCATACCCCTCCGCCAGTTGACTAAGGAAAGCCCCAGCCGTCACCTCTTGTGGTCACCTGTTGCCAAGCGACGCAAACCCTCGACGGCAGGAATCTCTCCCTGTTCCATGATGCATTCCTATATTTGTTAGTTTACCCTTCCAGGATTCCGCTGTCCGGTTCATCCAGGATTGTCCCACAATCCCGGGCATCCAGGTCCAGCTGTCACAGTAGGATTCAGGATAACCCAAATCCTTTGCCTTGTTACATACAGTCCAGTGTTAGTCCCCTTTATTTGACCAATTTCCCATCCAACCTTCCCAGTTTGGTAACGTTTCGTCTTCATCAGTTTGTTCGTCTTCTGAGTCGCTATTTGTTTCTGTATCTGTCTCCCTCATCATGTTTTGTCATCTTCGGCTGTATTTCTCTTCCTATTTAAATATAGTTATTTAGTCTTTTTTTCTTAGTCTTTATTAATGTTGCGATTTATCAAGGTACTTCCCCTTTTCCGGATCTCTCAGGATATTCCCCACCACGATTCCTTGAATCTCCCTTTGAGGTAACGTTCTGATCTCCTGTGTTTCCGGACATTCAAAGGCCACATGCTCTGGTGTTGCCACCTCTCCACAGTCACACATTGCCGGTATCTGTTAATCCTCTCTCGTGAAGGGGTTGTCCTGTACGGCCCTTTCCCTGTGTTATATTATATCAGTCCCTTCGAGGGCCACATATGTTTCATCAGGACTCTTTCACTCACACTTGGAAAAAGTTGGAAAGGTCTTCTTCCAGTTGTGCCATTGACTTTGCCACTCATCCTCCATAGCCTGATTCACATATGCTTCATTCGGTACCCCCAATCCCATTATCTTCTCTACTTCCTGCTTGTTTCCTTTCCTCAGTCATTACAGTGCACCCCTCCTACGAATTTGAAGGTCCACCGTAAAGTACGCCCCGGGGAGCCTCAGAAGCATCCTGGAGGGTTGAACCTGCTTCAACCTTGCTGCCCATATGCTAGCTCCATAGCCAACAACGGACAGCAATATTGCTTGGTGGTATGTCTCAATCACCTTCATTGGTAACCTAAACCTTCTTTGTCCAACAATGATTATCTTATTAATTACTTTACGCGCTTTATTAGACGTTTGCTTCATATGAACTGTATACATAAGTATCATCTAGTGTAAGCCCTAGGTACCTTGTCGTCCTGCTTCTTCATATCGTCCTCCCATCTATCTTGAGGATGGGAGCTCTAGGTAAGGACCGCCTGAACAGCATATAGGTTGTCTTCACCTAGAATGTGGTCAGACTCAGCCCCGTGAGGTAAAATGAGGAGCTACTTTAATCAATAAGAGTCGGCTCGATCTATAAAACTGAGATTAACGACCGGAAGGTTTGTTGTGCTGTCCATATGACACCCTCTACAAGCAAATGTTGGAAATATCATCCCTAACAGCTGCAGGCTGCTAGGTTGGTATAGTTCGCTTGAGGGATGATGCCATAGAAGCTCTCGATATATTCAAAACACCTGGAAAAATATCCTAAACATGACCTACATTACCATAGTGGGTTTAGTTCATTATTAGCAGCCCGCATCGACGGGCACGCGGACTAAATTTACCTCTCTCGTCTAATCTGCTTTGGCGGTAAAGGGTAGGTAATGGTTCGACTCCCAGTAATGTTAAACTGTGGGTGTTTTACTTCACGCAAATGTGGATACACAATTCCTCTAAGTTCTCCCCTACTCCTCTTGATCCCAATGGTATGATTAAATGCGAACAGCTCGGACGGGTAGTAAAACTCGGTGGAAAAAAAAAACCCAACATTGTTAGCAATTTCAACCTGACTAAAGGTGACACGAAAACGCATCATCGAGAAACTCAGTCACAAGATGTCTTGTATAATATTTTATTTCTTCTTTCAACATATCCGTTAGTTTTTTTCCCCCTTTTACCACTTTTCCCTTACCCTACACACACCCACACACACACACACACACACACACACACACACACACACACACACACACATATATATATACAAAATTCTCCCAGGCGGTCCATTCGTCTTCTCGCCACATTCACTATCTACAGAGCATCACGTCGCCCTGTTTGTAACCAACTTGTCAACAAAAGAAGAGGATAAAAAGAAAGAAAGAAAGAAAGATAAATGTCGAGCAGTAGCAACACTCTTCCCGCCCCTCTCCCCCCTCTCCCCAGTCTCTATTCAAACGAGAATTCCCCTCCTACCTCATGTAGTGTCAACATTAAATGTCTATACTTCTTTGAACGACGCTACGACGCGAATCTTCCGGACCATTTCTTCCTGTACCTTTACCTCTGGGTGTATATAGAGAGAAGGGTGTTATACTGCACTTCTCTGCCTCCGCCACACAATACGGTTGGCGTCGCAAAGCTTGCAAAAAACTGTTTATGGGTATGGGTCGATTTATTTCAACTGGAAGGAATTGGTGAGCCCGCAAAGACCTTCTCTTCTTCCCGACACGTATTAAACACAATGTACAGTGTACCAATAATCAAACATCGTTAAGGGTCTTCCATAAACCACGTGACCCTGCTGAAAGGGGGTGAGGTGAGTTCTAATGTATACGCCTGATATCATCACGGAAAGAACTGCAAGTCTTATGAAGTAAAGCTTTATCTTAACTATCTCTTAGTTAACTGTTGCCAAATCTCCTCGCTTTCAATTATATATGAAGGTGGTGTGATGGGGTAAGAAGGAGCTACTGGCAACATAGACCAACCAGCGTTGCGAAACTTATCTTATATTTAAGGGCAGATTGACAACTATAAAACCAGAAAATGACAACGCTGTTTCCCAATAGTAAGCATGCATTTGCCTCAGAGATGATACCCAGTGTATATAGTGTTACAAGTGGGAACATCTCAATGCTTCTTAGAATTCTAATATCGAAAAAAAAAAGGTTATATTTATTCATGTTTCTGAAAGTGGTAAAAAATGTATAATTAACTTCTAAGAGGTGTCCTGGTCATTAATAATACAACATCCATTATAATTAATTATTTATTTTTATTTAGCACCAGGTCTTACTACACATACTGGGTAGTATTAAATAAGGGGGATCAGGCTAAATATATTCATGGTTATACAAGGGGTGGGGGGAGGAGGGTGTTGGAAGGGTTTAAAAAAATCGTTACGTGCATCATTGACGGTATTATATGACCAGTTCTGCCAGGGTAAGCAAAACCTTTTAATTCTACCTGTGATATGTTTTCAATCACTTGCCCCCATTTAACCAATCACGCATGGGTTCTGCTTTTTTTTTACCTCATATTGTACCCTTTTTTTTAGCACCATGTCTTACTAACCTTACGGGTTATACGCTTATGTACTAATTTAAGCTAATAGTGTTAAGGATTATGGAGGCTATATTTAAGAGGAAATGTAGCCGAATTTGCGTGCCGGGAAAGTGAAAAACCATTTTTGGAAAACAGACCTCAGTAGAACCGACTGAGATTCGAACCTCGATATCCCCGTCTATTATATTGCGAGAGTAGCGCCTTAAGAGCATGCGGCCTTCAAAGCGGGTTGTATTGCACTGAATGTTCGTGTATACGTGCCAAATAACTGATCTAGTGAGAGCCATCTAAATAATCCGATAGTCTAAGGTGTCACTCTTGCAATAGATAGAAATGTAGAGGACGGAGCTCGAATCCCGTCAAGAGTGTGATTAAGCTAGGTTTTCATTAATGGTTTCCCCACCCATCCTACAAGCAAACGCTGGTTCACTTCCCCTGTATTCAACCTTCCTAATTCCTAACCCAATAGTGTAATTCGTACTTAAGTGTATAACCCGAATGCGTAGTAAGACGTGGTGCTAAATAAAAATAAATAATTAATAATAATGAATGTTGTATTATTAATGACCAGGACACCTCTTATAGTGAACATAGAATCCCATATACCCACCCGGTACTCTTACTTCATGAATACAACATTATCGCCTTCCTCCGAGATAATCTCTTTAACATTCACGACCAAGGTCGAGTCTGAATTTTATCGACACCTAGAGCAAAGCAATAAAATCTTAACAGCAGTTCTTACTTCCGTAATTAATGCGCATTAAAACTGGCGACTGTAAACACATAAGCAACTAATCCAAGCAATCAAGAAGTGAATTGTTCCGGAACACAGAGCACAAGATTTATCTTCATTTTAATGCCTTCTATCTTACCATCGGGGAAGAGCTTGGAATATATATCCTTCTCTTCCCCCAACTGATTCGCACTAGCATTGTTAACGATATTCAGCTCGTAAAACGAAATTAGGAGTGAATTTTTGGAACGGCACTGATCTCAAACTTTTTCAACCCCCCCCCCCCCCCCCCCCCC
>CABFVX010000944.1:32030-55413 GCA_902151425.1 Timema shepardi
GGGGGGGGGGGGCGCAGAGAGGGGAATGCTGTTGAAACAGGAAGTATCGCAAAAAAAACCATGGAGGTATTTTAAATTAGGGGAAAAATTTGTATTACATTTTACAAAATTAGTGTTGTGGTATATTTATTTAAAAAAATAATTTCGATGGGTTTAATATAGTATCAAATTAAGTAAGAAGTTGATTAATAAATTCATTGTAGTGTGAAATAAGAGATGAAATAGTATGGAACTTTTTTTTAATAGAAAGTAAATTTTATTTTTTGTATATTTTTTTTTATCAGGGAGACTAATATTATTAATGAGTAATTTGCTTATCTCGATTTAAGACGAGCTAATTTTTTACTATTACTAATGCTGTGGTTGTGATTTGGTGGGAAAAGATGAGGAAGGAAACATTATAAAGGTAGTCAATCAGAATTTGCATGGAAGGAGAATGGGAAACCATTTATCAAATCCATCATCAGTAGACTTAATAAAGACTCGAACCGCAATCTCCACACCATCACAAGCCATTTTAACACGCGAATGATGCCTTAGACTATTCAGCCACTGAAGTGGGTGTAATGTACTATTAAATATATTGTTAGTTTGTTTTATTGTCTAACTTGATCGCTAAGGAAAAATTCCAAATTCAAATCCAAGAGGAAACTTAAGGATATATTTCAACTTAAAATCCAAAAAGAGCTCATAAAACATCAATAATGATACTAAAATGGAGGAAGCAAGGTCTACTGTTCACAAAACTACTAGTAAAACTGTAGTAACAATAAATAACATGGAGGAAGCGGGGTCTACTGTCCACAGAACTACTAGTGAGACTATAGTAACGATAATAACATGGAGGAAGCGGGGTCTGCTGTTCACAGAACTACTAGTAAGACTGTAGTAACGATAATAACATGGAGGGAGGTCTACTGTTCACAGAACTACTAGTAGGGTTGTAGTAACGGTAAGAACATGGAGGGAGCGAGGTCTACTGTTCACAGAACTACTAGTAAGACTGTAGTAACGATAATAACATGGAGATAGCGAGGTCTACTGTTCACAGAACTACTAGTAAGACTGTAGTAACGATAATAACATGGAGGGAGGTCTACTGTTCACAGAACTACTAGTAAGACTGTAGTAACGATAATAACATGGAGGGAGGTCTACTGTTCACAGAACTACTAGTAAGACTGTAGTAACGATAATAACATGGAGGGAGGTCTACTGTTCACAGAACTACTAGTAAGACTGTAGTAACGATAATAACATGGAGGGAGGTCTACTGTTCACAGAACTACTAGTAAGACTGTAGTAACGATAATAACATGGAGGGAGGTCTACTGTTCACAGAACTACTAGTAAGACTGTAGTAACGATAATAACATGGAGGGAGGTCTACTGTTCACAGAACTACTAGTAAGACTGTAGTAACGATAATAACATGGAGGGAGGTCTACTGTTCACAGAACTACTAGTAAGACTGTAGTAACGATAATAACATGGAGGGAGGTCTACTGTTCACAGAACTACTAGTAAGACTGTAGTAACGATAATAACATGGAGGGAGGTCTACTGTTCACAGAACTACTAGTAAGACTGTAGTAACGATAATAACATGGAGGGAGGTCTACTGTTCACAGAACTACTAGTAAGACTGTAGTAACGATAATAACATGGAGGGAGGTCTACTGTTCACAGAACTACTAGTAAGACTGTAGTAACGATAATAACATGGAGGGAGGTCTACTGTTCACAGAACTACTAGTAAGACTGTAGTAACGATAATAACATGGAGGGAGGTCTACTGTTCACAGAACTACTAGTAAGACTGTAGTAACGATAATAACATGGAGGGAGGTCTACTGTTCACAGAACTACTAGTAAGACTGTAGTAACGATAATAACATGGAGGGAGGTCTACTGTTCACAGAACTACTAGTAAGACTGTAGTAACGATAATAACATGGAGGGAGGTCTACTGTTCACAGAACTACTAGTAAGACTGTAGTAACGATAATAACATGGAGGGAGGTCTACTGTTCACAGAACTACTAGTAAGACTGTAGTAACGATAATAACATGGAGGGAGGTCTACTGTTCACAGAACTACTAGTAAGACTGTAGTAACGATAATAACATGGAGGGAGGTCTACTGTTCACAGAACTACTAGTAAGACTGTAGTAACGATAATAACATGGAGGGAGGTCTACTGTTCACAGAACTACTAGTAAGACTGTAGTAACGATAATAACATGGAGGGAGGTCTACTGTTCACAGAACTACTAGTAAGACTGTAGTAACGATAATAACATGGAGGGAGGTCTACTGTTCACAGAACTACTAGTAAGACTGTAGTAACGATAATAACATGGAGGGAGGTCTACTGTTCACAGAACTACTAGTAAGACTGTAGTAACGATAATAACATGGAGGGAGGTCTACTGTTCACAGAACTACTAGTAAGACTGTAGTAACGATAATAACATGGAGGGAGGTCTACTGTTCACAGAACTACTAGTAAGACTGTAGTAACGATAATAACATGGAGGGAGGTCTACTGTTCACAGAACTACTAGTAAGACTGTAGTAACGATAATAACATGGAGGGAGGTCTACTGTTCACAGAACTACTAGTAAGACTGTAGTAACGATAATAACATGGAGGGAGGTCTACTGTTCACAGAACTACTAGTAAGACTGTAGTAACGATAATAACATGGAGGGAGGTCTACTGTTCACAGAACTACTAGTAAGACTGTAGTAACGATAATAACATGGAGGGAGGTCTACTGTTCACAGAACTACTAGTAAGACTGTAGTAACGATAATAACATGGAGGGAGGTCTACTGTTCACAGAACTACTAGTAAGACTGTAGGAATGATAATAACATGGAGGGAGTGAGGTCTACTGTCCACAGAACTACTAGTAAGACTGTAGTAACGATAATAACATGGAGGAAGTGAGGTCTACTGTCCACATAACTACTAGTAAGACTGTAGTAACGACAATAACATGGATGGAGCGAGGTCTACTGTTCACATAACTACTTGTGAGACTGTAGTAACGACAAGACCGTGTAGGGAGCGTTTTATACCATGCATGGAGATACTAGTGAGTACTGACCAAATAATCACATCCAAACTTACTGTATCTTTTGTTTGACACATCAACAATGTTAGTTATTCACTGCCGTAGATAAAATTGTTTGACAAGCACGGCCGTAGCCAGCCTATAATTTCATTTTGGGGGGAGAGAGGGTTGGTGGGCACATCCCTCAGTTGCCGGAGACAAGAAAAAATTCTAAGAGAGAGACAGTTCTAGAAGCTACCTGAAGTGTTTTTTTTATGGCAACATAAACCCCTAAATTCTGAAAGCTAGGAATATATATTAAACGCCTCTAGAAGCCCCATGAAGTGCTTTTTATCTTAACACAGCCCCTTAATTTGTACTTATGCCCTAATTTTGATATTGTTTGATCCATAAATAAAAACATATATATTTTTTCATTAAATGTTGGGGGATTGAGTTTTAACCCGCCCCCCTTCCTCACCCAACTACGACCTTGTTGACAGGCACCTAAAATGTTCATGTTAATGTTCATGTTTACAATATTATATACACTTTGAGTTTTTTTAACATTTTTTTCCAACGTGTGCAAACCAGATTGAATGTAAATAAACACACATAAAAACACTACAACTGTCGAGATAAAGCCTTCAAAACAACTTTATTTCATTGTCAATGTAAAAACAAACCGATACTAATAAAATCTAGGCTAATCTATACAATCCATTATACACAAAAGAGTTTTTTTTTGGGGGGGGGGGAATTAAACTTACTAAAACATTCTATTTTTCAACTGAATTTATCAGTTTAAACGAGTATTAGCATACAACCACTCACGCCCGTAGACATTTGGTCTAAATATAAAGCTCATCTAGTCTAGTTAACTGATTAATGAGAGGTTGGGGTTTGCATTCCAACTGGATGTATTGTGTTTGTTATTTTTCTAAGTGGCTTTTTCTATCTTCCCTAATTTAGATTCGGGCATATTTCTTCTAGATTATAATTTTCTTATCTCTACCTAACTATCAATTTAATTTTTTTTTCTATGTGGCCTTCTTTCTCTCTGCCCTTATAGAATTTGGGGCATATTTCTTCTAAATTCTACCTAGCAATCGATTATATATATATATATATACACACACACACACACTAGGCTAATACCCGTTTAAAGCTCAACGGCTTCGTTTCTGATCGTGTAATGTGTCCCATTGGCTTTTATTTGTTGGACAATGATTGCGAATCGGAATCATTTTTAGTGAACCTCAAAATCTGGAAGGAGAAATTTAAATGAAAGATTATAGTAATTCAAATATTTATTCTAATGTAAGTGCGAAATTGCTCCTCAATTGAATATTTAAATATATTATTATAAATAACATTATTGTTATTTAGAAAGTGCTCTTGTTAAAAAAAACAATCTTGGGCCTCCTATAGCCACCAAGTATTTATATACCCCTTCGAGTTAGGGACTACCTGTCTGAAAAAAAAATCAACTTTTTAGGTTTATTGGGCCACGAGAATTTTTTGTTTTGTTTTTTAAGAACCTTCCCACCATTTTGGAAGCTCCAAGTGTTTTTGCATCCTTTTGGGTTTGGGGCCACTGCCAGAAAAATGTCAGTTTCCTAGTTATTCTTGGCTTCATAATCTTTTTGAGTTTGGTTTTTTGGAAAGCCACTTAACCCCTCAGATTGCCCCCCCCCCCTTGGAAAATTTTGGCCACTATGTATTCCTGCATCCTTTTGGGTTTTAGAATACCTGTCTGAAAAATTTCTGCTTCCTACTTATTCTGGGGTTAAAGGATTTTTCGGTTGGATAGAAACTAGTAATTTGTATAGAAGAGATCACCTATTTCAGTGGCTTAAATGTTATACAGGCCTGGTGATGAGAGGAAGCTTGAGGTTTGAATACCGGTAAGGTCTACTGAGGATGGCTTTTCCTAAATAGTTTCCCATTCTACTCTCACGGAAATGCAGGTATATTACCTCTAAAATGCTTCCCTACTCATTCCTACACCGTTAGCGTAATGATCATATATGCGCATAACTTGAACATATATTAACACGCGGTGATTATATATATATATATATATATGAATCTGAACTGAAATTTGATATCGAGACGTGGTGGGGAAAAAAATCATAGATCCCGAATTGTACTAAAACTAACAGTAAAACTAATTTAATAGACAATATGGTTTTCCCTGTCGACATACCAAAAAACGTCAATATTTTACTTGGTCCGAGTCCCAGCAGTGGGTGTAATGGGTGTGGTTTACCCTTTTGTAATCTAATAAGGTGGTTTGGAAAAATTTGGCACATACTATATAAACTCACCTCTTATTCACTGCCTTATTAGTTTAAATCAATGACAAACCTTGCATTAAACGTAAAAAAAGAAGTGTAAAACAATCATGACGTTATAAAAGCAAAGGGGCTTGACTCTTACTAGGGAAGTCGTTGATTGATTCTATTTCAATATAATTGGGGATTTTTTTTCTTTCAAATTCTGGCAAAGTACCATCATTTTAAAGCTTGTCTTTCTATTCATTTTATTATATATCACTTTTTTTCAATATACTATAGTGCTTAAAAAAATCGTGCGCATAAAAAATGGCGTTCTAAATGGACGAAACAAAAATAGTGACAGGCTTAAAAAAAAGCATTGTAATAACTTAGCCTGCAGTGCCATAGGATCATTGACTCACAGAACAGAGCTTATCCGGATCAGTAGAGATTTAGAAATGGTTCATTCATTTCATAAATATGTATTGCGCTTTATGAAAGTGAAATGGATGGTTGAATCCGTTATAGAGACCCATATCTCAATAAGGTATAAACTTTATTGAAATATTTTTTGATCCATAGCAATAGCTTTTATTGTAAGATAACTAAATATAATATAATATTAGATGTATGAGAAAATATCAATATAGTATCAATATAGTATTTATCAAGCATAGCGAGATTTTGTTTTAACTAGACCAAATTAGCATTTCATATATCATTCTGTCCAGATCTTAGTTCCTCGATAGCTGTCAAATATGTTGACCAATTTTAACCAAATTTAGCTTGAACATGATTTGATTCTAGACCAAAGGAGGTAGGCACATACTTTTACAATCTGGCTATCATTAAAAATATGGCGATCGTTCAAAAGGTTTTTTGTTTAATAACTCATTTCAAATTATATGAATTTCAAATTCTATGCATTCGATTGAAGTTGTATAGCGCAGTATTTTGACATTTTGACATATAGTGCGGGACTGACGCCTTAACCAATATTATCTCTATTAATATAATGTATTGACCAACTATTGAAAAAGTATTAATTCATTTTCAATATAACTTTGAACACGAAATAAAAATAAACTTGAACTACCAGGAGAGAAATTATAAGAGATATTTCAACTTGAAGATACAAGGTAGCGCCAGATGGAGCAAGATATCTGATTGTCCTGAGTGTGTGACGTCACTCATTAAAGAAACCAGCGCGTTACTTACAAACATACATATATACATACATATATACATACATACATACATACATACATACATACATACATACATACATACATACATACATACATACATACATACATACATAAATACAGCTATATAAGAGAATAAGCTAAGTTGTAAAAAATCACGTCATTTTTTGGTACTTTAAATAATAATAATAAAAAAGTTTTAAATCCACACCAATGCTCAATATTAAAGTTATTACTCTAATAATTTATTAAATAAAATCACGTGAGGAATGTCTTTGTATTAAAATAAAAACCCACCTCGGTGGCGTAGTTGGCTAACGTGCTAGTAGTGTTGAGCTCGACCGCCGAGGACGGGGAGATCGAGGTTCAAATCTCGGTTGGGTGAACTAGAGGAGGGGGGTGGGTTCCTAAATGGTTTTAAAATCTCCCTAAACACAAATGCGGGTTCACTTCCTCTAATTCAACCTTCCCAATTCCCGAATCCATTAGCGTAATAAAGTACTTAAAGCGTATAACCCGAAAGGGTAGTAAGACGCGGTGCTAAATAATAATATTAAAATGTGAATGTTCTATACTGGGTGACGTAAGCAATGATATAATCAAATTACTCCAAGTGGCGCTACCTTATATTCTCTTTAAAATTGATGCTGGGCGTATACCCACACTGACGGCCACGTAGTCTCAAGCGTAATATTCAAAAAATACTAGCTTGATTGTGACGGGACAGTTGAGGTTCGAGCTCTGATTGGTTGCACTTAGAATAGTTCCCGCTTGCTATTATAGGCGCATTTGAGCTCACCCTCAGTATTATTATTATTATAATTATTATTATTATTATCAATATGTAAAAACTTGAGTCAATGAGCAACTCCTGTGTTAAAACGTTTAAACTAAAACAAAAAATAATTTGCTTGAATTAATACGTTCAAGAGCAAAGGTGAACTATTTTTTAATCACGTTTTACCACCCATTTGGGGTAGGAACATTTATATACTCTATGGCATTTGAAACATGATAGTTCATTGCCGCAGTAAGAAAATTACAGCACCTTTTCCTATCTTGAGCTAGTTCTATCCAGTCCACCCTATTACACCCTATCCCTTTATATCCAGTCCACCTCATTACACCCTCTCCCTATCTTGAGACAGCTTCATCCAGTCAACCTCATCACACCCTCTCCCTATCTTGAGACAGCTCCATTCAGTTCACCTCACCACACCCTCTACCTATCTTGAGACAGCTCCATACAGTCCACCTCATCACCCCCTCTCCCTATCTTGAGACAGCTCCATTCAGTCCACCTCATCACACCCTCTCCCTATCTTGAGACAGCTCCATTCAGTCCACCTCATCACACCCTCTCCCTATCTTGAGACAGCTCCATTCAGTCCACCTCATCACACCCTCTCCCTATCTTGAGACAGCTCCATTCAGTCCACCTCATCACACCCTCTCCCTATCTTGAGACAGCTCCATTCAGTCCACCTCATCACACCCTCTCCCTATCTTGAGACAGCTCCATTCAGTCCACCTCATCACACCCTCTCCCTATCTTGAGACAGCTCCATTCAGTCCACCTCATCACACCCTCTCCCTATCTTGAGACAGCTCCATTCAGTCCACCTCATCACACCCTCTCCCTATCTTGAGACAGCTCCATTCAGTCCACCTCATCACACCCTCTCCCTATCTTGAGACAGCTCCATTCAGTCCACCTCATCACACCCTCTCCCTATCTTGAGACAGCTCCATTCAGTCCACCTCATCACACCCTCTCCCTATCTTGAGACAGCTCCATTCAGTCCACCTCATCACACCCTCTCCCTATCTTGAGACAGCTCCATTCAGTCCACCTCATCACACCCTCTCCCTATCTTGAGACAGCTCCATTCAGTCCACCTCATCACACCCTCTCCCTATCTTGAGACAGCTCCATTCAGTCCACCTCATCACACCCTCTCCCTATCTTGAGACAGCTCCATTCAGTCCACCTCATCACACCCTCTCCCTATCTTGAGACAGCTCCATTCAGTCCACCTCATCACACCCTCTCCCTATCTTGAGACAGCTCCATTCAGTCCACCTCATCACACCCTCTCCCTATCTTGAGACAGCTCCATTCAGTCCACCTCATCACACCCTCTCCCTATCTTGAGACAGCTCCATTCAGTCCACCTCATCACACCCTCTCCCTATCTTGAGACAGCTCCATTCAGTCCACCTCATCACACCCTCTCCCTATCTTGAGACAGCTCCATTCAGTCCACCTCATCACACCCTCTCCCTATCTTGAGACAGCTCCATTCAGTCCACCTCATCACACCCTCTCCCTATCTTGAGACAGCTCCATTCAGTCCACCTCATCACACCCTCTCCCTATCTTGAGACAGCTCCATTCAGTCCACCTCATCACACCCTCTCCCTATCTTGAGACAGCTCCATTCAGTCCACCTCATCACACCCTCTCCCTATCTTGAGACAGCTCCATTCAGTCCACCTCATCACACCCTCTCCCTATCTTGAGACAGCTCCATTCAGTCCACCTCATCACACCCTCTCCCTATCTTGAGACAGCTCCATTCAGTCCACCTCATCACACCCTCTCCCTATCTTGAGACAGCTCCATTCAGTCCACCTCATCACACCCTCTCCCTATCTTGAGACAGCTCCATTCAGTCCACCTCATCACACCCTCTCCCTATCTTGAGACAGCTCCATTCAGTCCACCTCATCACACCCTCTCCCTATCTTGAGACAGCTCCATTCAGTCCACCTCATCACACCCTCTCCCTATCTTGAGACAGCTCCATTCAGTCCACCTCATCACACCCTCTCCCTATCTTGAGACAGCTCCATTCAGTCCACCTCATCACACCCTCTCCCTATCTTGAGACAGCTCCATTCAGTCCACCTCATCACACCCTCTCCCTATCTTGAGACAGCTCCATTCAGTCCACCTCATCACACCCTCTCCCTATCTTGAGACAGCTCCATTCAGTCCACCTCATCACACCCTCTCCCTATCTTGAGACAGCTCCATTCAGTCCACCTCATCACACCCTCTCCCTATCTTGAGACAGCTCCATTCAGTCCACCTCATCACACCCTCTCCCTATCTTGAGACAGCTCCATTCAGTCCACCTCATCACACCCTCTCCCTATCTTGAGACAGCTCCATTCAGTCCACCTCATCACACCCTCTCCCTATCTTGAGACAGCTCCATTCAGTCCACCTCATCACACCCTCTCCCTATCTTGAGACAGCTCCATTTAGTCCACCTCACCACACCCTCTCCCTATCTTGAGACAGCTCCATTTAGTCCACCTCATCACCCCTTCTCCCTATCTTGAGACAGCTCCATACAGTCCACCTCATTACACCGTTTTCCATTTCTTTAGCCAGTTATATCCAGTCCAACTCATTGCATCTTATCCCTATCTTGCGCTAGTTCTACCTAGCCTACCTCAATACACACCATCTCTTTCAGGACCATTATAATGTAATCCTTCCATCTGCGTCTAGGTCTTCCCAATGGTCTCTTCCCATTGGGTTTCTCAGTCAATACCTTGAACACGGTTTTAGATTCTCTCAATCGCACTGCATATCCAGTACATCGTAACCTTTATTATAGTGTAGGTATAAGGTAGGGAGAATTTAGAAGTCAGGAATATGAATTTAAGTGCAGGTAGAATTATATAACTTTTAATAAAATTCACTTCTCAGTCCAAAGGAGGTTGTGATTCTAATCCTTCAAAAAGGTACATTAAAAAAAATGCCACTGTATGTTAACGCAAATATAGTTGCTCTATGATTGCCTTCTTCTGGCTAAAATGGCGAGCTCTTTATTTCCGTCTTGTTCGGCCACTATTTATTTCCCCTAGTTAGTTAAAATAGACGCTTGATGACTTTTATAATAACCTGCTTTAAATATGGAAATGAAGAAGGAACTGATGAAATGCTACATTTGGAGCATCGCACTGGATGGAGAAAAAACCTAGACTCTCAGGAAGATGGAAAACAAATTCTTGGAGAGTTTTAAAATGTGTTGAGATCAGGTGTATAGACAGAGCTATAAATGAAGAATTCCTAAGAAGATTGGGTGAGAAGAGAACCATTTTGAATGCGATTCTTAGGGTTCAAAGCAAACTGGATCGGACACATCCTTAGGAGGAACTGTCTTCTGCACGACGTCATAGAACGCTCTGTTGAGGGAAAGAGGAGCTTAGGAAGAGGGAGGATTCAAATATTGAAAGACTTGAAAGAAAGAAGAAACTTCTGAAAAGTGAAGGAGGCAGAGGATAAAGAGCATTGGCGATCTAATTTCACTGACAATAAGAATGGACCTATCGTAAGGCAGAAAGCCTAATAATAATAAATATGAACAGGTAATATGTCTGTATGCTTTGCAAGAGTTGAACCCTACTATTCATAGCTGCTATGGACACTAAACATTTTAGGCCACCAACTCCAGATTATGGAGGTTGACTACCTGTGACGTCATGGAAACTCACGATAGGATTTCCCAAGTTAATTAATTTACATTTTTATTCAGTGAGTTTTAAAGATATATAGTTGAAACAAAAATTACGAATTCTTAAATAATTCTAAAACTAGTCATACAAAGACAAAAAAAAATTGTATCTTTAAATAGTTTTATGTAAAAGTACTTTTTTTTATAAATAATTTACCAAAACTTAGACTATTTGGCTTGGTTCTGAATATGGCCTTTAGGAGTCTTCTTGCCAGGAAATATATTAAAAAAGTCCGTGGTAGCATATGTCTATCAAAAATAGGAAAGAAGGAAAAGGTAATTTTAAAAAGCAAGTCAACGTTTTCCAGGAGCAAAAAGGATAGTGAATGTGTAAACTCGTCAGAGGAAGAGGGTAAATGTTATCAGTAGATAAACATGAGACTTCACAGGAATATCTGCTAATTTTATTCCTTCTATTTAAATTTCGTACATTGGCGTCCAAGTGTGATAGTACTTAGACTGCTTATATGCGTTAAGTTAAGATGCAGACCACTTCGCAAAATGGATTCGAAATCTAAGCTAACGTGATTGGAATGAGGTCAATACTCGAATCCCTATAGTCCAGTCGGTAGCGAGAGGAAAGTCTAAGTATATTAAACCATCGGAAGGGGCCTGATAATGTTGAAATGCTCGTTTAAAGCTGAAGCCAATATGTTTTCATATTCTGAAAGTGAATATCAAGCTCCACCAGACCCGTCTACAGAGTGTGCAAATGTTTGGGTCGTGTTCTGTATCAAACCCGTCTACAGTGTGTTCTAATGTTTGGGTCTTGTTCTGTATCAGACCCGTCTACAGAGTGTTCTAATGTTTGGGTCTTGTTCTGTATCAGAACCGTCTACAGTGTGTTCTAATGTTTGGGTCTTGTTCTGTATCAGACCCGTCTACAGTGTGTTCTAATGTTTGGGTCTTGTTCTGTATCAGACCCGTCTACAGAGTGTTCAAATGTTTGGGTCTTGTTCTGTATCAGACCCGTTTACAGTATGTTCAAATGTTTGGGTCTTGTTCTGTATCAGACCCGTCTACAGAGTGTTCAAATGTTTGGGTCTTGTTCTGTATCAGACCCATCTACAGTGTGTTCTAGTGTTTGGGTCTTGTTCTGTATCAGACCCGTCTACAGTGTGTTCAAATGTTTGGTTCTTGTTCTGTATCAGACCCGTCTACAGTGTGTTCTAATGTTTGGGTCTTGTTCTGTATCAGACCCGTCTACAGTATGTTCAAATGTTTGGTTCTTGTTCTGTATCAGACCCGTCTACAGTGTGTTCTAATGTTTGGGTCTTGTTCTGTATCAGACCAGTCTACAGAGTGTTCAAATGTTTGTGTCTTGTTCTGTATCAGACCTGTCTACAGTGTGTTCTAATGTTTGGGTCTTGTTCTGTATCAGACCCGTCTACAGTATGTTCTAATGTTTGGGTCTTGTTCTGTATCAAACCCGTCTACAGTATGTTCAAATGTTTGGTTCTTGTTCTGTATCAAACCCATCTACAGAGTGTTCAAATGTTTGGGTCGTGTTCTGTATCAGACCCGTCTACAGTGTGTTCTAATGTTTAGGTTCTTGTTCTGTATCAGACCCGTCTACAGTGTGTTCAAATGTTTGGGTCGTGTTTTGTATCAAACCCATCTACAGAGTGTTCAAATGTTTGGGTATTGTTCTGTATTAGACCAGTCTACAGTGTGTTCAAATGTTTGGGTCATGTTCTGTATCAGACCCATCTACAGAGTGTTCAAATGTTTGGGTCTTGTTCTGTATCAGACCCATCTACAGTGTGTTCTAATGTTTGGGTCTTGTTCTGTATCAGACCCATCTACAGAGTGTTCAAATGTTTGGGTCTTGTTCTGTATCAGACCCGTCTACAGTGTGTTCTAATGTTTGGGTCGTGTTCTGTATTAGACCAGTCTACAGAGTGTTCAAATGTTTGGGTCGTGTTCTGTATCAAACCCATCTACAGAGTGTTCAAATGTTTGGGTCGTGTTCTGTATCAGACCCGTCTACAGTGTGTTCTAATGTTTGGTTCTTGTTCTGTATCAGACCCGTCTACAGAGTGTTCAAATGTTTGGGTCTTGTTCTGTATCAGACCCGTCTACAGTGTGTTCTAATGTTTGGGTCTTGTTCTGTATTAGACCAGTCTACAGAGTGTTCAAATGTTTGGGTCGTGTTCTGAATCAAACCCATCTACAGAGTGTTCAAATGTTTGGGTCGTGTTCTGTATCAAACCCATCTACAGAGTGTTCAAATGTTTGGGTCTTGTTCTGTATGAGTAAATCTTGATTCACACGTTCTACAAAAATAGAAAGCAAAATATAAGAGATGAACCACAATAATATTTAATTTAGAAAAAAAAACTTTTTATCATTAAGAGAAGGAATGGCCACCCAACAATACCATACAGTGTTATTAACGACTTATTTGAATAATCTTAAGCGATGTGAAAACTCATAATTTAAACATAATGAGCTTCAGTAAATTCACATTTAGTTTTATCAAGGGCAACCAAACACAGATATTAAAACAACCATAATGGCAATAACCTTAAAATTAAGTTTATACACTCGAAAACAAAACATGCCGATATTTAACTGTTTTAATTTGTGTTGAAAATCATCAAGAGACATCACCCAATTCTCAACGCGTGCGCCCCTCGAATATATTTTGCTTTATATCATATGTGAAAATGTGTTTTAAGCTTTATTCAAAGCAAGACATAACTTTAAAAAAACTATTAATGAATAATTATATGTAATAAAAGATTACGTGTTCTGACACATTTATGTAACGCGGTCTTTCATTTCTATCAATTATTAAACAAGCTTTTAACCACCTGTTGTGCTTCAGTGAAGTCATTAATCATTTTTTTAAGGTAAAAGAAAGAGACAAAAAAATGTATAAAAGATGTCACTTTATGTAAGAGGAAGTATTTTAAATTAAATTAAGATCGTCAACTTAGTTTGTAAGCTTGTCTCAAAATCTTGTCGGCTGTATTTAAATGAAAAAGGATTTAATATAGATATTTGAGTAACAATGTTGAAAGAGTATTTTGGTTTTATAAAAATGTACATTAAAAATATTTCAGCTTTCTTACATATTCATGCTAATTTATTGTGTGTTTTCTATCCATCACTTTTCACTACACATTATTTACACATTTAGATTACACTAATATGTTAGAGATAAGGATGGTAAAATTAATTGAAGATGTAAGCAAATATTCATGAGGAGAGAGTAGAAAATATCTAAGGGTAAAAACTCATCTAATGTAACGTCCATCTCTCCTATCTAGCATATAATGACTTTCCTTAAACAGTCGCCCACCCTGACGGTTGCGTTCTGTGTTTGTGCAGGGCGCAGGAACCTTTGATGTGTTGATTCCATGTGCTGGGGTCAAATACCGACCCATACATACTTTTACTAATAATTTTCTTGCAGTTAGAGTAGGGTATACACATTTTTATATTTATTTCTATACGAGTAGGGTATATGCATTTTTACTTCATACGAGTAGTCTTATTTCATACGAGCAGGGAATATATATTTTTATTTCGATACGAGTAGGATATACATATTTTATATTTTGATACGAGTAGGGAATATATGTATGTATTTTTTATTTCGATAATAGTAGGGAATATATATTTTTATTTCGATAATATTATGGTATATATATTTTTATTTCGATACGAGTAGGGTACATTTATTTTGATACGAGTAGTATATACATTTTTATTTTGATACTAGTAGGATATATATAATTTCTATTTCAATACAGTTGTGACATTGATATTTCTATTTCGATACGAGAAGGGATTATATATATTTTTTATTTCGATACGAGTAGGGTATTGGGACTTTTAAGTCGAAAACACATCCTTAGGAGGGGTTCTATTAAGATGAATTTTGCTCTAGGGTCATTCCACTTGTAGCTTCGCAAATGGTGAGTGTAGTCTTCTACCAATTAAAGGTAGGAAGGGGGGTAGCCCACCAACTAACAGAAGAGGAGGGTACTCACGTCATTATTCGTGTAGGAGGGCGTGATAGGCCCATCGCTGGCCTCCCATTTGTTGGCGATCCTGATCGTCTCAGCAGTCTTCTGCTGGATAGACTTGGTGTCGTCCAAGAGTGTCAACTCGTAGAACTCCTGGATATCTGCAACACACACCACAATTCATAATCACCCCCGTTTTATTTTACTTTTTTTTAGGACCGAATACTACTATCCGTTCAGGTTATACGCTTACGTACTAAATGAGGGGGTCAGGTCAAAAACATAATAAGTCTCATTTTATTAAAAATGTGTTAGCACGGATTTATGATAGCTTACCTCTCAAACTAAAAGTAGTTTATTTTTATAGTCAGTCAATATTTTGTGGATAGCTAATATCAACGAATATACATTAATATTTATTCGGTGACCTGGTGGTCTAGGGGTAAGGTGTTGGACTTCTGTGCTGGGGGTCCGGGGTTTTATCCTCGGTCCCGGCACAGATTTATCTGATTGCCAAACCCTTCCTTCACCTCTGACAAGTCGTGTATTAATCACAACTTGTGAATGTGGGGAATTCCAGGCCTCCACCGTGGTTCGGATCCCACGTTAAACTATAGGTCCTCCATTTCATCACACAATCACCCTACTATTACACATCAGCGTAAGTGCGTACAACCCGAACGGGTAGTAAGACGCGGTGCTAATAATAATAATAATAATAATAATAATATATATTCGAGTATTTACAGATTTTATAGACGTTTAAATAGTGAAAATTTCCTATCAAAATCCGTGGGAGTTACAACCTTTTTGCTCCAACCCCTCAATTATTATGCTAATCTATTAGAGATAGAGAAGGTTACGTTTTAGAGGATGTGTATCCCTGTTTGCGTGGAGAGAGAGTGGAAAATAATTTAGATAAATACCAACTTCAGCACACCCAATAGGGATTCGAACCTCAATATCCCCGTCATAAGCATTCCAGTCTATTGTGAGTGACGCGTTAGACCATTCAGTCACTGAAGTGGGCTTATGATTACTTTTTTTTATCACCAGGTCTTACTGCCTATTCAGGCAATACCTATATATGATAAACTCTATTAGGGCATTTGCGTGGAAGGAGGGTATGATTTTTTTTATGAAAATCCACCCTAAGTAGACCGGACCCGTGTTCGAACCTGTTATCAGCAATATAGTCTACTGAGAGTGACACCTTAGACCATAAAGTCACCGATGCAGAGTGATATTAGTTATACCTTTAAAATAACATAATATATAGTAAAATCTGATCCCTGTTGGCCTAAAAATATACTCAATTATATTTTCAAAGAGGTTATTTCTATAAAAATTAGATTTTATCAACCTAAATAAGGTTAGCCGTGGCGTGAAATGGGCTCTTAGCTTCTGTATTTAAATTTCAATAAAATGGCATTTGACTTCTAAAAGTTATTAACATCGAATAACGATATTTAAGTTATTGTCATTAAAACTAAGCTAATTTCAAATTTCAACACGCTAACTGTTTAAGAATACGGTTATATTATATTTAATGGTGATAAAACACCCAATTTCAAATCACAAAACGTATTTACGTATCCATGAAACCTCGGATATGGACCTAAAGTCAGTAGGTGTGGGGGTTTAAATTACAAATAGTTTACTCATCAAGCTCAAAATGAATTACGTTAAGTGTTCTCCGGCTATAAAACAAAGCTATTCTCATTCGGACTAGGCTTG
The DNA here is from genome assembly GCA_902151425.1 of Timema shepardi. Taxonomy (NCBI): domain Eukaryota; kingdom Metazoa; phylum Arthropoda; class Insecta; order Phasmatodea; family Timematidae; genus Timema; species Timema shepardi. The sequence goes on from CABFVX010000944.1 coordinate 48,824, forward strand.
CGCGCTACTTAAGTATTGATAGCAGACATTTCCTCACGAGTAAAAGAGAAGGAACAAGTAATTTGTCCTTTTAGATCACCTGATTTATAATAGTGTGACGTGGGGCGCGCGTGACCTGGGAGAGTCACAGGCCGTTCACACGTGAACTAAAAGTTATTTTGGGGATATCAAGGTATGTTGCAGGTTAAATATAAACTAAAATACTCGCAGATCCCCCAAGGTTTTGATTATTTAAAACACCACAAAAAAAAACATTCACAGAATTAAATATACAGCTAAACAACAAAACAAATTAGATAGTCATGGTAATAATGTAAATTAATAAACCAATAAGCACATAATAAATATAATAATGCTGAATAAATTATAACTAAGCAGTCCACTGAGCTAAGTAACACTAGTAATCGTCTTTAAATTAATAAACAAATGAAAACACATAAAGTAAAATTACAATGGATTAATTATAACTAAATAGTTCACTGACTAAGGTAATATAGGCAATTGTTTGTAAATCGATACACAATTGAAAACACATAAAATAGATTTACATCAAATCAAGTAAACAGCTTGTTAAAAAAAAACACTGAATAAATATTCAAACATGTAATATATCAGTTTCCTAAAACGCCTGCCTACGACACAATCCACTTTCGATGTTAAAGACACTCACTGCACCCTTCCACAGGTCCCAGTGCCATACACACTACACCGGCACGCGTCACACGAACACTGGACTCGCTGGTCCACTCCCGGACTCGCTGGTCCACTCCTGGACTCGCTGGTCCACTCCTGGACTCGCTGGTTGAGAACCAAGATATAAGCACACCTGGCTATCGTTGAGCGTGTATATATAGGGCTGGTGCCAGATAAGGGTCTGGAATCCTCCACTTCTAGAATATTAGGCCGGAATTAAAAGGACCCATATCCTTCCAGACTTGTATCCGTCCTCCCCCCCCCTGTCCCCTCTAATCCCCTAGTCAAGTGTTAAGGCCGCTGCCTACCTGCCAGACAAGGAGGGAGACAGAGAGAACAGAGAGGACAGCAAGGGTAAACAATAAGAGCGCGCCTTTCCCGCTGTTAAACATTAATCTTGTTACACCAGTTATAGCTAAACTATTGTGAAACATAAAAATTATGACTAAAGAAACTAATACAAGTGTTTTTCTTCAAGAAACGTTTATAGCTGTTTTTATTGCGTTACTTTTAACTATAAATGACAGCATAAAACAACATAAATTTCAAGGGGGGAAAAATGGCAAAATATAGGTTGGAAGTGATTTTTTTTTTCATGTGTATTCCTCAAATGTATGAGAAGAGAGTTTGACCATAAATCGTATTATTTGGAGAAATAAATGTGGTCTAAGAAAATGGTGAATCTTCTATTTAATACACATTAGTGAATCTTTATAAGAAAAACCTCTTTTCACTTTATGAGGTAATTGCATTATATTTGGAAGAAAGTACAGGAAAGGTGGATATAAACATTAAAAAGGGATGAACACAATATGGCTTTTACAATGAAAATAAGAGAACAGTTCACACTTTACACTGCTGCCATTGGACAAAGAGGTAATGGTTGCCTCTTGAATAAAATCGATCGTCACCGCCCAATCCCCCGACATAGGGTTCATTCAATCGGAGCTCATCAGGGAGGAGTGTAAAACGCGTAACGCAACTTCCTAAAAGAGGAAACACTAGTGAGTAAACTATGGGGAAATCAGTTAATAAATTATATTTGGCAAACTTTTCACTCTTATTATTTTGGTTAATTTTTAAATTACTTTTTCTTAAATAATAGGGGAATAAAACACAACGTAGGTGGTCAAACCATCTAATGCATCAATCTCAAATACTGTAGGCCCCTACTGCTGACGACTAGGAGTTTAGGGTTCAAATCCCAAATGGGTGTACTGCGGACAGTTTTTTCCTAAAATCCTAGAACGTAACGTGTATTTACTATTAATGTATTCAAATTACTAAGGCTTAGGTTTACCTGGTGGAACATAATTTGTATATAATATTATTTATCTTCGATCAAGGTTTATAATAGCCAGAAAGTGATTTCGAAGGTTATTTGATAAATACGTTGTAATTAACTAATATTATATTACTTTAGTTAAAAGTATTATGTCGATACTTTGTGCTAGAACATAATATAAAATAATCAAGAATCGTAAAAAAGAATATTAAAATTTCACGTTAAACTGCGATTGTCACCATGACTTACCCCTTTTCACCACTTTTAACTTATTATTAAAATATGTTTACATCCCAGAATAATAGTAATACATCGATCGCAAAAATAAGAGGCAAAATATATAATGTGAGGCTTGTGTGGGCCAATGCTTGTTTCTGTGTATTTTACTTCCTCATTGTATTCAAATCACAGCTTCGATTTAATCACAAATGAAACGCGTTTAGAGCCTAAAAACCGCTGGGTGAATTTTATTTTCTCATTTCAAGGATTTATTTATGTGGTCAGGTTTGTAAAAATTGATAAAACAGCAATTTAGAGGACAAAATATTTATATGCATCTTCCAAAGTTAACATTCTTTTGTTTGGGGTGTCAGATATAAAATGACCTAATAAAATAGACCTTAAAGTTTTGTAATATATTTAAATGTGCTCAAGGCTATGGAAAGTATATTAAATATAGGTTTCAAACACACTCTTTTATGAAAACATGTGTATCTGTGTAAGAATGTCCAGATTATTCAAAACACACACATTAATATGTATATTTGTTTCTAGAACAAAAAGAATATGGTTACATTTTAAATATAGTAATATTTATAAACAAAGTCGTGAGAACATTTAAGATATAGCTGAAATTTTAAATATGTTTTTTTTAAAAGCCAAGGAGAACTAGTTCAACCTTTATAAATCCAAGCTTACACTCTTTTGGCTATTCTTTGTATTATACGCCTTTTAAGCACATAGCCACTATTTTCGTTAAATTCAAATAATTTCATTTTCGTGGAATTTATTCCTTATTTAATACACATTGTAACCATTTAAGACATGGACAATATATTATGTTCCTTTTATATATTAGCTTAGTAAAATATGTACGCTATTTAAAAAAAAAGTTTAAGAAATTAACATATTTAGGCCTCAAAAGATTAACCTGGGGATACTTTTTTTATAGAAAAACTTTTTTTGATCAAAATAAATCAAATATAGTTCTAAAACAAACATACAATTTAATTTTCTTCACATGGTCATGTCAGCAGTTGTTGAATATCTGCCATAAACATAGTGGCATTATCTAAAAACATTTTCAAATGGAGATGAAAGGTTTTCATTAAATTTCAGGACACTATTGACAGATATTAAAAAATTGATGGAGTCACCATATGAAGAAAATTAAATTGAAGTGATATAGGATTTATTTTGACCAAAAAAAAAGTTTTGCTATAAAAATTGCAGAAACATTTACACTCTTGGGTTCCTTACATTACCACCTTAAACATAATAAAGAGGATCACTTAGATTTAAGCTCAATCATATATAACATACACGATATATTCTAAAGTATAGACATAATAATATAAATATTATAATAAAGCATGTCATTGTATTATCAAAATCATACTCCAATATTGCTTAAATTCGTCTTTAAATTCCATTCATGGTCGCAATTAAAAAAAGTATACCAGTAAACTTAAGCAGGTACCCTCATATATATAGCACCGCTTTTTACCATCCGTTCTGGTTATATGCTTGTCTACTAACTACGCGGATGGTTTTTAGGGATTAGGAAGGTTGTATTTACAAGAAGTTTACCCACATTGGTGTGGAAGGAGAGAGGAAATCCATTTTGTAAAAACCCTCAGTAGAACCAACTAAGATTCGAACTTGAACCTACGCATCACTGCCAGTCTGATCTACTGCGAGAGTAGCGCGTTAGACCGTGCAGCCACTGAAGCCGGTAGGTACTTTCTCCTTTAAAAGTGGAAGAATACCTTATTTAATTCCACTAGGGTCTACCTTAGCTATGTATATATATAGTATAATGATAAGTGATAGGACTGCAAGCTTTCAAAGTAAATTGGTTGTACATCACGAAATTCCATACGAAATTCACACAGGAATAATAACGTTCTCCTAAACGTATGCATATGGACATGTTGAGGAACCACCATAGCAAGAGTACTGATTTACGAGAAACATTTTACCGTTGATGGCAATGACATGAAACATACAAAGGAGGACAAGAGCATATGACGAACAGTGAATTACAAACCCATTATGAACATGAATTGATGCGTAGATCCAGAGGAGTGCCGTGGAATGATACCTGGTTACGCAGAGCTTGTTAAAATTGTACCTACTAATGAGAGGGTCTCCCATTTGACCAACTATTACATAAGCTCTGGTATACACACCTCACAAGGGAGTAGCACCGCGTCTTACTACCCGTTCGGGTTATACGCCTATGGACTGATTACCCTGATGGATTAGGGATTAGGAAGCTTTAATTGAGAGTAAGCGATTTTGCGAGGAGGGAGTGTGTAAAAATATTTAGGGAAAAAAACCACCTCTCAGTGCAACCGACCGGGGAAGAAACCCAATCACCTCGCCTTCGGCAGTCTAGTCCAACACAAGCATGGGGGTGTTGATGAACGGTCAGTAATAAGTTTTGAGTCACTTTAATGACCAAATGATCTAACACATCACTTTCCTGTTAGACTGGCCTGTTGAAAACAGGGAAATCAGGGTTCGAATACTGGTTGGGTTTACTGAAGGTGGTTTTTCCTAAATGGTTTCCCATTCTTCTCCCACGCAAATTTGGGTATATTATTTCTAAAATGCTTCCTACCTCATCCCTAACCCTTAAAAGTAACTAACATATATGCGTGTAACCTAAAAAGGTAACGTGGTAATAAAATAATAAATACTAAATTAATATAATACTAAATGACGTGAGAAATTCACAGACACATTTTTAATTAACTCAGAACACACATTGGTGGTCACATGGTCTAATCGATGTATTGCTCTTACATTATCTAGGGTTGCTAGTGACAGGTATACCGGGGTTCCAATCCCGTTCGACAAGAACCCCATGGCTAACGCGAAATCACTCTTCGGTGCTCGCATGGTCTAACGCACTACTCTCATGTTAGACTTGACTACCTAAGACGGGAATATCGGGGTTTGATATTGGCCGGGTGCACTGAAAGCTAGTTTTTTTCCTAAATGGTTTTCCACTCCCCGTATACGAAAATGTGGATGCACGTCCTCTAAATTAAAACCTATTAACGTAGTTAATGCATAGGTCTATAGCCCAAACAAGTAGTAAGTAGTGATGCTAGAAAAAATAAGGGACATACAAAAAGACGAGAAAAGAGATGCAAAGGTGAATGTTGGTTGGTATTCCAAATTTTGTTTTTTTACTATGCACAGTTCCAAGTAGTTTACTTCTAGGTACCGACCATTGTGAACATTTTTCCCCCCACCTACATCACATTATCATGATATGAAATTAAAGAAAAGTTAAGATGAAAGAACAAAATACCCTGTAGAAAGTTTACGAGCAGAGGTAGTTTGAAACAACTTTCGGATGAGTGGGTAAAGAATGGGTTGGGAAAGGAGGGCAGGGTGATGATGAATCTTCAAGGTTCAACAACTTCTGAGGAGAAGTTTGCACCACGTGCGAACTTATCTGATTGTCAGATACATTTCTCAAGCAGACTTGTTTTTTTTCTTTTATGGAGAAGGGTAGGGGAGATTGGGCGTTATCAGAGTTTGACACTTTACCGAACTTGTCCTAAACTAATGTTGATTCAAGAAAGTTTTCATCCTCTTCAATCATAGAAGTGAGGAAATGTAGACCACAAAATTAATTATTAGTTCTTTCTTTGGGCTAGTTTTATTTTTTATCCCGTTCGTGTTATACGCTTCTGCATTAATTGCACTACAGGGTTAAGGATTAGTAAGGTTGAGTTTAGAGAGTTAATGTATCCGCATTTGCGCGGAGAGAAAGAGTGAGAAACAATTTAAGAAAAACTCCCCTTAGTAGACCAGAATGGGATCGAACACATATCTTCCCATCGTCGGTAGTCTAGTCTCTTGTTAAAGCAGCGCATCGAAGCAAGTTGTATTCATTTAAAGCTGATATTATTAAACAACCCTTGGTCTGCACCCCATTTATAACCTTTAAGCTTAGAGTGAATATTTCAACTAATATTATTATTATTAGCACCGCGTCTTACTACCCGTTCGAGTTATACGCACTTATGCTAATGTGTAATGGTAGGGTGATTTTGAGATGAAATGAAGGACCTACAGTTTAACGTGGAATCCGAACCACGGTGGAGGCCTGGCATTCCTCACATTCACAAGATGTCTTGTCAGAGGTGAAAGAAGGGTTTGGTAATCAGATAAATCTTTGCTGGGACCGAGGATTGAACCCCGGCCACCAGCATAGAGGTCTGACACCTTACCCCTAGACCGCCAGGTCACTCTATTTCAACTAATACCACGTAAAGTTTTATAACGGAATCTCATTGGATTATATGGAGCCTAGCAACACAAAATTATTTATATATATATATATATATATATATATATATATATATATATA